>CM053569.1:2856958-2980014 GCA_028646485.1 Cryptoprocta ferox | reverse complement strand
TGGGCTCCACCACTTACCTATGGGACGGTTTCCCTCGGGCCCTCAGCTTCCTGATCCCCACGGGGGGCTAACGCGGCCCCCCCACCCCGGAGAGCAGTGCCCGGGGCACAGCGAGGCCCACACAGGGGTCAGCTGTTGCTCTTTGTATTAGAATTCTTTCCAGGAGTTCCGAGTCAGCGAGGAGGGTCTGAATCCCAGCCAGTTTGCTTGGCAGCTGTGTGACCTTTTTTTTTTAAATTTCTTTTTGTACATTTATTTATTTTTTGAGAGACAGAGTGAGACAGAGCATGAACAGCGGAGCAGCAGAGAGAGAGGGAGACACAGAATCTGAAACAGGCTCCAGGCTCTGAGCTGTCAGCACAGAGCCCGACGCGGGGCTCGAATTCACGAGCGGTGAGATCACGACCTGAGCGAGAGTCGGACGCTCAACCGATTGAGCCACCCCGGTGCCCCAACAGCTGTGTGACCTTGAGCCTCAGTGTGACCTTGGGCCTGTGCGACGTGGCCTCAGCCAGCTGAACCTCCCTTCTCATCTGTGAAATGCAGACATGGTGCTTCCTTCAGGCCATTAGTGAAGGTCAAAGGCCTCAGGGAACCTGCAGAGGGCTTGCCCATAGTAGGTATGCTCGATGGGCCTGCACATAGTAGGTATGCTCGATGCGGCTTACGGTGGAGGCGGACCCTGGCCCATCATGTGCACTTTGATAAAACCGTGCTCACCTCTTTCGTCCACTCAGTAAAAGATCCCGGGGGACCTGCCGAGTGCTGGGGCCTGCGTGGGGCTCTGAGGTCAGGCCCAGGGCTTCCCCCAGGGAAGGGGGTAGAGGGGCTCAGCCAACCCTGAGGCCCTGGGGCCCAGTGCTTCGGGGGGCTTGACACAGCCTCATGGACGGGCCAGAAAAGACAGCCACGGAGGAGGCCTTGGCCTCGGTGTGTCAGTGGGTAAAGGAGGAAAGAGCGACAGAAGACACAGCAGGAACGGAGCGTGCCTCTGGGCCAATCGGAAGGAGCACCCCCCCCCCCAGGAGAGACGGGAGATAGTCCGCAGGGGGTACAGTGGGCTCAGGGCTTTGTGGAGGGCGGCCGCTGACTGGCGTTGACGATCAGGACATTAATTGTGTCACATCACAGTAAGTCAGGGGACGCCAGTTCTTTCAGGGGCTCATCACTGTCCTCAAGGGCCCCAGGGCTCCCCTCTTAGTGGTCGACTGCTCTCTGCATCCCGCACTCATGTATCAAACCCAGAGGCAGGGAAAGGGGGCTGTTTAGTCTCATGCTTCTTTGTTTTAGTGGAGATATAATTCACATAAATAAGATGTACCATTGTAACGTGTACGATTGAGTGGTTTTCGTATATAATCATTTCTTTTTTTTTTTTTACGCTTGTTTATTTATTTATTTTGAGAGAGAGAGAGTGTGCGAGCAGGGGAGAGGCAGAGTGAATCCCAAGCAGGCTCCACACTATCAGCACAGAGCCAGATGCAGGACTCGATCTCACGAACCTTGAGATCTTAACCTGAGCCGAGATCAAGGGTCAGACGCCCAACCGACTGAGCCCCCCACAGGCCCAGTATAACACTTTCCAAGTGTACGGCCCAGAGGCACGAGGTACATTCACAATGCTGTGTAGCCATCACCTCCATCCGCTTCCAGAACCCTTTTCATTTGCAAAACCGAAACTCCATGCTCACTACACACTAACTCCCCAAACCTCCTTCCCCTCAGCCCCTGGCAAACACCATTCTAATTCCTGTCTTTATGATTTTGATGACCCTGAGTCCCACTTGCACTTTTATTTTATTATTTTTTATGCTTATTTTTGAGCGAAAAAAGACGAGCACAAGTGGGGGAGGGGCAGAGAGCGAAGGAGACACAGAATCCGAAGCAGCTCCAGGCTCTGAGCTGTCAGCACAGAGCCCGACGCGGGGCTCGAACCCATGAACTGCGAGGTCATGACCTGAGCCGAAGTCGGAGGCTCAACCGACTGAGCCCCCCAGGCGCCCCTGCTCCCATTTGCAGTTGTAAAGACCCTTGTGATAACACTGGGGACATTGGATAACATAGGATAATACCCTACGTTAATGTCAGTTGATTAGCAACCGAATTTAATCTACAGCCTTAATTCCCCTCCGCCATGCATCCTGACAGGTTCACAGGTTTCTGGGATTAGGCCCAGAACATCTTTGGGGCCACACCTCAGCCACGGGCACACCCACTGTTTCCGGAGGCAGCCCCGATGTCTAGACGATCGTACACACTCCCAGAGCAACAGGGGCAGCCGGTCCCGGTGAATTTATGCTCTTATCTTTTCACTTCTAAAATAAATCTACGTTAGTCGATATCTTCAATATAGATTCAGGAGAGAACACTCAAAAAAGTGTGTTTCCACGGAAAATTCGTAACGAAGCCAGAGCTCCGTGTTCTCCTGTCTGGATCGTGAGGAATTTCTCGTTAAGAGGCACATTGTTTATTTCATAAGACGGGAGGAGGTGGTTTCTGAGAGCAGCGCCAGTTGGATCAATTGAATGCACTCAGAGGAGAATGCTGTCTGGTCCTGCGGCCGTGGCATTTTCCCTTGACTGTCGACCGACAGAGATTTTTCTCATCAACTTTAAAGCCTTATTTTTCCGATCCTTACTTAGATCCCTTGAAATAAGCCATGGATGAACCTTGAATTCCTTCCCCAGGGGCAACTGTGAATTATAACCAAGTGAACCGCCCACGTTCTCCAAACCTGTACTGAGCACCTCCTATGTGTCAGGCCCCGTACCAGGCTCACGAACAAGCAATGGTCCCTGCTGGCAGAACTCAAGGGTGGCCTTGCCCTTGTAAAGTGCACCGGGAAAGAAGTGGGCATAGAAATCCATCATAAGGGCTGCCAGAGAACTTTTCCCTTCTGGAGACACACGCAGACATGGTTTAGATCATGCTTTCTGCTCTTCAGATTGAGAGCATCCAGTGTGCACCTCTGGAAGGGACTACAAGTGCTATCTTCTATCTTTCTTTTTCTTTTTTAATTTTTAAATGTTTTATTTATTTTTGAGAGACAGAAAAACGTGTGAGCAGGGGAGGAGCAGAGAGAGGGGGAGACACAGAATCCGAAGCAGGCTCCAGGCTCCGCGCTGTCGGCACAGAGCCCGATGCGGGGCTCGAACTCACGAACCACAAGATCATGACTTGAGCAGAAGTCGGACGCTTAACTGACTGAGCCACCCAGGCGCCCCGCAAGTGCTGTCTTTCAAACATGACACGGGCCTGGACGGCTAAGGAACCTGTTGAGACAAGATGGCTCAGAAGTTAATACATCGACTGCTGAGGGGTTACATTTGAGCCATATTTTTTCTTTTTCTTCTTTTTTTTTCATGTTTATTTGACAGAAAGAGAGACAGAGGCAGAAGCAGAGAGAGAACAAGTGGGGGGGGGGGGCAGAGGATCTGAAGTGGGCTCCATGCTGACAGCAGAAAGCCTGACACTGGGCTTGAATTCACAAACCATGAGATCATGACCTGAGTCGAAGTCGGACGCTTAGCCGACTAAGCCACCCAGGCGCCCCCGCCATGTTTTTTCATAAAACGTATTGCAAGGAATCTAAAAACGAGGGAAGGAAGAAAAACATTCGGTAATTGCACTGCTATTAACACAGCCACTAGTAGCAATTAAAGGTATTTGCTTCTACTCGTCTATAAACAACGAGCAAGCATTAAAAAGAGCAAGAGAAAGACTTTACTATTAAGCAAAAAGGCAGGATCCCAAACTGGACAAAGAACAAGAGTGCAACATAGAAACCGTCCTGCACACGCTGTACACTTGGACTCGCAAACACGACGATTCTGGGATTGGAGCCGTGGGGGGACAGGGGCCATTTCCAAAGGTCCCTAGGACGGCAGTGGGTCTGTGGCCGCAGCTCAGGTACGGGGAGGGACTAAGCCATACGGTGTGCTGGCACACAGGTACAGTGCGCCCGGGGCACCTGGGGGGCTCAGCTGGTCAAGTGTGCCACTCTTGGTTTCAGCTCAGGTGATGATCTCACAGTTCGTGAGTTCGAGCCCTGCATCAGGCTCTGTACTGATGGTGCAGAGCCTGCTTGGGATTCTCTCTCCCTCTCTCTCTGTCCCTTCCTTTCTCCCTCTCTCTCTCTCTCTCCCCCCCACACATGTCTCTCTCTCTGTCTCTCAAAATAAATAAATACACTTTAAAAAAATGTAAGCATATCCAAAAAAGATGCAGAAAGAGTCAAGAGGACTCAATAACACAGGAAATGGGGTAGGAAGAAGCCAGTCTTTGGAATCAGCCAGCCCTGAATTTGAATCTTATCTCTGCCTCTGCTTTTTTCTTTTCTTCTCTTTCTTTTTTTTTTAAGTAGGCTCCACACCCGACATGGGGTTTGAACTCACGACCCTGAGACTAAGAGTCGCATGCTCGGCAACTGAGCAGCCAGGCACCTCTACCTCCTCTTTCCGACATGACTCTGTGTGAGCCCCGAGCCTGCTCTGAGCCCCCACCTTGCCGTCTACAGAATGGGTGCAGGAAGGCAGGAGGGTTGGTGACAGGACCACAGTCAGGAGCAGTGGCAGGCAGAGCACTGGCTGAGGGCAAAGTCAGTGCTAGGCACCGAGCAGGGGGATACACAGCCATCTCTCCTTTGAGGATACATTATTCTCACTGTACAGGGGAGGCCACGGAGATTCAACAGCGTTCAGGAAAGTTCCCAAGGAATGGCAGCACACGGACCATGGCAGGACAGCTGAGCGGCTCTGATCGGAGGTCAGGAGGACCCAGACGTCACCATTTCACAAAAGGGCGTGAGTCCCGGCTGATTCGAGGGCAACCTTCTCCCCACAAAAGCACATGTTGCTTCTTGCTTTATAATATAGCTGATAGTCACTCTCAGTGGTCGTTACTAGAGTCACTGCAAACTGAATTAACAAATACCGAGCCACTGCTCCTCGGGGACCTGGGGGATGGAGTTTGTGCAAGCCCCTGATTACGACATCCTCATCAACCGAACAATAAACAACTTTGTGTTATGTGTGTTTCTGCTTAAAGACACTTGAACATACATCGGCGATTCTGTGATATTCCCTAATACCAAACTCACGCGGAAACTTGAGATAGCGGTGAAAAATTATTTCCCAAAAGCTCTTCCGGACTTCTCCTAACCCGGGTTTCCAGCCGGTGTGACCGTGACCACACTGTGCCCACAACTCCGCAGGCTGACTTCCATCTAACGGAAGCATTTTCCGTGCCGTTCCGGCTCGGGGAGGGGGCGCCCACACCGACACATCCCAGCTGAGTAATAATGAAACCGAGCGTCCAAATGGGGCACGGTGACCCAGGGCGCCCCTGGACATGGCTGGTGGGGTCACCGAAGGTAGGGCTGGCCGAGGGCCCAGAGGAGCAGGGGATGCCTGAGGGCCCTGAGTGGAGAGGCATCCAGACCCCCAGCAGGTCCCTTGGGTCCGAGGGCTTTGCAAATGTCTCGAGGCTGAGGTCAGTTGTGCCTCCAGACACCTGGAGGCCGATGTGCGTGTGAGGCAAGTTCTCACTGGAGCACGACTGAGAGGGGCAACGGTCCCCAACCCTCGGGGGTCTCGGTGGGACAGCTCCCAGGCTCCCTCTCCCAAGCCACTCCTGGCTTCCAGCCCGCCATTAACCCAGATCCCGGCATTTGCACGGTTCTGATTAGAAACACAAAGAGGGAGTCACTGCAATGGGCACCAGCAGGGAAAGACAACTGGGGTGCTGGCGACGAGCAGACATCTAGCAGACACTGCCTGGAGAGGACGCTGGCCATGTGGGCCACACAGGAATGCCCTGGGGGCCCTGGTTCCCACCAGTGATTTCTAAACCTCATCACTGATGGGCGGACTTAAGAGTTTTGTGGTTTGTGGATCAAGAGCTAAATTCTGTAAGCCGGGGGGCTGGGGCCCACGGGGGCAATGGTACGGTTCCTACCTCAAAGCCGGGTCCTGCACCCCTCCCCATCTCCTCCCCCACCGCGCCGCATCTGGCCATTCCCGCTGGTGTGACTGTGGCCCGTCCTGCAAAGTTGTCACTCAGATGGCATTAGGTGTCACGACCCATAGGCTGGTCACCTGACTGGTTTCCTTTACACCCTTCCACCTTCCTGTAGGCTGTTCCTTCTGCCCACAGCGCCCGTCCCTCTCAGTGTGGCTGAACTCCTGCCCGTCCTTCAGGCCGGCTCCATAAGAAAGGTCCCGGGAGCCCGGGGGGCTCGGCGTAATGGGTCCGACTCTCGATTTCAGCTCAGGTCATGATCTCACGGTTCATGGGATCGAGCCCCTAGTTGGTCTGTGCTGACAGTGCAGAGCCTGCTTGGGATTCTCTCTCTCTGTCTCTCTCTCTCTCTCTCTCTGTGCCCTCCCCCTTTCATGCTCTCTCTCTCTCTCTCTCAGAATAAATTAATAAACTTTAAAAAAAAAGTGGTGTGGGGTAGGGGGGCGCCTGGGTGGCTCGGTCACTTAAGCGTCCAACTTCGGCTCAGGTCATGATCTCACGGTTTGTGAGTTCGAGCCCTGCGTCGGGCTCTGTGCTGACAGCTTGGAGCCTGGAGCCTACTCTGGATTCTGTGTCTCCCTCTCTCTCTCTGCCCCTTCCCCACTCACACTCTGTCTGTCTGTCTGTCTCTCTCTCTCTAAAAAAAAAAAAAAGTCTGAAGGGGTGCATCTGAGGACGGGGCAGCGGCAGAAATCCGTGTGAGGCAGGATGCTGTGCGCATGCACAAAGTTTTTCCTCATCTTCCTTTTACGTATCTGCTTTTTCTAAGTTTTTTCTACCCTTGATAAACGTTGCTTTGGCGATAAGAAAAACATCATTTGTAAGGATGACGGCAAGTCCCAGGTGCGATTCCATCTCTCTCTCCTGTGAGGCTCCCCGCACGTCCCCCAAGTAGTCTGGTCCCCTGCTCCTCGGAGCTCCCTCTGCGAGGTCCCTCCCCAGCTCGTGCACGCTTCCTTCCGGGCCCTTCGGACAGCGTGGGACTCCGCACGCCCTGTGTCACGACCTGAGTTCCATCTCCCACGGGCTCCAGAGGAGCAAGGACGGTGCCTTTCCTTTCCTTTCGTTAAATCAACTTCATCATGACAGAATTTCATACAATAAAAGGCATCCATCTGCAGTAAGCCGTTATTATGCATTCGGACAAACATATACATATACACGCTGGGACCAACCATCACAATCGTGACCCAGAACGGACCCCCGGCCCCCGTAGTCGGCCCGTCCCCACCTTGGCAAGCAGCCAGGGATCTGTTTCCTGTTTCACTATAAACTAGTTTTGCCTGAACTAGAATTTCACACGAATGGAGTCACGCGGTATGCGCTCAGCTGTGTCTGGCTAGTTTTATTTAGCGGAATGCTTTTGAGGCTCCTCCGGGTTTGCCATATGGGTCGCTCTTTACTGCTAAGTCCATCACGCGGACGTGCTGTAACTTGGTTAACAGCCCATCCGTTGGTGGGCATTTGGGTTGTTTCCAATCCCAGCCACTTCGGATAAAGCCGATACGAACACGCAAGGGCACTCTTCTGTGTGGACATCAGCGTTGGCTTCTCTGGCTAAATACTGGGAGTGGAGCTGTTGGGTCATCTCTAAGAATGCATTAGGGGCGCCTGGGTGGCTGAATTGGTTGAGCGTCTGACTTCGGCTCAGGTCATGATCTCATGGTTCGTGGGTTCGAGCCCCGTGTCGGGCTCTATGCTGACAGCTCAGAGCCTGGAGCTGCTTCGGATTCTGTGTCTCCCTCTCTCCCTGCCCCTTCCCCGCTCATGCTCTGTCTCTCTCTCTCTCTCAAAACTAAATAAGCATTAAAAATAAAAAAATTTAGGGGCACCTGAGTGGCTCAGTCAGTTAAGCGTCCAACTTCGGCTCAGGTCATGATCTCTTGGTCTGTGGGTTTGAGCCCCACGTTGGGCTCTATGCTGACAGCTCGGAGCCTGAAGCCTCCTTCAGATTCTGTGTCTCCTCCTCTCTCTGCCACTCCCATGCTTATGCTCTGTCTCTCTCTGTCTCTCAATAATAAATAAAAACGCTAAAAAAATTTAAAAAAATTTTTTTAAATGCGTTTAACATTTTAAGAATGGCCAACCTGTTTTCCCAAGTGTTGGCACCATGCAAGCTGATCAGCAGCGTGGTGTGCGGGAGTCGCATTTGCCGTGCACTTTCTGTAACGGGGGCGCCACCCCACCCCGCCCCGTCCTGCAGAGGCTGCACCCCCAGCTCCCGTCCCGTGCTGCCCGAGCGGCTCATCCGCGTGAAAGAGTGCCTGAGAGCACGCCCTTACCTTTTGTTCTTTCCTTATCATTTCCAGACCAATGTTCATTCCACCTTCCCCTTCCCTGGGTGTTTTTAAAATCTTTTGTTATTTTTGATAATTACACAGATAATACATGGTCAGGGTGCAGAAATAAGAACATTAATGAAAACATAATTTTTAGATAACCCCTAATTTCTATCCGGAGATCCGTGTTCCAGGCTCCACACTGGGCAATGGGAAAGCAAAGACGAGTACACACCGCCGGCTCCAGCTGCATAGACACGGACCACACAGCAGGGCAGGTGCAGGGTCAGCTGGAGGAGAGGAGGTGCACGGGGAGGCAGTTAGGTACCCCTGCACAGAGGAGAAGAGGCGTGAACCGGGGACACGCAGGGGGCCTGGTGAAGAGTGGGTGGGCCAGAAATGCGGTGCATGGGGGGCTGGGAGTTCTCAACCCCCAAGGTTAATGAGAATGGTGCCCAGATGGTCTGCTGCCTCCTCAAATGCCAGGCGCCGCACTGCATCAGCCCTGGATGTGCAGTCACGGAGGACCCTGGGTTGGCCTCGATTTTGATTTTGCTATTCACACTTGGGGACAATCTCCCCAGGAGCTTACAGCCACCTTCGCTGCCGCCTCCTCTCCCTGGACCCAAGTGTGGCACGACCTGGCGGGCTGGCTCCTCCAACCTGCCTTCTCCAGCTTCTTCCCCGTCACCCTACCAGTCTGGAGGCTCTGTATGCTGCCCATCTGGTGCTGACACTCACAGGTCTCTCCCCAGCTCTGCAGTCACCCCTGCACCCCACGCTTGGGTGTCCAAGGTGTAGCTGACCTTTCTTCCACCTGCTGGTCTCCCAGCCATCTTGGACTTCCTGTGCCCTCAAGAAACTCTTGGCGCCCCAGTTCTTCCTACCCCAGGAATGGGCACCACCATTTCCTCCAGCCTATAACCGCCAAGTCATTCTTTTTTTTTTTTTAAGTTTATTCATTTATTTTGAGAGAGAGAGAGAGCAAGCATGAGGGAGGAACAGAGAAGAGGGAAAGAATGAGAGGGAATCATAAGCATGCTCTGCACTGCCAGCACAGAGCCTGATGCAGGGCTTGAATTCAGGAACTGCAAAACCATGACCTGACCTAAAGTCAAGACTCAGATGCCTGGGTTGAATGTCTAGCTTTGGCTCAGGTCATGATCTCACCGCTCATGGGTTCGAGCCCCGCGTTGGGCTCTGTGCTGACAGCTCAGAGCCTGGAGCCTGCTTCGGATCCTCTGTCTCCCTCTATCTCTGACCCTCCCCCAGTTGCTCTCTCTCTCTCTCAAAAATAATTAAACATTAACAAAAAATTTTTTTAAAAAGAGCCAAATGCTTAACCAACTGAGCCACCCAGGTGCTCCACTAAGGAGTCACTCTTAATTTCTCTTTTCTTCCTCACCCACCTCTAATCCGTTACTAAATGCTATTAATTTCACCATCCGAACCCTCCCCAAATCCCTCCAGGTTGCTCTATGGTCAATGCCACCTAGACGTTCAGAAACACCATCACCTCTTGCCTGAACTGCCTCCTAGCTCATCCCCTGTTTCCCTGCTCACCACACCCCAAGTTAAAATCATATCGGCCAACAACAGTTTTTGCAGAAATAGAAAAATGCATCCTAAAATCCATATGGAATTTCAAAGCACTGTGAATAGCCAAGACGATCTTTTAAAAGAACCAAGTTCGGGGGGGGGGGTGCCTGGGTGGCTCAGTCAGTTAAGTATCTGACTTCCACTCAGGTCATGATCTCACGGTTCGTGGGTTCAAGCCCCACGTCGGGCTCTGTGCTGACAGCTTGGATCCTGGAGGCCGTTTTGGATTCTGTGTCTCCCTCTCTCTCTGCCCCTCCCCCGCTCATGCTCTTATCTCTTTCTCTCAAAAGTATATAAACATTAAAAAAAAAAAAGAACTTGGGGCACCTGGGTGGCTCAGCTGGTTAAGTGTCTGACTTCGGCTCAGGTCATGATCTCGCAGTTCGTGGGTTTGGGTCCCACGTCGGGCTCTGTGCTGACAGCTCAGAGCCTGGAGCTGCTTCCGATTCTATCTCCTTCTCTCTCTGCCCCTCTGCTGCTCATGCTCTGTCTCTCCCTGTCTCTCAAAAATGAATAAATGTTAAAAAATTTTTAAAAAGAACAAAGTTGGGGATAGCGTGGAGCCTGCTTGGGATTCTGTCTCCCTCTCTCTCTGCCTCTCTCCTGCTTGCACTCTGGAGCTCTCTCTCTCTCTCTCTCTCTCTCTCTCAAAAAACCAAAACCAAAACCAAAACCAAAACAAAACAACAACAAAACAAAGTTGGAGACCTTGCCCTTCATTTCAAAACTTCCTACAAAGCTGTAGCAGTCAATACAATATGACACCAGCATAGAGACAGACACACGGACCAGTGGGATAGAACAGAGCCCAGAGAGAAACCCGCATGTATGGCCAAATGATTTTCAACAAGGTGCTAAGACCACTCAGTGGTGAAAGGAAAGTCTTATAGAGACAGAAAGCAGGATGGTGGGTGCCGGGGCTGGGGGTGGGGAGTTAGTGTTTAAAAGGAAAATGTTGGGGGAGCCTGGGTGGCTCAGTCGGTTGAGCATCCAACTCTTTTTTTTTTTAATTTTTTTAATGTTTATTCAATTTTGAGAGAAAGTGACAGAGCAGGAGTGGGGGAGGAGCAGAGAGAGAGACACAGAATCGGAAGCAGGCTCCAGGCTCTGAGCTGTCAGCACAGAGCCCTATGTGGGGCCCGAACCCAAAAACCACAAGATCATGACCTGAGCCGAAGTGGCTGCTTAACCGACTGAGCCACCCAGCGCCCCAAGCATCCAACTCTTGATCTCAGCTCAGGTCATGATCTCACAGTCGTGAGCTTGAGCCCCATCTCAGCACGGAGCCCACTTGGGATTCTCTCTCTTTCTCCCTCTCCCCCTCTCCCCTGCTCGTGCTCTCTCTCTAAAATAAATTTTTTAGGGGTGCCTGGGGGGCTCAGTCAGTTAAGCGTCTGACTTCGGCTCAGGTCATGATCTCACTGTTGCCGAGTTCAAGCCCCGCGTCGGGCTCTGTGCTGACAGTTCGGAGCCCAGAGCCTGTTTCAGATTCTGTGTTACTTTCTCTGTCTCTGTCCCTCCCCTGCTTGTGCTCTTTCTCTCTCTCCCAAAAATAAATAAACATAAAAAAAATAATTTTAATATATAAATAAAATATATTTTTTAAATTAAATAATTTCAAGAATAAAAAAAGAAAGGTACAGAGTTTTGAGGTGCCTGGGTGGCTCAGTTGGTTGAGTGTCTGACTTTTTTTTTTTAATGTTTATTTTTTTTTGAGAAAGAGAGTACAAGTTGGGGAGGGGAAGTGGGAGAGGGAGGCAGAGGATCTGAAATGGGCTCTGCAGTAACAGCAGTGAGCCCAGTGTGGGGCTCGAACCCACGAACTGTGAGATCATGACCCAAACCAAAGTCAGACACTTAACTGACTGAGCCACCCAGGCGCCCTGACTGTCTGACTCTTGATCTCAGCCTAGGTTTTGATCTCAGGAAGCCCAGCTTTGGGCTACACACTGGGCATGAAGCCTGCTTTAAATACATACATAATACATACATATATACATGTATACATTAAAAAATAGAAGGTACAGAGTTTCAGTTTGGGAAGATGAAACAGTTCTGGTAATGTATGGATGATAGTGTCTCAGTGTGGATGTACTTAATGCCACTGAACCATACATTTAAAAATGCTTCAATGGTAAATTTTAAATTTATTTTTTAAGTAAACTTTATCCCCAATGTGGGGCTCAAACTCACGACTTGGACGTCAAGAGTCATATGCTCTACCAACTGAGTCAGCCTGGTGCCCCTTCAATAGTACATTTATTATGTGATATCTTTTTTTTAAATGTTTATTTATTTTTGAGAGAGCGAGAGCGAGCAGGGGAGGGGCAGAGAGAGGGAGGGAGAGAGAGAGAATCCCAAGCAGGTGCTGAGCTGTCAGCCCAGAGCCTGATGCGGGGCCCGAACTCACAAATTGTGAGATCATGACCTGAGCTGAAATCAAGAGTCAGACCCTTAGTCGACTGAGGCACCCGGGGAAACCCTGAGTTGTGACATCTTGCCAGGACAAGTTTTCGTGCTGAAAACTCTCCAGTGACTCCCCACTATCACATCCTGGGCCGCCAGACCCTGTGCAGCCTGGCTCCCGCCAATCCCTGCCCTTGGCCCAGACTGTTCCGGCACCCCTACCCCCGCATGAAGATCAGCAGCAGCATTGGAAGCTGCCGCCGGTTGGCAGCCATGATGGTGGTGGGCTCTGGTTTGCCCCTCATTATCCCTGTATTCAAGCCATTATCCGTAATGACAGCCTGGCATAATTATGTTTTTACAATTGGTATAATTACATTCTACCCAGTGAAATGATCATTATTATCATTAAATATTTATTAAGCACTTCCAGCCGTTCCAAGCTAAGATGTGGCCTCAGCTCTCACAAACCTTCTTTCCCAATTCTGTCTCAAATTCATTTCAGCTCAGGCTATTCTTCCTTCTTGGGGAACAGGAAACTTCTGTGTGTGGGTTTTTTTTTTTTTTTTTTTTGCCTGGGGCTGTGCATGCGCGCGCTCACATTAGTTCCTCCGGGATGTTGGGGAACAGAGGCTACTATCCTTACGTTACGGGTGAGGAAATAGAATCGGGAGAAGCCAGGCAGAGCAGAGGTGAGATTCGGATCTAAGCCTTTCTGACAGCAGTGCCTTAACCACTCTCCTTATGCAATATAGCTTGGCTCCTTAGGATGGGCTACTTCCTACCCCGCCCCCCCAAACCCGTTTTATTTACACCTTACACGCCAGATACTGAGCTGGGCTCGCGGGAGAAACATACAAGCAAACATCACTCTAAAACAGTGTCCTAAGCCTGGGGTCAAACTCAAAGGCAGGGGCCAAGCTGATGGTGGAAAGAGTTAAACACACAGGTGATGATGGAGGGGGGCCTGTGGCCGACCCCAGGGCACATGACTCCTGGAGAGGGCAGCCGATCTTGCCACGAGGCCGTGTGGGATCAGTGTTGTCTCGCCCTCTCACTCTTTAGGTTAGATTCGTAAGTGAAATCTCCAGAACTTTAAATGTTGGCAACTTTGGCACACACTGGTTACCGTCTAACCTTGAACCGGTCCCTGCCTTAAGACTCCCCCTCACCCACCTCCCTTTTTCAGTAGGGATCACTTATCCTTTGATCGCAGGCAGATAGCCTCGGGGACTAAATCTTAATTGGTGTAAAGCAGTCTGACTGGTCTCATTCCTTTTGGCCAGTGATGACTCTCAGGGTGAGCTAATGACCCAATTCTGACACAGGAGAGTTAAGGGAATGACTGTTGAGATCACCTGCTCCTCGTAAAAAGACAGTCCTGGGACCTAATGAGTAAAGAGCCTTTGGCCTCTCGCCCTTTTCCTTTGTTCCTGTCTAATGCGGTCATGACCTCTGGAACAGCAGCAGCCATTTTGGAACCATGAGGCAAGAAGCACGAGGCCTGAAACCAACCAACATGCCAAGAGGGACAAGCAGAAAGACACAAAGATCCGGTGGCTGGAAAAAGACAGCAAGTGACGTGTCCAAGAGTGGCATCTTGTCACTTGTTCATTCAAGGCCTCCTGTGGGGAAGGAAGGTGCCCCTTTGGTGAGAATCCCATAGGCTACATGCCCCTCACAGCTCTTCCAACTCTGAGCTCATCTACAAACCCTTCCCCATACTTGTCTTGAAATCTCCAGTCTTGTTCTGTCTGTGTTCCTGGCCCGCAGTCAAATGGTGGTGAGCTACTCCCCCTGACCCGCTGTCGGTCCTGTGACTCTGGCTTTCTCTCCATCCAGGCAGTGGGCCGGTGGGAGGACCCCCGCTCACCTCCACCTTTCCGGCACACTTGCGTGAAGCGTCACATCGCAGCTCTAGCATTTGGCCTCTACCAGTGTCCAGGGGCAAAAATCTAAAGTTATTGCCCAACAGGAGAATAGTTATTTGTAGAAGATACAGTTGTGCTCCAAACCCCTTGGAGACAGTGCTGTGACTGTTATGGAGACCTGCCCGACACCCCACCCTAGATCTGTGGGGTCACCCGGCGCATGGGTCAGAGCAGCGCACGCAGAAGGGCTTCACGGTCTCTAAGAGTCACAGTGCCACCCGTGCAGGACACGCCAAGTCCAACAATGTAGCGAAGCAAACCTATCGAGCCCTTCCTGGCTGTCGGCAGGACAGAGTCCCTGAACCCTGGTAAGTCACCTACTTGGTAAGTTCAGCCCAACCCAACATAACGCTCTGTCCACCTGGCCTGTCACCATTAGGATCTGTGTCTCGTGCACCCCCAAAGTTTATGCTGATAAAAACGCTCTTATGTCCCCCAAATCTTTTATTGTGTGAACTCTCCTAAATTGGATTGTACCGTTGTTGCCCTGGAGCATGCTGGGAGCTGACTCCGATTGTGGATTGGAGGTAACGAGGGGCCAGTCGTGAGAAGACTCCGTGTCACCTGGCCACGTAAGCACCTTGACTAAGCTCGTGAACAGGCCTCGAAACAAAGACTAGACCCCTCAGGCGGGGGGGCCATTTCCACCGACAAAGTGGCCCAGAGGGATGAGGGTTAAAGGTATGCTTGGATCCTCCCAACTGTCCAACTGTCTGTATTGTGTTTGTAAAAATTTTTAATGTTTGTTTATTTTTGGGAGAGGGTGCGGGGCAGAGAGAGAGGGAGACACAGAATCCGAAGCAGGCTCCAGGCTCCGAGCTGTCAGCACAGAGCCTGACGCTGGGCTCGAACTCATGGAACAGGAGATCATGACCTGAGCCGAAGTCGGATGCTTAACCGACTGAGCCCCCCAGGCGCCCTCTGTCTGCATTCTTGGTTTCAGGACCTGCTCTTCCCAATCAACAGCCTATCTTCACCGGAAAGACGTGGTGAGGCTGTGAATTCAAATCATGTAGTAATTACACCTCAGAAAGAATCAAAGGTGGGTCTGGTCCTGCGCCCTAGGAACCCCGAGGCTACAAAAGGTAGGCCCACCATGGGCGCTGCTTCTCTGGTCAGGCTTGATCTGACGGTCGAAAGCCCCCAGCATCAGTTTTCTTTCCGGACGCTCTCCAGTGGAATCGGAAGCCCGTCCATCCCACGAGACTCCATTCCCACCGTGACGGTCACCTGTGGCCACCTCGCCTTCACGGAGCACTCCATCTAGGCAACGACAGGTGACAAACCAAGTAACTTCTGCCAGGGCGCGCTGCCAGCGCCAGCACGATCAGTCCAGACAACCAGCCCTAGATTCCCACTGTACTCGGTCGGTCTCCCTGGACCAGTGTTCAATCAGGAAGCAGAAGCTTCTCGGCGTATTTCAGACAGAGAGGGGTTTAATGCCAAGAACTGACTCCAGGGGTGACATTAGCGCTGCAGGAGCGTGAGGAAGACGCTCTGGAATCTCAGGGGAAGGAGGCGCTACCCAGAGATCGGGGAGCGGGTGTCGCCCCCTGGCTTGGAACCCAGGCTCCCCGGCGAGTTCCCAGGGGTGCCTGCCGGAGCTGAGCAGAAGCCCTTGGCGAACCTGCTCCAATCACCTGTGCGGGAACACTCACTGGGGCCACCTGCGGTCCCCGCCTGCTGTGAAGCTCTCCTCCAAGCAGGGTGTCATTTCCTCCTTCCTCTCCATGCACCTCTGCCCCGGGCCTCCCGCTGGCAGAGCCTGACCGGAAGCCAGCTGGCAGGGGTGGTAACTGCCTTCTAGTGCCCTGGGACGCAGACACAGGCGGCAGCGAGAAAGGAGACTGTGCAGAGGCATCACAAATGAGGGGCATTAGGGGCGCCCGGCTGGCTCAGTTGGTGGAGCGTGTGACTCTTGATCTTGGGGTTGTACGTTCAAGCCCCACGTTGGGTGCAGACTTACTTAAGAATAAGATCTTTAAGGGGCACCTGGGTGGCTCAGTTGGTTAAGCAACCAATTCTTGATCTCAGCTCAGGTCTTGATCTCAGGGTCGTGAGTTCAAGCCCTGTGTTGGGCTCTGTGCTGGGCATGGAGCCTACTTAAAATACGACATAGAATTTTTACCTTTTAATTATTTATTTAGAGTGAGAGAGTGCAAGCCAGGAAGAGGGGAAGGAAGGAGAGAGAGGGAGAGAGAGAGGGAGGGAGAGAGAGAGGGAGAGAGAGAGAGAGAGAGAGAGAGAGAGAGAATCTTAAGCAGGCTCCATGCTCAGTGAGGAGCCTGACGCAAGGCTTGATCCCATGACCCTGGGATCATGACCTGAGCTGAAATCGAGAGTTGGATGCTTAATCAACTGAGCCACCCAGGCGCCCCTGAAATAAAATCTTAAAAAGAAAAGAGGGGCATGCCTCTTGAGGTGTTGTGAAGGTAAAGTGTGCTAACAATGGATAATGGTACTAAAGACCAAAGAATGATATCCTAGTTCGTTCTGCTTTTTCTAGTGCAGGAAAGATCCTTTAATTCTTCTACTATGTTAAGTTTGAAGCTTGTTTCCTTTCCTTTCCTTTTTTTTTTTTTTTAAGTTTATTTATTTATTTTGAAAGAGGGAGAGGGAGAGAGAGAATCCTAAGCAGGCTCCGTGCTGTTAGCTGTCAGTGCAGAGCCTGATGCAGGGCTCTAACCCATGAACCATGAGTTCATGACCTGAGCAGAAATCAAAGAGACGCTTAACAGACTGAGCCAGCCGGGCACCCCGTGAAGCTTGTTTCTTATTTTAAAACTGGTGAGAACTCTCCCCCTTTTCTGAAGATTTCCTCCTTTGCACTTTCCTTATTTCTCAGCATCCCTGATGGCTGAATGTCACCTGCAAATTCCCTGAACTGAGCTCATCTCCCACTTCTTGAATTCTTCTGGCTCTCGTCACTCTCCAGATCCTTTCCTCTTCTGTTTTGTCTCCTAATCTGAATACATCCTGCTTCCCAACATGCTGAAAAAGACAAACCTTACAAAAAGGAATAGCCAGGGGCGCCTGGGTGGCTCAGTCGGTTGAGCCTCCAACTTCGGCTCAGGTCATGATCTCGCAGTTCGTGGGTTCAAGCCCCGCGTCGGGCTCTGTGCTGACAGCTCAGACCCTGGAGCCTGCTTCCGATTCTGTCTCCCTCTCTCTCTGCCCCTCCCCCACTCGTGCTCTTCTCTTTCTCTCAAAAGTAAACATTAAAAAAAATATTTTTTTGAGTGCGATAACCAGCTAGAGAAACAAAACGCCCAGGAACTTGAAGAGCCATCAGCGGTACAGCTCGCTCCCCGTGTGGCCCAAAGGACTCTGTTGTGTGGTGGGCGTCCGTTGAGCAGTTTCTCGCTCACCTTGGGAGTGTCAACCACTTACAGAGGGAAGGGGCTCCCCGAGTCCTGAGGCTGACACGGCACCTCCTCTCCGCCCTGCACAGGGCACGCTGCCACTCCGCCATCACTTGGCAACCGGGCCGGCCTTTTATGTCAGGTCTGCTCTCACCTCCAGCTCTTAGGGCTTTCCAGGGCTCCCAGGGTGAAAGCCACAGGTCCCACCTGCCTGCCCGAGCAGGTCCCACGTCTCCCGCGCCCTGTCTCGCTCACTAAGCTCCAGCCACACTGGCCTTTCAATTCCTCCGTTTCACCAAGGTCTCTTCCTCCCCAGGTGTCCTTCCTGCAGGCTGTCCCGCAGGAGAGGCTCATCCTGCCCCAGGCCTTCTGCACCGCCGGCTCTTCTCTGCTTCACACGGAGCGAAGAGTGGAGATCTCACTTCTGAAAGGCTGCCCACCACTCACGCGGGTTTCTTCAGAGCACTTGCCATAGGAGAGGCTCCTATTTGTTTTTCTGTGTCCCTTGTACTTGAAAGCCGACTCTGAGAGAGCAGGGACCAGAGCTGTCTTGCTCACCGGCTGCACCTTTGTGCCTAGCAGTGCCTGACACATATCTGGACCAAGACCTGAGGGGACGGTGGTGAAGACAACATCCTTGTATTCTTGGCCTTCACCTTCTAAGTCCATAGCACATAGCAGGTGCGGAAATCACTGGGTCATTATGGCTGAAGGCAGATGTGAAAACTCTCCTAATATCACTAAGGTCAGTAATCTGGAACACGGGGGACACTCTAATATCACTAAGGTCCTTAATCTGGAACACGGGGGACACCTGGTCTTGGGTCCCCTCCACAGGAAGAACAACGAGCAGTCATCTTCAAAACTTACTAAACTTGTAGAAACATGCTGTACTGCTTTGTATTTTGTAATCATTACCTAAGAGAACAGCATTGAAATCAGAACGGTGAAACAAGATGTGCTTTGAATTTCCCAGACTTTTGGGATATGAGCTTTATTATTTTTTTTTTCTAAAATATTTTTTGTTTACTTTTGGGAGACAGACAGAGCATGAGCAGGGGAGGGGCAGAGAGAGAGGGAGACTCAGAATCCAAACCAGGCTCCAGGCTCTGAGCTGTCAGCACAGAGCCCAGCGAGGGGATCAAACCCACCAACCGTGAGATCATGACCTGAACCAAAGCCGGATGCTCACCCGGCTGAGCCCCCCAGGCGCCCTGTCTATGGGCTGTTTTAAAAGTAGACTCCCTGCCCTGCCTCATGTGAGGCCTGAACTCACAACCCCAAGACCGAGAGTCGCGTGCTCCACGACTGAGCCAGCCAGGCTCTCCTTTTTATGTGAACTTTTGAAATCCAAAGTTGATTTGGGGTGAAAAGAGCTTGCAGCAGGAACACTGAGACGACTTTTGGGGCGTGCTTTCCAGTCCACAGCGGCCTTTCTCATCCCATCCCCTTTGCCGCTCAGCGCTGACCCCAGGGGGAGGCGGTGCTGCGTGGAATGTCACTGTCAGGGCACGGAACTCACGCCAGGTGCCACCACACCTCCTAACAACCCCAACACGGGTAGGAATATCCTCTCTTCGCAAAGGAGGACACGTGGTCCAGCACTTGCTTTGCGCGGGGTCACACGCTAGTGAGAGGTGGGGCAGTCAGCTTATCTGACTTCTCAGCCGTTTTCTACCCAGTTGATCAGTTTCTCCTTTCAGAAAGGCTTTAGTTTACGTTGAGGCGGAGTGAGCATGCGCGCAACTGTGAGTGGGGCGGGGCAGAGAGGGAGGGCGAGAGAGCAGCCCACGCAGGCTCCACGCTGTCAGCGCAGAGCCTGATGACGGGCTCGAACTCAGAACCCTGGCATCGTGACCTGGGCCAAAATCAAGAGCCGATGCTGAACCGACTGGGCCACCCAGGCGCCCTCTGAAAAGCTTTTAACTGGCTTTCCGGACCCCCAGTCTCTTGGTTTCCCTATTTAACGGCCACTTGTTTCCAGTCTCCTTTGCTGGATTCCCCTTCTTTCCTCCACGCTGAAATGTTGGGAGTGCCCCAGGCTGGAGTCCTTACACCCTAACACTCCATCTACACCCTCATCCTGACCGCGTTCATTCAAGTCCGCGGTTTAAAGCACCACCCAGACAGTTAACTGCTCCGGCCTGAGCTCCAGGATTGATGTCCCACTACCCGCGCCACACTGCAACTGACACTTTAACTTGCTCCAAAGCACAGCTCTTGGCCACAGCTGCTCCTGCGGAGGGGCTCCCCATGCCGGTACCTGGCATCGCCATTCGCTCGCTCCACATCACACTGGCGAGTCCTGTGGGCTCTGTCCTCATGCTAGACCCCAAACCTACTCCTCGCCACCACCCCACTCCAGTGCAACGCGCCATCGTCTCCGTCCCGGCAACAGCCTTCCTGCTCCCGATCTGTCCTCCTACGGTCTACTCGCACAGCACCGTGTCCCTTGTAGGGACCCCCGTACCCTTCCCAGGCCCTCCGATGCATTCGGATGGGCAGAGTTCCACCTCTACAAAGCCCGGCCTGATCTGGCGCGGCGCCGCCGCCTCCCATTCTTCCCCGAGCTCGCCTCACCGCCGCCACACGGGCCCCTCACGCACCACCTCCCATCGCCTTGTACTCGGTCTCTGCTTCCGCGCTTACAACCACTCCTGGGCTAATCACTGTGCGCAGCCAGAGGGATTCTGTAACACTTGAGACGTAGCCCGTCACCCCTCTGACAGCTTTCACACCCTTCCCATTTGGGGCTGGAATAAGAGCCCCCGGCGGCCCCGTCCCCGGCAGCACACCGGCTTCCGCGCAGCGGCCCCTCGGAGCTCCCCCGCAGCGGCCGCTCCGAGCTTCCCCGAACGGCTCCGGCCTCGGGGCCTCCGCGTGTGCTGTTGCTCCTCCCAGGGAGACGCTCTGTCTCCCTCCCCCGTTCTGAAGACAGTCCTCCGTCCCCGCGTCTCCGAGGGCCGTTGCGGCCACCAGCCGCGCCCCGCTCCCAGGCCCACACCGCGCGGGCAACCGACGGGAAGCCCCGCTCGCGGCCCTCGGCGGCACCGCCCCCGGCAGCCCTTCCGGCCGCTCCGCGCGGCATCTCGGGGTTTGTAGTTCTGCCCCGGAAGGGCGGCTGCCGGCCCCCGCGGCCGCGCCTCCCCGACACTACAACTCCCACGGGGCAGCGGGACTCCGCTCCCGCACCCGCGAGGCCGGCAGGCCGTCTGCCGCGCTCGCGGCGGGTCCGGCGGCCGCCGCGGGGAGAGGCGCGAAGATGGCGGACGCGGTCGCGGGCAGGGACAGATGCGGGGAGCAGCGGCTGGTGTCACTGCCGCTGTCCCGCATCCGGGTCATCATGAAGAGCTCGCCCGAGGTGTCCAGCATCAACCAGGAGGCGCTGGTGCTCACGGCCAAAGCCACGGTGAGGCGGGCCGCGCGGGGAGGAGGGAGCGGCCGGGGGGGGGGGCCGGAACCGTCGCGCCCCGCCCCGCCCCGCCGCTGGTGCCCCCCCCCCCCGCCTCTCTCGTGGGCTCGCGGCGCGCGCGCGCCCTCGGCGTCTCGCCCTGTTCCCTCCCTCGCAGCGCGCGCCCCAGCGCCCGGCGCCCTCGCGCCCGCCGCCCCGCCCACCGCGCCGCTCCCGTCCTGCCTCGCGTGCCTTTCGCCAGCCGCGCGGCTCCCGCCCTCCCTCGCGCGACGCTCCCGCCTTCCTTTGCGCGGGGCCCGGGTGGTGGCGCTGGCTGACGCGCCCTGACGCGTGCCTCGTGTGGCGTCTCCTCCACGCGCGTCACCGCACTCTGGGCCCCAAAGCCTTCCGTTCCCCGCTTCCGGCCTGTGTCGGCTCGTCGGGGTTCGGCGGGAGGGCTTCCGGAGGCACAGCCCGACCCGCCGCTCACGCACCCTGTCCGCGCAGCTAGGCTGGGCGGCCCCCGGCGGCCCCGACCTCTGTTTCCCAGCCCCTGGTGCCAGCGCCGTCCCAGGCGCAGGCGGACCAAGGTCTCTTTGGACTCGGTCTGGACTGTGGCGCGCCGACACCCTCTGTGTCCCTGCGCGGGGCCGGGCTTAAGCCTGCCCCGGGCTGTGTGCGGCCCCTCGGCGCTGCGTGCTGCGTCGCCGCGGCTGGTCCGGGCAGAGCCCAGGCCTCCCGCCCGCCCGATCCCGGGGCGCAGGCGGGAAGTCGTGCCAGCAGCCTGTGGTCGCGGGATGCCTGCATTCCCCGTGCACGCTCATTCCTTGCCCGCCAGCCCAGAGGGGTGCAGGCCAGAGGCGCCGCCGGGTTGCTGCTTTCGGGAAGGTGTGGGGCGAGATGGGAACCGCGGTCAGTCCTCAGCTCCAGCTTGTTAGAGTTGCACGCCTCCACCTTAGCCGCTGTATTTTAAAAATGTGGTCCTGAGGCAAAGACAGTTTGAATGGTCCTTTGCTCCTCGAACACAAGACAAGACCCCCCCGCCCCCCCAAAAAAAAACAAAATTACAGTTTTCACGTGTTTATAATCCGTGGTTGATGTAAACATTTCTTCCCTGAGTTAGAAATCTAAAATAACTGCAGGGAAATGCCTGCCTCCCCGCCCACTTTGATACACCTTTGCGTCGTTTCTCACCTCCCATTTCTCCTTCCTCCCCCCTCCTTCCTGTAAACTGAGAAACCCGGATAATCCGCAGTCCTCTAAACTTAATGTGACTTTTAAAAATTCAGTTCTGTGCGTAAGTTTTCAGAGCATCTTTTTCATTTTACTTTCTCGTTTTGTTTTAGGAACTCTTTGTTCAGTATCTAGCCACCTATTCCTACAGACACGGCAACGGAAAAGAAAGGAAAGCACTCACTTACAGTGATTTATCGAACACTGCCGAGGAATCGGAAACCTTTCAGTTTCTTGCAGGTACCTAGCCTTTGAAAATTCTGGTTAAAACAGACGTAATAATTTACAGCTTTTCCCCCTGCTGTCACTGAGATAGACTTTTTTTTTTTTCTTTTTTTGCTGCTTTCTCCCAGTGCCAGAGTTTACCATGACGTGGCACAGGAAGCCATTGTTAGTTTTGTCAGTGTGTTTGTGATGTGGTTCACCTAGAACGATAATGGAGTCAGCAGCCCGACCAGGGATGTTGGGGTGAGCCTGGCCGACTCCTTACCACTGCAGGGAGAGCTCTGGGCGGGGGTGCTCCGCCCCAGGCACCGAGAAACCAGTGAAAACGAGCTTTAATCTACCCCCCCGGGCGGCGGCCGGCTTGTGTCAGGTCGTGGGACAGGCTTGGCCACGGTCGTTACCAGCACACAGGAGCGCAGGGTCTGCAGTCCGTGGACTGGAAACAGGTCTCTAGTGTCAGTCAGGAGGCAGCACGGTGGGACCCGTCCTCGAGTTCAAAGCGGGGACTTGCACGTTGTGAAATTTGCATTGCTGTGTTCGTGGTCTGCCAAAACCAGTTGCTGATGTTAGCTTTCTGTTTTTAAGATATATTACCAAAGAAGATTTTAGCTAGTAAATACCTGAAAATGCTTAAAGAGAAGAGGGAAGAGGACGAGGAGGACAATGACACGGATGATGGAAGTAACGGGGATGAAGCAGAGTCCTAAAGCCACAGTCAGCCTGCTGCGCGCCCTCCTGGATCCGCACCAGTGCTTTGCAGTAGGCGCGGCACCGCGTCGCTGCAGACTCCTCGGCAGAGACTTGAAGTACTTGGTTGGCGCTCCTGCCGCGGCCGGGCTGCGGTGCCCACGCCGTAGATGGCCAGCAGGCGCGGGGCCCAGGCAGCAGCCTTTCCCGAGGGCCCCGAGCTGCGGGCCTGGGGCGGGGCGCACGCGAAAGCGGCCTGTGCGGTCAGACCCTCCGGCGCATCTGCCGAGGGTAAGCTGTGGAGGCAGACCCGTTGGCTTAACTTTTTAATTCACGGATAGATTCTAAAGAGCTGCTAAATATCAGTTGTGTAAATTCATAGATAAATACTTGGAAATTAGTTCTTGTAAACGACTATAGTTTGAGCTAAAAGTACAGTTCTTGGGTAGTATGTTAGATTTGAAAATTTGACGATTTGTCTAAGTACTGCATTTTTATTAACTGAAAAATAAATTTATTGGAAGCTGTACATAATTTTATAGTAAATGCTTTGTGGAACTAGAGTTAGAGCCCTCTGTTGTTGTCATGCCTTGCGTGTTACCGGAGGCTTCCGCAGATTAGAAAACATTCCTGGGGCGCCTGTGTGGCTCCGTTGGGTGGGCGTCCAACTTGGGCTCAGGTCATGATCTCATGGTTCGTGGGTTCGAGCCCCGCGTCCGGCATGCACTGGCAGTGCAGAGCACGCTTGGGACTCTCTCCCCTTCTCTCTCTGTTCCTCCCCGACTTGCGCACACATTCCTCTCCCAAAATAATTAAATAAACTTTAAAAAAATAAAAAGCATTTCTAACACTTCTATTCCCAGAGGAAAAAAATCTCACTAATATTTCTTTTTTATTTGATTTAATTATCTCTGCAAAGGTATTTTTAATTTTTTTAAATATTTATTTTTGAGAGAGAGAGTGAGAGACACAGTGACAGAGCATGAGCGGGGGAGGGCCAGAGAGAGAGGGAGACACAGAATCTGAAGCAGCTCCAGGCTCTGAGCTGCCAGCACGGAGTCCAGTGCGGGGCTGAACCCATGAACCATGAGATCTTGACTTGAACCGAAGTTGGATGCTCGACTGGGCCACCCAGAGCCCCTATGTAAACGTTTTTAGAAATCCATGTTTTGGTGTACCGTTCTGAGCTTTGACAGACTCAGGGTTGTATCATCACAGGGTCCAACAGTTCTGTCACCTCCCCGCAAAATCCCTTGTGGTCAGATTCATGCCAGCCCTTTACCTTGGCAACCCCTGAGCTGTTCTTTACCCATAGAGGAGTCAGCAAACTTATTCTGGAAAGGGCCATAGAGAAAACATTTTAGGGGCGCCTGGGAGGCTGTTGGTTGAGCGTCCGACGCTCGGTTTACAGTCAGGTCATGATCCCAGGGTTGTGGTATCGAGCCCTCTGTTGAGCCTGCTTGGAATTCTCACTCTCCCTCTGTCTCTGCCTGCCCCCCATCCCCTGTGTGCTCTCAGGAAAAAAAAAAAAATTTTTTTTTTTCAGCTTTGTGGGCTATATAACCTGTAACCACTGTTGAACTAGTCTGTTGCAATATAAGCAACCATGGATAATACATAAAGGAATGAGTACGGCTATATTTCAGTGGAACTCCATTTCTGGATACTGAAATTTGAATCTTGTATAATTTTCATGAGACATGAAATATTTTGATCTTGTAACATTTAAGAATGTAAAACCCATTCTTAGCACGTGGGCCACACAGAAACACAGTGGGCTGGCTTTGGCTCACAGACCATGCTTTGCCGACCGGTCTTTGCCATGTCCCATAAATGGAATCCTAGAGGACAGAGCCTGTGAACCCAGCATAATGCACGGGGGGTGCGGAGGGTGGGGATTCATGTCACTGCAGGTCCCACTGCCTCTTGTTACTGAGTAGGCTCCCCCACTATGGATACATAGTTTATCCATTCCCCAGGCCAGCAGATAATCCCCAATTTGGGTTGTTTCCCACATTGATGATTACAAATAAAGCCCTAGAAACATCTGTGGCCAGGTTTTGTGTCAATGTAAGGTGTCCCTTCACTTGAGTGTACACTTGGGAGTGCAATTGTGTATTTAAGTTCATAAGAAAGTGCCAAACTTCTGTAGTGGCTGTACCATTTTGCATTCCCCTCAGTAGTAAAGGAGTTTGACTTGCTCTGTGTCCTCCGCAAAACTTGGTAGTTTTTTTTTTTATTTTAGCCACTTTAATGGGTATAGGTTTTAATTTGCATTTCTTTAATAACACATGTTGAGCATCTTATTTGCATATTTACCTTATTTTCTTTGGTAAAGGGTCCAACAAATCTTTTGCCCATCTTTTTATTAGGTTTTCTTTTGGTTGTGTTTTGAGAACTTTATATATTCTGAAAACAGTGCTATGCCACATTGTATGATTTGCAAATATTTTCTCCCAGTCTGTCGCTTCTTTTCCTTTTCTTGACAGCATCTTTCAAACAGCAGAAATAAGGATTTCTCTATGAGACGTTCTTAATTTTGAGGAAGTCCAGTTTATCAGTTTTTTCTCTGGGGCTCATGCTTTTCTGATCATATCTGAAAACTTGTCATCAAACCCAAAGTCACAAAGATCTTCTCTGTGTATCTCTTTAAGTGCTGTGCACGGCCTCTAGTATCTGTGCCCCCAGGACACGATGCTGTTTAAGAAATCCCCAGGAAAAATACTTACTGGTTTTTGTGTTTAACCGGCTGAACATTCTTAACTCATCCTAAGCATTTCCGACCCAGTTGTTCAGGGAGCTCTCCTTGGCTCCTCCTTGAGCCACATGCCCGTCTGTTACAGTAGCTTCCTCACTGTTTCCTCATCATTCTACAGCCTCCTTCCTCTTCATCTTCTATACTGGGAACAGATTATCAAAACAGATTTGTGAAGATGAACCTTTTCCTAGTCAGAAATGCTAAAGTAGCTATTGGGAGCCAGGCCTCCCGTCGACTCGTACAGGGTCCACATTTTACAAAGAAGGGACTGGAAGGTCAGGTCAAGGAACTAGTCCAGGACATACCTAGGGAGTGGTGGAAATGGGGTTCAAATCCCAGACTGCTTTCTTTACTTAAAAAGGACCGTTTCTCCCCACTATGTGGCGTACGTTGTTGGCATTCAAGACCCCAAACACTGATCTTACTCTGCTGTAGACGCTGTAGTTTTCCAACCTGGACCTTCCACTCCTCTGGTGCGGGCTCCTCATCCTCTGTGGAGCAGAAACACCCTCTGGTCAAGCAGCTTGCTTTTCTGGAATTATTATCTAATTCATGTAACACTCACTGTTATAGGTTTATTTTATTAGAGAGAAGCACGTAAATGGGAGAGGGGCAGAGGCGGCGGGGGGGGGGAGGGGTTGCGGGGAGAGAGAGAATGAGAATATCCCAAGCAGGTTCTGCCCTGTTAGTGGAGAGCATGACTTGGGGATTGATCTCATAAGCAGGGAGGTCATGACCTGAGCCGAAATCAAAGATTGGCTGCTTAACCGACTGAGCCTCCCAGGTGCCCCACCATCATACAGTTTTAATAATTAGGTTTTTATAGTCAGATCGTGACTATAATGCTTCCGGCCATGCAGTAAATGAGAATGAAACAGCAAGAATGTAATAAGGTAAGCCCATATTGATTAAGAGATGATAGCGCTCATCATTTTCTTATACTCTCCTAGTAGCAGCTAGATGTCCCAGGACCAGTGGGCACAAAAGTGCGATGAGGTTTTAGTAAGTCAGTGAGAAGTACAGGGTCCTGGATACGGTAGGCAGGGGTGGTGGGAAGAACTTCATCTTGGTTGTTGTCAGGAAAGGAAAAGGAAAAAAAAAAAAGACTGGAACAAAATACAGCAGAAGTTTTAAGAATACCGATCAGTGTTGTGATTATAATTTAAAATTTTCCTCTTTATGTTCATATGAATTTTCACATTCTCTGTAATTTATATTCTTAAAACTCAGAAAATAACTCTGAACAAGAACAAAACCTTGGCCTGCTTTAGCAACCGCGTACGCGTATCCTGGGGTTTTCAGCCACTGTGTGGCTTTCTTGAGTCCGGCCCTTCTTTTGCAACAGCACATGCTCGTTAGGGTACAGATAGTGGGGGTCATAAACAGCCCAGAGCGAGGCCATCGGGGCCTTCAAGAGCTGCAGCAGTTACGCGTAACCCTAGCCAGGGCGGACGGGGTTGTGGCGCACCAGGATGAGAAACCCAGACGTGGTCAGTTCTGATCCCCACACAACGGGGACCTCAGGGCTTGCATTTGATTGGAGCTTCGTTCTACGGCTTTTTACTTCATCCTTTCTCATCCCATTTAGAGTAGAAATACCCCACTTCCCCTAGACACCGCATTTATTTTTCTACTTCTTTCCTCTGGTTTTCGTCCCCCAAACCCGAATTCTCAGGGAGTAATGCTTAGTTAGCCCTTTTGAGTTTCTGGATACATTGTTCAAGGAACAGGTCCGATCCTTGCAGACTAGGCCTCTAGACGCCCACCATGGGAGGCATGCCCCTGCCTCGGAAACCTGGGATCTTAAACCTTAACCGAAGAAAGTGCCCAAGTAAAATCTGTGAGTAATTGAGGATCTTTGGGAGAGGCAGCTGTAAATATGAGGAATTTTATTTTATTTTTTTGCTGACATACTATGAGGCAAAACAAAATTGACACCATACAAAATAACTTTATAAAATATCATTCACATCATATTTTATCAGATTTACAGCATTCTGTGCATGTTAAGGGTTACGTAAGGAGGTGAAAAAACACTACGCCAAACTTTTAGTATTAGTTTATATACACACAGTAAGAAACAAAACAAGTAACTGTTAGGTTTTCCATGAATTTATTGCAAAAATAGTGCAAACTACTTAACCTAGTAAAAGCTGTCAAACAGACTCGAAAGGACCCAGCTAAGCTTGAACACGACAATAGATGCTCAGTGTCTCAGCCCTTGGCGCTCTTGACCAACTGTTCGTCTTTCGTCCATCAAGACCACTCCCCATCCGGTGGGTGAGGGTGAGTGCCGGGGATGGAGAGACGTGAAGCCTGGCTCCTCAGAGACCAGATCGTCCGGCTGCCTGACGCCAGCGCCTCCTTTAGGGTCATGCTACTTACTCAATGGCAGTTTTGTGAGGTCTGTGTTGAAAACGTTAAGATGCCACAATGTTAAGTCTGACCTTAGAAATCAGTTATCCACCTCTTGATGACACGGAGAAAAGAATTAAGGAAGCAGCATGAACAGAAAGGACTGGGAACATTATTGTCTGCTTGCACACATGGTATCCTTTTTCTCAGGTATATTTGGGTGAAGTAGGATACTAATGGTGGGCAACCTTTGAACCAGATACTGAAGTTAAAAAAGGCAAAAACAAAGGATACTGTATCCCGACATGAGTATAACTTTTAAAATTTCGTTCAACAGTCTATTGGGGTCCAAAAAGCATAGATCTAAACAAAATAATAAGAGCAAAACAAAATGCTACATATAAAAGCTAAAGAAACAAAATGCAGCATATTCAGGTTCTTTTTCTTGAGGTACCTGTATAAATCTAATCACCTGCCCCAAAGTTCTCTTGTTAGGTCGAAGAACAGAATGCTTCCTGGTGAGCCAATTGCGGGGCATTTCTCACCACTGAGAAAGTGCAACGGCGCCGATCTGTATATGCAGCATACTGAAGGATGAGCGACTCTTTACAAAATAGAGCTCAAGTACTGACCTGATGGACGCTTAACAATGAGAACATTTAACTAGAATCATCCCAGTTTTTGGAGATCCTGCAGCAAAAAGCCTCCCAAATCAACTTTCAGAGTTTTGCCACTAAGGAATGTTGGTTCTCTTGTAAAATTCAGAGATCTCTTTAAAATAGTAAAACTATATACTACAGGAAAGATCCCTAATTTTTATTTCTTATTGGTATAAAATCAAATTCGTAAGACTCCAAAATATTGTGTTACCTCCAAAGACTTAAGTTAAAAAAGATCACCACAGTAGGAAAAGTCTAGAATTGTAAACTGCCAAATATAAAAGCATGGAAAGTCACCGATCTCCTACCTTAGTTTCTCATCCTGCCAGAAAGCTTGCCTCACTTAGGGCAACCCCGGGGCTGTTGCTGAACGCAGGCCTCCCCACCCCCCACCCCACTCTCCCTCCAGTTGGCTCCCGTACCCGCCCCCTCTTCCTCCGGCTGCCTGTGGTCACCAACACCTCCACCAGGAGAGACGAAATCGACAACAGTCCATTTGCTGCTTATGAAATAAATGTATAAAACATGCCAGAGGCAGAGGGGGGCACGGACGGCAAAACCCGCAACAGTAAGGGTACATGGGAGTAGTTTTGGCTGCCCCTTCATTGGCACAGAAAATGAAGAGAGAGCTTTAAGTATATGCATAGAAGAGTTTGGAATTTGTCTGTAAAATGTTAATTTGCTCTTGGACATAATTTGTTTTTTCTTTTGACAAAAGGGCAGTTGGGATTTCAGTTCCACCTTACTAGTTGGCTGGGGGCAACCTATCCAATTCCACGGCCAATTGGGCTTTTCTCCCCACCTGCAGTGTAAGAATTTTAATTTCAAACTGACTTTTTCAATGCATTAGGATTCAACACAAAAGGCACAAAATAAATAAAAAGATTGTTAAATAAACGGAAATTATGATTTCAAGCTTTGTGTGGAGTTGTATCTTGCTGTTTGGTTACTTTTTCCAATCTAATTTGACAGACTTAGTAAATAGCACCCAACTGTTTAACTGAGGTAGATCCACATTGTAAAGAAAGCTGGGTCCCCTCCATTTTATGTCTAAGTTTAAGATGCTTTTACAAAAACAAAAATCCATATAATCCTATGCAGAAGCGATGGCAGGTGGCACTACCTGAAGAAACTTAGAACGTGAGCAGGTTCAGTAAGATTCATGCCCAAATCACACTCTCCATTTGCCATAAATAAATCTCAGACTGGAGGGAAAAAACCAAACATTTAAAGTAACCCTGAAAAAGTCTCTAGACTTTCAGAATAGGTCATTTTGACCGACTGCCACAGAAATGCACAATGGTCCATTTTCATTGAGCAGTGGCAACAGCCGTGCCAGACCAGAGAGAGAGAGAGAGAGAGAGAGAGAGAGAGAGAGAGATCTGGATCACCAAAAGTTTCCCTTTGTAATTCTAGGAAAGAGACTGGTTGATTTAGGATACGGCATCTTGATTCGAGCAGTTGAAACCCACTCTGCCTAATATTTTTGCATACTCTGAAACTTACAATTTTAACATCTGATTAAGGCTTGATTTAAAGTGGCATCACCACCTCGCGTCATGCAGGCATTGGACATCCTCAAAACACACGGAATGGTAGAGAACGAAAGACAAGGACGTAAGCCTCTGAATTGTATTTAGCAGGTACTATAATTTTATAATTAACTTTACAATTCATGTAGCAAATGAGAAATTACACAGAGAGGCCGACGTATATAAATACTAGTTTGTACAGGAACTTTTAGCTTACAAAACAGCACTGCACAGTTTCTCTATTGCAAGCACATGACGGCGTCACACAGGCCACCGCACAGGTATAAACGGTCCGTAGACAGTACGCAGAGCACCGCCTGAAAGGAGGCCCTGTAGCTGTTCAGCTTCTTAGAAAATAGTAAACTTTCAATGGTCACAACACATTTTGATTCAAAATATCTTCTAAAATGTTTTATTGTGGGGGGGGGCGGAAATTAAGAAGGGGCAAGATCTACCTACAGAACTTTTGAATTCATTTTTGGTTCTTTTTCAATTATTTTATAAAAATAAAATAAAACTAGAAAAGTTGATAAAACTCAGGGTTAAAACCCCTCAATACATATTAGGTAAGTGATCTGACGTGTATCAGAGGTAAGAAAAATCTGGATTTAGACACTACATTCTTTTCTTGTATTTAATGAGTAGCCACTTTGCTGCACAGAAACTTAACAATTATTCTCTTAAAACTTTTTAAAAAGTAAAAACTCACTTGCCTCTATAGTTATAAAACAGGAATTCATACCTTCAGCAACTACATTAAAATCCATCATCAAACTCAGGACTCAAATTTGAATTTAGTGCTAAACTATGTACTCTCAGGATTTTAGTCACGCGGATATTTGGCTTTGAAGAGGGTCCAAAATTATGAACGTATCCTCCCCTCTGCAGCCAGCACCTCTGCCGAGGGAATGACCACTCACCGCCTTTCAAAAAGGAGAGTCTGGGAGAAGGAAGGGCCAAGAGGAGCCACCAAGAATGGATTTCTACGCATTTTAAAAATAAATAACATTGGGTTATTTCCCCCACTTAAAAGCAACAAAATCATCCTTGACAGGGTAAGGTGTTTTTGAATTAGGCCATCAGCCAAGAAAACTGCTCAAAACCTGGCTTGGACAAGTTAGAGGTTAAAAAAAGAACAAAACTGCATTTTAGGTTTGTCAAAATCGGGAGTCCTCTATGCACGGCTCACCCAAGTCAGCAGCTTCCCCGCACACCACACAGAACAGAGCAACGTTAACAAAAAGCATCCCAAGATAAGGACAGTAGGACTGAATAGCACCTTACGTCTGAGGACTTCACACGCACTTCGCCAGAGACACGATTCCAATTCCTTTTCTAAAAATCTAGTTCCATTACACTAAGTATTCTTGTTGAGTGACTACGAGGACAAAACCACCAGGCTTTGCTGACGGTCATGGTCAAAGCCTGACTAAAAGACGGATCTTGCGCCGAACTCCCGGAATCCCCGCGGACGTGGGCTTGGGAAGGAAATCCTGCAACTACAAGCACCTAACGTTCTCTGACGCGAGACCGTGCGCACGGGCATCACAGTTTACGAAGTCAGGAGCTGAGGCGCAAACGCAGCTTCAAAGGCAGAAGGTCAACGATTGACTTGTGGAATGATACAGGCTTACTTCCCAATGAAAACGCAGCCCCAACATAATTCCAAAAGGACACTGAGGACCGGACTTTTAAAGGCACAGAGGCTGAGACTGGGTCTTCCAGAATATGATCAGTCTGGTACCGATGGAGACCAGAGGAAGGCCTGGTGCCACCTGCTTCCCGCCCCCCACCCCAGATTGTCCCCACAGTCTCTAGAGTTCCAAGGAGACTCGGCTCCCCAGCACAAGCACCTAGGCCTGCCAAGTGGTGCCAAGGAGTCACACAGTTGGCCGGCATCGCACCCCCTGGCCCGATGGTGTGGGGTGGTCTTGGGATCAACTCACGGTTTTAAGGACCTTGATTCAGAAGGTACTTTAATGAGGGTGGCCTCGACATCTAGTTCCTGGAGACACTTGAGGGGGAAGAGTTAATATTTGGTGTTTTAGCTTTAACTCTTTCACATCAACCAATAAGAAAAAAGTGTTAACAAAAGCACCAGTAATCTTCAGCTCCTTCTTTTTAAATACTTTTTCATGAACGCAAAAATGGCAGAGAGGCCCACCCCAGGATTCTGGAGACATTTATGCACAAAGCTGATGGGCAGATCTGAGTTCAACAGTTCACGTTACTGAATCAAAGAGTGGGCCGCCGTGCAGTGTCCCCTGAAAATGCCCTGAACGGGATTCTGGTCGAAGAGGAGGCCAACCCAGAGTGCCCAAGCAGTTCCGGAAGCAAGTCAGCAGATGTTGAGGGTACCCACCCTGAACAGGAGGGCTGTGTCTACAAAACAGCGTAGTCATGGAATTACAGAACATTCATAGAAAGACCGCAAAGGACACTTAGCTCTTTCAGAATTACAGCACGCCACGCAGCATGAAAAGCATCCAAACCCAAAACGACAGTGCTAAAGGCAAAAACTTCCAGGTCATGTTACATTTGGAACCTCTCTGGGCCAAAGTCAGTATCTGATGAGCATCCAGTGAGAGAGCAGAGCAACCTCCATGTCCCCAGACGTCTGTTCCCGCAAAATCGCCCACCTGTCCCTCAAGAATTTAAGAGCAAACCAAGGGAGGTGTTTCGGAGCAAACGAACAACCTAACAACCTAACGAACCTAAAGACAAGAGGTGAAGAGGGCAGAGGGCGATCCTGATGGACCCACAGTAGTGTGTGGGCAAAGGACGTTCTGACAGCAAAGTGGTTAATCACAAGGAGCCGTGGGTAACAGACTCTCAGGACAGAATGCCCGTGAGTTAGCGTCAGATGACCCAGGGTGCCCCGGCAACTCCCGACTTCAAGATGTTGGCCGTGGACCCTTATGTTCCTTTCAAACAAAGGGCCTTGGACTAGGACAAAACATTTTGCTTTTAAACTGTAGATCATTTTTTAAGCAAGGAGTGACAGTAACTCAGGGTTCCAAGGTCGAAGGCTGATCATGACCGGACTGTCTTCTGCGACCACATGGCCACCTTAGATGGATTATTTTTGCACAGGAGATGGTGTTCAAGCACCTTCATGAGTTTACAGAGCGTGTAAAAAGGGAGGAAAGCACAGAGGGAGCCATTTTCAACCCACTCACAAGTGAAGCAGAGAAGAAAGTGCTTTCTTACAGCAAACAGGAAACCGAACAAAGCCGGGACGGCAGGCCGCTTCGGGGTCTCACCGCACACGGCCCTGAGTGGAGATGCTCCCGCCACCACCTGGGAGGACAGTGCGGGAAGCTCTTCCCTTTTATTCATGCTGGCCGCTTAGAGTCCTAAAATGGAGCTGGGCAGCCCCGAGGAGTCCCCGGCCCACGGGTCACAGTATGGCACACACATTTTCAAGCCAGAACTGAAGAGAGAGATGTTCACAATTCAGTTTATCCAGGCAATGTTTTGGCTGTTTTCAGTGTGGATAGCTACGTTTAAGAGCAAACATGAATCTATTGAGAATTCAGAGGTAGCCTTTATCTGCATTTATTTATTTATTTATTTATTTATTTATTTATTTAAAACTAAAAAGGTATTTAGAAACCACCTTCTGTAGTGATTTGGCTAAGCCAATACATTCACTTTAGACAATAAAATGGCAGAACATAACCAAAAAAGCATTAAGGAGGGCGCCACGATGGCATCGACGCTACAGTAACACACACTCGTGACTGGTTTGGGTCTAGAAACTCCTTGTGTGTCTGGTACTGGGTCGCCTGACTGCAAACTATTACACGCGGTGGGCTGTGGGCTGGAGCACACACCTCTCATCTACAGCAACATCACAAGGCATAAAGGAACAGCGCTGGATTTCAGGTCTCTCTAGCATCGATGGGCTAAGCCACAAATGACGGTTTTGACACAACAGTGATCTCATGGCTTTAAAATGATGAGAAGAGAAGTGAGGGAGGCCCTCAATGGCTAGCGACATTGGCCACACAGATGCTTCCTATCCGAACTGTCAGATGCTGGATAGAACTGGAAGAAAATGCTTTAAGGAGCCATGAAAAACAACCAGGAATTAAACAGACCAAAGAGAGTGTTCAAAGGATTTATAATTAATCCTCTTAAAATTAAATCTTCAGACCTTAAGGGGAGAGCACACTCTCCCTTCAACAGATTGCAAACTTCCTTTCTGCAAAACAAGAAAACGAGGCTCATTTTGTCCTTCATGAATGGTCAGCAGACACAAGGCTAAAGAGGCAGAGGGAAGTCCACGCAACTCTAACACATAACACTGAAAACGTGGCAGCACCCTACAACAAAGCGACGCGTCGTGTTCATATCATGTTTATGGTCCTAAATCTATTTACAATCATTTCAAACAAGTACAGCAGATGCAAAGTTGGACATAATAAAAAGGAAGTTGTCAAAAATCAGTGCAATTATTTTGAGTTGAAAATCTTCCTTACAAAAGAGTCAGCGTGTGTGTGTAACACAGACAGCCCCATTACAAAGTCACACGTGCACTGTGTCTACACTGAACAGAACGTCACGGCAGCCGAGACCGCAGGCCAGGGCAGCTCGAGGGAGAAGAGTCTTGGTTACTTTGGGGAAGGGCTTAAAATATAAATAAACTATTTGCATTCTGAAAGTGAGGCGTACGAACACTGAGGAAGTTTCTATTTATTGTACATTCCTTTTCTCATGAGCGTGAGAGATGAGTCAAAGAGAGGTCACAGGGAAATTTCTATGGCTTGTCTGGGCCACTGGGATTGTCCACTGTCTGGATTATGTCAACTGCTAAAGCTCCTCCTAATGGAACTGCCTTAGGTGTAGGAAAATGCCCATGAAAAATCCTTTTAACTGTCCAACAGATCAAAGTCCCGTTGAAGGAGTACATCCAGGTCCTGACAGCTCCACGAACCAAGCCAAGTGCTTCCACGACGCCGAGCAACTGAGAGAAGCCGTCCCAACCCCCCCCGGTCCCCCAGACACAGTCTGGTGTCCCAACTGCAGGACGCTTGGCTGGTCTACCCTTAACATATTGTATCAAATATATAATTTGACTGAAAAACTGCCTTGCAAAAATAAAATTTAAATCACCCTGCAGATCAATGTAAAATTACATTGCTGCATATATAAGAAAAACAATTCATCCAGAAAAATTACATTTGTGGCTTTCAAAAATAAAATCATCCGGCAAACTTGCAGGTAAACATTAGGCAATTTATAAAAGTTGGGGAAGTTGGGGAAAAGAAATTTCTAGCATATCCATCAGGTACCACATGCACTGGGATATCCACATCGGCCAAATCAAACCAGAGCAGAAAGAAAAAAAAATAAATAGCAACATTGGCATTTACCAACAATAAAAATAACATATAATATGACATCAATAAAAGTACCCCCCCTCCGCCCGCTGCAGGGACTGAACTACACGGTCTTTTCCAATGCGCACCCCGCAGCCAGAGTGAGCATTGGTCACGGCAGGGACCCTGGCCAACCTCAAAAGAGCAGGGAAATCACTCTGTTCCCACCACGCCCCTCTTGGGCCAGGGGCCGCCTGGGGTTCTAGAGTGCAAACATTCATCCACGGAAGTGTGAGAACACTACCAAAAAGCAACATCACGTTAAAAAGTAAAGCAGACCCTATAATGTATCAAAAGTGTGTATGTGAAGACTTCTCAAATCCCAAACCAAACAGTCCCTTCTAGAAGCACAGGTACGCCCAGCTATACAAAATGCACCTGCGCTAAGAAATTCTGAGCTCGTAACTCACAAACGGGCTGGAACGTCAGCACCCCCAAGGGCGCTGGCACAAAGCGGCAGCCACCTTCGGCTCCCCCGGGTTTCCTTCATTGCTTTGTCACTGGGGCAAGAGTGGGGTGAACACAACAGTGGGGAAGGGATGGTGGGCACAGTCGTTTCTCTTAAAGTGAACATTTTAAAAGCTACTAGGAAGAGTACCAGGAGAATCTAATTGGGAGACCTCTTTTAAAGAGACAAGATAAATCCCAGTTTTCCTCTTTAATGAATCCAGATTTCTACATCATAATTTTCACATTCAGTTTGCTTAAAGCAAGGCACACCTTACTTAACAGTGGGGCGGGGCGAAGCCAGCGAGCAGACACCTCTCAAATCCACACGGGCCCCAAGCCTCCGGTGAGCTAACGCAGGCGGAGGACGGGGCTCCCCTGGGAATCTGGGGCCACGCGGGCCGAGGTAGCCCAGGGGGTGGGTGCGAGCACGGTCAGAGACGGGCAAGGGCCCCTTTTGGCCTCCACGTGACAGGGCTCAGACTTAGTCTACTGCACTTTGAGGTTTGACGCTGTCTCAAAATTGATCCTAATAGGGGGATTGGTAGAAATTTGGGACAACAATTATTTACCTGAGAAATTGTAACTACAGCCATTTGAATTCTGAGTCATCAGATGTGTACAAAGGTATGCAGTAACCCAGCCGGAGACGTTTGGTCTATTAATGCTTTCAGTATTAAAGGTTTTAGAAAACAAGCAGAGGGCTGTACAAAGTACCTTACTCAAAGTACTGCGGCCCACTACACGAAAGGAACACCTTTCCTTCAAATGATTAAAAAAACAAAACAAAACGTAGGCCGAATTTTCTGCCAGCCTGCGATCTTCCCTAGGCGTTAGCTTAGGAACTACCTGCCTGCACTGCCGAAGGGCTCCCCGCCCCGGCTGGGCCCCCGGTGCTCGAGGGAGATTACTCTTTAGAAGGTTCTCGATCAGGGGTTCTCAGACTTCAGGCGGCCCCCAGAACCCCGGATGATGGTATAAAATACCATCTCTGCCCAGCCCCAGCTCTGGAGAATGATTCAGGGTCTGCATTTTCACCAGGCACCGCCACCGCCCCGACCGCAGGACCCCGCGGCAGGCTGCGGAGACGCACCTTTGAGACACACAGTCCTAGATGACCCTAAACGTGGCTGGAACTAACCTAATTTCAGATTTCAAAAGTGAACTCGTGGAAAGATTCCCTCTTTAGCTTGGATGCTCCTGGTAATTTAAGCCAAGAGTGTATTGGTGTCCTTCTGAAAATAGGAGAAAGTGCCACTTGCCAATAAAATGACAGGGAATTGCAACATTTCTTAGAGCAGAGGCTTCTGTTCGTTTAAAAAGACCAAAAAAAAAAAAAAAACAAAAAAAACAAAACCCCCAAAACAACCAAAAAACCCCAACCAAACGAAAAAAACAACAATCCCAAAACAAAAAAAGATACAGCAAGAAGAGGCTAATGCCATTACTAAGACACCCACATGCACACACAGACACACACGCACACACCACTCTGAGTATATATCTTCACAAACAATAGTCACCCCTTTGTCATCGCCACCAAAATCTAGGCCGAGTGTCCATCACAGCCCCGTCTGCGGTCCCCTGCCCCCCCACCCAGAGCTGGCGGACAAGGATGGAGGGGGGGCGCTGTCTCCAGCACGAGGCAGCCCATTGGGACCCCCGCCCCACCGCAGGGCCAGAGGTCAGTGTTGGGGGGGCGGGGGGCGGGGAGGGCCGTCAGCAGGGAGGGGTAAGCCTACAGAGCACAAAGCAGCACTGGGGGGAAGGGCTCGTCTCCTTCCCCGAATCTCTACATTGAATGTGGATTTGATTAAAAAAAACAAAAACAAAAACAAAAACAAAAATCCCAACTGTCTACAAGGACAAACAGCCTGCTCAGCACAGAGTTGTCTGCTGTTACCCTTCCCGAACTGTCCACGGGATCACGCTTAGTGCAATGGTTTCTAGATTGGCAAACCCGCGTCTGGGGCCCAGGATGCAAATCTCTTCTGCAGGCTTTGCGGTCCGCCGTCGCCGCTGGCCTCGCGCCCTCCCAACGGGAGCCACCGCCGACGGCCCTCTGCGCGTTTCAGTGCATAGATCCTACGAGACGAGTCTAACAGAGAACCAGACGCAGAGAGAGAAGTGCGCTCTGACGCGCAGACTCGTGTCCCAGGAACGGAAGAACAAATACATTCCATCTGTGCTTAACCGGCTGCGCAACACACGGGGCGGGAGGTGGGGTGGCGGCGAGCGGCTGCCGCGCGCTCGGTCCCCCCGAAGGTACAGGCTACGCAATCTACGCGGGGAAGGCGGGTCGCGGTCACATTGAGTCAATTGCATACTCCTGTCCGTAAGCGCGAGAACCACACGAGGTGGTCCGGTCTCCAGGCTCCAAAACACTCTTGATATGCTAAACAGATCACAATAAGCACCCCGTAGTCAATAAAATGAAAAACAGCATCTACCTATCACATTAATACTGCAAACCAGATATATATATTTTTTCTCTTACATTAAAGACATAACAGTGAAAAAGGATTGTACTGTATTTATCACCACAGACCCGTATTCTTTAGAAACTTTGGAAAATAAATGTCACAGTCCTATAGGACAAATCTTATGATTAGACTGTCGGCATATTGTCTTTTTTCTTTTTTTTTTTTTTAAATAAATTTTTATTAAAATGGCACTTGTCTGCCAATCTCTCTGGACCTATAAATGTTGTAAACACACATGGCCCGTCTTCTGCCCCCGCTCCTTATTTCAAGCTGAGTGAGAGGCGGGTGGTGACAGAGCGAGACGCCCGGGGGCGCCTCGGCGGGCCACCTGCCCTCGGCCCCCCTGTCAGGAGCACACTAGGGTCACTCTGGCGTAGACGTCAGCGACCACCTCACAATGCTCAAGGCTTTAAAACCACTGCCGTGCTCTGCGTTGCTTCCACTCTCTGAGAACGTTCACAGCTAGTTCGAGCCCATCAATTTCATAGAGAATCATGTGTTAAAAACAAGTAAATTGAATGACCAAATAAATTAAAAATGTTTTAAAGCCCTGAGTTCATAGACTGGTTTTAGGAGATTTTTAGGAAACACGGGACTCTATTTTAATAAGCAGCTTATAGATTTTGGCAAACCATATTTCCTACGACAATGAGGTCTCACACAGGGTCTGCAGTTCAAAATCCAAGTTTGAAATCCGGGACGGAAGGCATTCTGGAAAATGGAGAATCTGCTAAAATCAATGACGTCTCATGTTCGATGCTGGCTGTTACGGAAGGGCTGGGCGTGTGTTGGTCTGTGTAGCTGGTCTCATGTGAATCCAACTCGGTCACCATCGTAAACACGAAGACGCGTCAAGCAAAGTACATGGTGCGCAGCGTGTCCTGATGAACCTGGACGGCCTTTGCCAAGGCTTGGTGGTCTCGCCCGTTGCTCTGCCCGGAGGTATGGCTTCCTTCGGCACTGCGGGCGTGGGAGGACAGACAGACAGAGCGTGGCCTTTAGTGCACTGGGGCTCCGGGGACGCGGCAGGGAAGACGCTGGCGTGGGGGCGCCTGAGGGCTCGGGCCACCGTGGCCCCGCCGCGGCCCCCGCCGGTGGAGGCACAGCACTCACCTGTCATGTTCTTTGTCCACCAGGTGGTACCTGGCGCGGAAGGCCACCAGGTGAGCATAGTATGCTGGCGCCGGGATGGACACGGAGCGCGTGCAGCGCACGTACGTGTGACACAGCTGGTAGGTGAGGATCTGCAGCTCGTCGGAAGAGAAACGATTGTCATCCCAAAGCACGTGATAGTGGGAAGGCCTGCTTGTTCCCTGAAAGCAGATCGGAGGGTTAGAGGGGTGAATGTGCGGGTGAGGCGCCCAGAACTCACCTACAGCGGGGTGCTGCTAAGACACGCCCTGCCCCGGCCCCGAGGGGCACGAAACCCCTCGGAAGACACGGCGCCAGAATGCTTCGTGACAAAAACTGCAGGTCCCTGCACTGACAGAGACCGGAAGCCCGGAGGTAATGATGGGCCACGAGGTGGCCTTCTCTCTGAGGCCTGCGAACGTGCGTGGCGGGTGACAAGGCTGAAGCCCACCAGTTGGGAATGAGTCGACTGGGAGTCCGCACCTCTGTCACCTGCGCCCTCCCCACGGCGGCCCCGGGTACACAGGGTGCCCCCTCGTGCCTCACTGGTGCACTGAGCCTCGCCCACGACCGCATCTGCCTGACCTCACCTCATCTAAACGGGGACTGCGGCCACGGCATGCCAGTGGGTCCTTCCTCCCCAGCACCCCACCGTCCCGGCCCTTCCCTGTTCACCGCTAACCGCCCAGCTCCCCTGGGGATGGACCAGAGCCCCAGCCCGGCTTCCCCACCACGTCCCCGGCGCCCCCTGGAGCGCTCAGCGTGAGGTCTGGGCTCCTCCCGTGCTTGCTGGACACGCGCACTATGTCACAGAGACGGTGTCCTCACCTGGATGCCAGCGTGACTACACAGGTAGAAGTCGAACTCGGTCGGGTGGGTGATTTTCGTGTCCACAGTTGTGCCTGCTGGAATGTTGCCACTTTTCCCAACCTTTGGTGATACAGGAAGCCGTTAGACGTGGCCAGGGGCAAGAGAGGAAAGCAAGCAAATCAGCCTCGCCCGCGCGGCCTTCTGACGCTGGGCCTTCCCAACCACAGGCTGCCCCATTTTGAAGTGTTTAAGTTGGCCATGGTATTAAAGTAAAATTTAATAAATACTAGCCAGCAGAAGGAAATCGTTCCTGCGCTAGGCAGGCTGGGGTCATCTCCCCCAGGCCTCAGAAACGCCCAGGCTGGAGCGAGTGTCTTCCCCTTTGCTGGGAAATCTGTGTGTGATACTCGAAGGGCTCTTCATTATTGCCGAATCTACGAGTGTACATGATTGACACTGGGACAGGTCATCATCCACGGACACATAGGATTCAAGGCAGGGGGCATCTGGGTGATTCAGGTCATGATCTTGCGGTTCGTGAGTTCGAGCCCTGCTTGGGATTCTCTCTCTCTCTCTCTCTCTCTCTCTCTCTCTGCACCCCAACCCCGACGCGCGTGCACGCATTCTCTCTCTCTCAATAGTGCCCCCTTCTGCTTCCCTTCTGTTGCAGTCTCAGATTTAGACTTTATCACTTTTTTGCTACATAACTAAGTCTCCATTAGCACCGCACTGTGTTACTTCGCAGGTTTTTAAATTGCACACCTGTATCATATATATCCTGCAACTTGCTGTTTTTGCTCAATATTTACCATTTTGAGATGTATTCACGTGATACATATAGTTTATTCATACGCCAGTAAATGAACATCAGAAACAGTACTGCAATCAACATTCTTATACACGTCTCCTGATACACAGGCAGGTGGGTTTCTCCAATTACCCAACTGCACCCAAGTTGGCTATCAGTCTGCACTCCCATCAGAAGCCTAGGGAAGTCTTCATAATAATGCATTTACTTGTACCAAGGACTATGCAAAGTGCGTAGTGCATTAGCTCTGCTGATCCTCCCGACCATCCTTAGGAAGGTGGCCTAAGGAGCTGACACCTGTCTGTGGTCAGGCAGTCCAGATGCTGAGGGGTAGACGACAGCACAACAGCCAGGCTGTCTGGCTCCAGACCCCAGGCTCCTGACCACAGCACAGCACTCACATCCTTGCCAACACTTGCTATTATCAGGATAACTATATGAGTCCCCTGACTTGTCTCCTTCTCAAAAATATTTTGTGTAAGATTATTCTTTAAAGGTATGGTAAAACTTGCCTATAAAAAATCTGGATAAACTTCATAAACTAAGTAGTTTCCTCTTTTTTCCTATTCTCTGTGACACTTTAAAATCATCTAATCTTGAAGGTTTGGGAAGGCTTGCCTGTAAAACTCTCAGGGCCTGATGCCTTTTGGAAATGATGATTGGTTTATCCTCCTGAGCTGATTGTAGTAATTTATGTAACTGCACAAACAGTTCTTTGTATCTAAGTTTTCTAAGATATCTATCAGCATAAAGCTGTTACTATCCCATGATTTAAGTAACACACACCCCTTCCTGAGGTCACACATAGTTCTCTATTTGCTCTTAGAATTGTTAGAGTTTCCTCTTTTTGCCTTGTTGAGTCTTATTAGTTTAACCTATCTTCAAAGAAGGTTTTGTTTGTGTTAATCTGCTCTGCCCTCACTTTCTACTTCATTATTTTCCATTCTGGGAGGGGGGTGGGCTCGCAACAAGCCAACGCTGAGCCCTCTTGACTCCTGGCAGGGGCGGTTTCCAGGCCAAGGAATGAAGGAGCCCAAGCTCCTCATCCTCCCATCCACGCCAGGACTGACATCTCACTTCCAACCTTCCGTACGTTCGGGCTTTTTTCAAGGTTCTTTCTTATTTTCCAACAAATGTATCTAAGTCTATATGCTTTTCTCCAAACACTGCATGAAGTCTGATGCGAAATGCTTGGTTTTATTTAGTTCTGATTACTTTTATTTCTGTTTTCTTTACAGGTTTAATGCATGTACTACTTAGAAGAGAAGTCAACATCTCAGGCTTTGTTAAATGTCCTGTTAGCTCTACTATTCCCTTAAAATTTAATATGATAAAAAAAAATAAAAAATATGGTTTGCCCAATACTGAGATCTGGGAATCTCCCGAGATCGCTTCTGTGACCCGTTATGAGGCAACTTCCACGAGCCGTCCACATGAACTGAGCTGTCCATGGCTGGGCTCTGACTAACCATCAGATCTGGTGTGGTCGCTTCATGCTTCCCATTTCTAGCTTTTACTCATTTGCGCCCATTTCAGTTTCTGATAGTGGGGTATTAAAATATACCTCTTTGATGGTGGATCTGCCTGTCTCTCCTTGGAATTCTGTCACTTTTTTGCTACACTGGTCCCCCCCCCCAACATATTTTTTTAGGTCACAGTGTTACGTCTAAGCTAGGGTGTTCTATCTTCTGGGTGGATCATCCCTGTGACTGTGACAAAGGATCCCTTTCTCTCACTAACAATCTGTACTCTGTCTTTCATTCATTCAGTCAGCGTTCTCGGCTGCCATCCTTGCCCTGGGGCTGTGGGTGCTGACCAAGTGGAGGGCTGCTGGGCTCAGTGTAGTGTCTCTCCCTTCTGGAAGGGTCCCCTTCCTTAGGCAGCTACCTGATGCTGGGTGATTTAGGACAGTACGTCTACGTGTAGATTTATTTTTATTTATCCTGTTGGAAACACGGAAAGTACTTTTAACCACAGGATTCCCGCCTTTCCTCATCCGTGGAGAATTCTCAACAGTTACATCTACGAGTCTTGCTTCTCCCTCATGCTCCTTATTTTGGGAGGGCCAGGAGGCATACCCCTGGACCAGCTCCCCAGAGCCGCCTCCAACCTCCCGAAGGCCCCCAGTTTGTCATAATCTACCTACTCTGTCCATTGCCATGGTTGCTCACCGGACCTTTTTCAGAGCCAGATCTCTGGTAATTTCTTTATCGGACAAATGGCATCTCCTGTATGGACCTGTCCCTGGCCTGTGGGGTTTGCGGGTCCAAACGTCCCCCTGGACCCAGGAGAGCTCTTCTCTAGCGCCCGAGGCTGGGTCCCCACGGAACCCCCCAGGACGGGTTGTCCCGAGACACCCAGAACAACAGCAGGGACGGCGCTAGCACTCTGCAGTGCGGCGCAGGCCGAGGGCTGAGCAGAGACCGTGGCTCTCACGGCTCCACACCCCAGGGCCGCCGTCTGGCCCTTCCTCTGGCCAGAGCCTCACCCTCTCGTTCTTGTCGGTGCAGAAGAGCCGAGTGTGGTGCCTTTTCTGCACCACTATGAACGTGATGCCTGGCTGGTAGTCCTTTTCCAGCTTAATACATGCCTCACGAATGGCCAGTAACTCGTGGTGGAGAACCTGGGGGGAAGAGAAAGCACGCTTGAGGATTCTTGTGTTTGCACGGCCTCTTTCTACCCCAGACTGCATCCCTTAGTTGAGAGCCGGAGCTCAGGAACAATACTCTACCGGCCTGTTACCGGCTGCAGGCCTCTGCCTTCCCGCTGTTGCTTTTCCGTTTATGTAACTGAGCAAATGAGACCCGGGTCTCGTGGTTAAGTGGTTTAAGTGAGATAATGCATTACATCGCTCAGAATGTTTTCTGGAATGTTCTAAGTGCTCAGTGAATGGCACCCACCATACACGGGAGTGACGAGGCACAATGGGAGACAGATGCAGGAACAAATCCATTCAGACACCTTGTTTTCTGTACTGGAGAGGAGGGAGAGAATCCTGTAGGACACACACTGGCCGGGGAGCTAGACCGGAGTTCAAGCCCTGGCCCTCCCACCAAGCAGCCGTTGGCTTTGGGAAGGCCACATACCCTCCTGATGCCCACTTTTTTCACTTCTAAAATGGAACACCCTATGCCTTGCAGGCTTGCTGCGAAGACTAAAGTAACGCACACAGCGCCTGGCATGTGGCCCCTGGCATGGGTGTGGCGACAGTAGATGTGGCTCCCACCACCTGTTCCAGAGGAGAGCGGGCAAACATCGCCTCACGGTGGGCTGAAGGCTGTCCTGGGGACCACACACCTTAGATTTCTAACCTCTGTCCTGATTAAAAGTCATGCTATGACGCTTCACAAACGTCTGCTGTGGTAGTTCTGTAAGACCCCGTGTAAGGTCACGGAGTGATGAGAACAGAAAGGCACAGACCCCTCCCCGGTAGGGACGGCAGGGCTTGAACGGTAGGGACGGTAGGCCGAGGCTGAGGGGGCTGGGGGTGCAGAGCGGGGAGAACATCTCCGACCGGGGGAACCCAAGAGGTTCTGCACAAGATGTGCCTACAAGGTCGGCTGGCACGCACTAGCCCCCCGCCCCTTGCCCCAGCTCTGAGGGGCCCCGGCCACAAGCGTTGATTCTGGTCTTCCCACCAACTGTGGGCTTCAGGGGGACGAGCCGCTGCTTCTACTCCAGACCGGGAAGGTCCAGGCAATCCTGCTCACGCCTAGTCAGGTGCCGCCCAGCCTGTCTGTCAAGGCAGTCCGGGGGCCTCCGGAACACACCGGCACGGCTCCCGGGATCCCTTCTCCCACAGGATCGGACACGGGCCCCTGTATCTGCTGCCTTCCCTGCCAACGTCCCCCAGGAGGTACGTGCCGGGACGGGGCGGACGCTGAGGTGGAATTAGTTTCGACCAATGTGGAGAAGACGCATCCAGGCATCAAGCCCCCGAGCTCTGGGTTAGGACAGCTTCAAGGCTGACCACAGGTCACCTTACAGGGAGGGAAGGCAGGTGCTCGGGAGCAGAGCACAATCTCCCCGTACCCAACCCCTTGCCTCTCCTCTGCCACTCCCCGTGTCTGACGGCAGCCAGCTGGGCCTGTGATCCACACATCGCCCGAGACACTGCCGATCCCTCCACATCCGGATGGTGGCTGGTCCTGTTAACCCTCCTTCCAGAGGGGCGCCCACCCAGCCCCTCTCCTGGCCCCCACCTGCCTCTATGGTCTTCACCCTGCAGCCCGCCTTTCACATTCCACACAGCGACCCCTAGACAAAACTGTGTCCCCACCCTACAGACTGTCCACAACCAAGCTTCTGGAAGGACACCCGGCCCCATGCTGCACGTGCTGACCCAGACTCAACCTCCCCGCACAGCCCTTGAGGCCTGGAGCCCCCCGAGCCCCTCCCGGTCCGGTGCAGCACCGCTGGCCCGACATCCACTTCCCTGGCCCGCTAAACTGTGGGGCGGGTGGCAACCCCATCACTGTTTTCGCCAGAGAACCAGACCAGCTGTCGTACGGGGCAAACGGGTGACTCGGAGGCGTGCTGAGACGAGAGAGAACCAGGAGGCGGCCCACCTGTTGGAACTGCCCCTCCGAGACGCCGTCGCGGTAGAAGATGATGCGGGTGGGCTTGAAGCGCGTGGACTTGTAGAACTGGATGAGGAGCTCGCGGACCATGGTGGCCAGGTCCTGGATGATCTCCTGCCGGTGCTGCTGAACCCGCACGGTGGCGCAGTAGCGGTTGGGGTGTGCATCCATGCTGCCCACGACCTGTCGGGATGCGCAAGCAATGTTGGGGGGACTTCCCGGAAGCCCCCTACTCTGGGTGTGTGCTGGGGAAGGGACTGGGGGTGGACAGACGTGCCTCCACCGTCTTCACATCGCGGGGAAGGGACAGTGGCTCGTCAGATGTGAAGCTGCCGCCTTTATGTTTCTTTTTAGTGTGCGGGCAACAATGTTCATAAATACACTGCAAGGAATAAAGATTTGCTTAGAGTGGGGGCGCCTGGGGGGCTCAGTCGGTTAAGTGTCTGACTTCAGTTCAGGTCACGATCTCGCGGTACCTGAGTTCGAGCCCCGCGTGGGGCTCTGCGCTGACAGCTCAGCCTGGAGCCTGCTTCGGATTCTGTCTCTCCCTCTCTCTCAGCCCTTCCCCTGCTCATGCTCTGTCTCTCTCAAAAATAAACATTAAAAATAAAAATTAAAAAAAAGTCTGCTGAAAGTATCTAATAAAAAAAAATAGGTAATTATTCTGAACCTTTACTCTGAAGTGATCACAGGGGGCTGAACTACACCAGCCCCAAGAAAACAACTTGTATCGGGTTCCCTAGTTTGTTCAAAGCGCACTGTTTGCCCAGAGGAGCTCGCTGCATATCAGTGCACATCCCAAGATTCTGAACCCCAGAAGTGGCAGGCCATCCCGAAGGCACGCTGGCATGGAGAACAGGACACACTTATGCCCCGGGGCCTGCTGTGCTCTTTGCCAATCAAACAAGGAAGGGCTGAAAATTATTTAACAAGGTCAGAGCTGCAGTACAAGTAGGAAGCGGAGGGGTCTGGATCGCCGAGCTGGGCGGCAGAAATCACATGACCTGATGCTAACTTGATAAAGGAACTTGGTTGCGTGTAACTCCAGACACACCCTGCTGGGGACCAGCCCTCCTCGGGAGGCCCTGTCCACACGTGTGACACTTTAGGGACCTGCATCTGTGGCTGCTCTAGCGAGAGTGAGGACAGGTTGCTCACAGCCCCTCCACTCGGGGGCCTGGGGGCACAGCAGCCCCCATGGCCCCCCTTAGCTCAGACCTCACCTGAGCCTCAGGGGGTCTTGAGCTGGGTTTTCTGCTGTATCTCTTGAGAAACTGGGTTTGGCTTTTCTGGCTTCATGTGTAAACTGAGAAGACTAATACTGACCCCACAAGATTACAGCTCAGTGTAATTATGCACCCGGCCTGCAGTGCGGCACGCAGCAGGTGCTCAGAAAGTGGTAACATGCTTAGACTAGTCTGGAGGGTGACAAGCCACGTTGGGTGGTGTCAGGCCAATGACAGACCACACTGCAGGCAGAAGTCACTCCGGCAGTCCCCACTGGATATGCCGGGGACACAAACTTGAGCCTGAGGCTTCCCCCCCTCCACTGGCTGCAGGACGCAGGATGTCCCGTCGGAGAACTCGGAGCTAACACCCTCGGTGCTGCGCTCCACAGGCCAAGTCCATTCTACTCTGAGTACGTGCTTGTCTGGTCCTCTTGGACAAAAGCCACTGTGCTGCCCCTCCCAAAAGCAGCGGCTGTGGGCGCCACCGGAAGCCTGGGCCGCAGATGGGAGCCACTGCGCCGCCGGCCTCCCTGCCGCCAGATCTGTGTGGTCTGGCCGGGCCTCCGGGCGGGGCGGGCCCACGGCTTCTCAGACATCGGTAGCCACGTGCAGCATCCCCTCCAAATGCCCGTTTTCCGTGACACTTGGGTCACAGGCCACAAGGGGATTGAGTGCCCCTGCCCCGCAGGCAGCTGGGCCAAGGTGAGGGTCCCACATAGGATAGGACATCACCAACAGAGGGCCAAGTGGGAAGCGCGGATACTCACGGCAGCGATGGAAGGCTTCTTCCCGTCCCCGGCGGGCGGGTGGGTGACATCGGCCCCCAGAAAGATGACGGGCTGCTGGAACACGGGTGGCCTGTGGAGGGAAGTCGGAGCGTCTGAGGCTGGACCCCCAAGGATACCGGTGCCAGTGTCACTGGTGGGGCACAGGCTCTGTGGTTGTGTTTAAAAATAAAGGTCTTATGTTTTAAGGGTCCACACCAAAGACCTCACTGATAAAGTGATGCGGGGTCTGAGACCTGCTTCTGAATAACCCAGGGTGGGATGGGGTGGGGGGGGCAGGGGGAGTGTAGACTAATAACATCGGTCCAGTGCAGACAGCTGGAGAGGCCGGGGTCAGGGAGGAGTCTGGAAACACCTGACCGTTTGCTCAGTGACTGAACGCACTGAAATGATACATGTTAAAATCACGTCTGGATGACAGCAGGCCAGCACTTTGTTGCAGGCCTGGACCCCAGCCTCGCTCTTCCCAGGTATCCCCAGGCTCTGCCGCAGCGTGGGGCCGGGTCACCCCCTGCTGGGTGTTCCGAAGCCTCCCTATGGCCCGCCCACGAGGGGCCAGGGGCAATCACCACGTGTTTCCCAGGGGGCAAAACCGACCCAGGTGAGCCTAACGCTGAGGGCTTCCCCGCCTCTTTCAAATGCTCTGTTCCAGCACCTTCCCAAAAAGGCCATGTGCGCGGTGGCTGGGAGCGTGGGGTCACTCGCTAGCTTCGCATTCTGAAGCTCACCCTCTCTATGGCTTACTTTTCCCTTCTGGAAAATGGAGACGACACGAATACTTCCCTCCCATGGTCGTGTGAGGACTGAACGAGCACACGCATGTCAGCGCCTTCAGCAGGCCCGGCCCGCGACGCTCGCTAGGAGCTGCTGACACCAGTGTCCTTTCTGCTCAGTGACAGGATGCACCGTGTGCTCGCCAGCCCCGGCAGGAGGTGGAGTCACCGGGGAGATGACCCCTGCGGGGCACCTGTGGGACAGCTGAGAGGTGGGGGAGGGGCTCCAAGTGTGTGTGCCACGTGAGTTTGCACACCTGCGGGGCTCTTGTCCCCGGGGTCCCTGGGACATCGAAGCAGGGCACTCCCCGTGTGGTCACCGCCAACCCTGAGTGTCTGGAGGGGTCGGACCAGGGGGACGCCCAACCCCTCTCTGTGGCCTGGCCCCCGCCTCGCTCTCCCCAGCGCAAAGAGACCAGGCACAGGCTCCAGCAGGAGCAGCCTGCTCAGTGCTGCACCCTCCCTCCTCCCCCCCTCCCCCCCTCGCTCTTACTCCTGGCATCTGCACCGCAGTTCTGACTCACACCTCCAACAAGGAAGACCACACCTGCTTGGGAACTCGGCTCCGCCAGGCTCCCTCCTCTCCATAGTTCTCTCCCTGGTTGGCAGCGTGGCCAAGCTCCTCATTAGCTCAACCCGTTCACCACCTCCCAACCAGCCGCAGGCCCCGCCCACCAGGCTTCCTGCTGCCCTGGCAACGAGGCTCTCCTCCCCAGGTCCCCGCCCCCACTCAGCAGAGCCTGAGACCTCATCGCACTAGGCTCCATGGCGGCACCACGTGACACAGGGAGCACTGCCCTAGGGTCCAGGACCCGCCAGGTCTCCTTTTGGGGGTGGGGGGACTCTACCACTGGCTCCCGGTCTCCACAACCTTTTAACTCCCCAGGGTAGGAGGCTTGGCATCCATCCTGTCTACACCCTGCCCTGGGGAATCTGGGATCTCACCAGCCTTGTGGCTCTAAGACCGCCTCTCTGCTGGGTTCCCCTAAACACGATCCCTGGCTCCACCCACCCACCTGTGAGCCCCCCTCCAGCACACTTTTCACCGCCCAAGCCCAACCCATAAGCAGGCCCTGCGGTGCCATCTTCCAAACACATGTCTCTGGGCACCGTCCCTGCCCACACCCTCCCCCGCCCACCCTGCCGGCCCCCCTCCCAGACCATGCAGGTGCCGCCTGGTCCCATTCCACCCAGAGCTGGAGCAGCCGTCTAGAACAGGACCCTCCAGGGGCAGCATCCGGCCCGGGGGTGGGGGGAGCCCCCGGCCCCTGCCAGCAGCCTCGGGCCCCTCAGCCCTTTGCTACCATCTGCTCAGTGCCGCCTTCTCCAGCAGACTGGCCATAGAACCCCAGCTCCTCACCCTCACCCTCCTGGGCCTGTCATCCCTCCTGTGATGTCGCTGGTGCTCCCCTTTCAGGGGCACCCTCCCCTCCGTACTCACTGCTGTGGCCCAAGCTTGAGACACCCAGAACCTGTTCGCTGAGCCACTGAGCTCACCGCCTGCTCTCAGTCTCCTCCCACAACCTGAGTGCGTGGACCTCGCCTCGCAGAGCCAAGCTCCAAGTTCAAGTCTGTCAGGCCCTAACTTCAAGTTCTTTCCACTCCCCCCCGCCCCCCACGGCGGCAACCTACTAAATCCGCTTAACAGTGTCACCGGGTCTCCTCAGGGTGCGGTCCCTAGAACACCGCATTACTGTGGGCTTGCTAGGGACGTCAGCACTCGGGCCCCGGTCCACAGGGGCTGGTCAGAGCCTCCGCGGTTCAAGAAGGCCCGGAGGGAGCACAGACGCTCGCCCAGGCGGGCCGCACGGGCAGCCCGAGGGGTCCGCACACAGCTGGTGCCTCCTAGCGCCTCTCCCCCAAACACACAGAAGCGGCGATGACCGCCAGGTCCTCACGAGCGCCACTTCTACCCAAGGGAAGTGTGATTCCCTGAGGGAAGTGTGGCCAGTAATCCGCTTTTACCCGTTTCCCATCCAGACGCTGCCCCAACGGCCAAGATCCCTCACCGAGAAAACCTCCTCCACGTCGGTCACCACGGAAACCCCGCTTTGCAGAGGCCGGCCAACCCTCAGGAGGGACGGAAGCTGACCTTGGCTCTCCCCTCGAGTGTCCAGGGCCCCATGCCAGGCCAGGGGTCCCGAAGGACCCCGCAGCCCCGCCCCACCCCTCCCCTGCCAGCCCCTGACCCTGGCCTGGGATCTGCCAATAGTGTGCTCTTCCGTCCCAAGGGCTGTGTTGCCAGCTCTGACCGCATTAGGTGGCCTCGGTCACCGGCCTGGCTCGGGAGACAGGAGGGCTGCTCCCACCTACAAGCAGCTCTGGCTCCCTGCTCCAGAAGACGAGCTTCTGTCAGGGAGGTTCGTGTCCCAGCCCTGCTGGCTCCTGTCAGGGCACCGCTGTCCCGTCTCACGCGTCAGGATCCCTGGGCCCTGCTCTGCCCTCACCTCACTCAGGGAACCTGGCCACGGCACTCAGTGACCTGCAGATGCCCCTCGTTCCCTAGATGACGAGCCGCCAAACCCGGTATGCTGTGTCCAGGACGGCAGCCGGCCTGTGCACTGCCCCACCCCGCCGGGAATCATGTGGGTAGTGGATGGGGCGGCGGGGGGGGGGGGGGGATCCTTACCTCCCCTGGGGCAGCAGGATGTTGTTCACGCCTCCCAGTTTGACGTTGATCTTCAAGCAGAGGTTGGACAGGGTCTGCGGCGTGGTCCTCTGCACGTTCTTCATCTGCACACACTGCGTGGCCATCCCCAGCACTGTGTCTCCCACGCGCTTGACCTCGGCTGCGGAGCACCAAAGATGCGCTCACTGGCAGCCCTCACCTCCCCCCAGCCCCCCAACACCAAAGGGGCCCAGGTGCGCAACCCCAGCAGCTGCGGCCGTGCCTGTGGCGCAGGGAAGTCAGGGCCCGGTCGAGTTCTGGCTCCGGCACAGCCCAGGCCCCCTGTGGGTCAGGGAGGCAGGAGAAAGGGGTGGGGCTTGCTCCTCAGCAGGGAGGAAGGCCATTTCAGTGGCTGCGGGGCCCTGGAAGCCATTTGGGCACAGCGAGGCTGGAAGTGGGGGCGCGGCCCACCCACCTCCTGTCATGGTGCGCAGCGTGGTTAAAAATACAGACACCGGCATCCCCGAAATCCACAGCAAATGCAAGCCTGACATCAAAGAGCTATCGAGGCCCCAGCCCTGGGTTCTGGATTATTTCAAGAAGCAGCTGTCAGCTGCTCCCTGCAGGCCTGTGCAAACAGGTGATGGGAACACTGATGGCATTCTCCTTGTTCTTTGCGTTCGTAGCTTGGAGGGGAGACATGTGGCTTTTATGCATCTGGTTCTGTCACTGTCTAATTGGGAACGCAGCTGGTGAGCCTCACGGCACCCCACACGCCCCCGGGTTCTCATTCCAACACCTCCTCCACTGGGCGCCTCTGGGCTCCCGAAGGGCTTTCTTTTCCTTTTCTTTTTAAAAAATGTTTATTTTGAGAGAGAGAGCATGAGCAGGGGAGGGGGAAAGAGAGAGGAAGAGAGAGAATCCCAAGCAGGTTCTGCAATGTCAGCACAGAGCCCAACGTGGGGCTGGATCCCACGAACCATGAGATCATGACCTGGGCCAAAACCAAGAGTCAGACGCTTAACCGACTGAGCCCCCCAGGCGCGCCCCCCCCATGCTTAGTTTTCGATGGCTCTCCAACAGCAACTTCCGCCACCGCCCTCCCTGGGGTCACCAGTCTATACCTGCGACCGCCCTGGGGCTTCCTGATGGAGGGCTAGGCCTTGTCTCTCTCTGAACTCTCTAGGCCCAGGGCATCATCAGAGGCGCCAGGTAAGTGTCAGCTGAATGGACGTGTACCCGCCCTCGGGCATGAAGGACTCTGCTGAGCTTCCAGAAAGCTCCGAGGTGGGCACAGAGATGTCACAGGAAGGATGATGGATGGTGGCCCCGGCCATCACCATGTGCACTGCATGAACCTTCCTCCGTCCATCCACCATCATGTCGGGTGGGGACAGAATAACTGTGCACGTGCTCGCCTCCAGGAACTCTGGCCTCGGATGCGACCAGCGTGGGCGGCAGCCATCAGAGACCCCCCTCCCCATCTTTCTTAGCTCACGGACGGGCCAGAAACGAGCACTCCCCGGTGCGGCAAAACCACAAAGGGCCCTGTCTGCGCCGCACACCCACAGAGGTCACTAGCAAAGCCAGCCGGACCGCCAAGCCTACCGTAAACGGGCGTTTTGCCAGGCAGGATGACCACCACCAGCTGGAGGCCAGCGTACGTGTTCTTCAGATGCCGGAACATGGGCTCCACACTATCTGCCCCCTGGGCGTATTTGCAGAAGCACGGCTGGCCCTGGATCGGCATCCCGGCGTCCCTCGAGATCTTTCTGAGCTGCTCCGTGAAGGATCTGAAGGAGAAGAGTCATTAGACTTGAACGTACGGGGAGTGCAGAAGAATCCAGACCAGCCAGAGGCCCCAAGTCAAGGCCATGGCTTTACCAAGCAGCCCCGAACCATTTTCACTGACATCGCATCTAGGTTCAAGACCCGGACATGGCTGCCAACGCCCGTGTGCTTCACCCTGTGACACACTGGGTGTGGTGACAGTGCTGTCCTCCTAGAGCATGCCCGGAGCAGCTGCCACTGGCTTGGCAGGCCCGGCCGGCTCCCCAGTTCTGGCACCGACGCCAGGACTCCGTGAATGGCCAACAGTGTCAGAGAGGAAAACTGTGATCGGCCTGTCCCCTTGGACTCCCCCCGCTATTCTTCTGCGTACAACTTGACTGGGGTGACACAGTCGTGGGCGAGAACAAAACAAACCTACGCTAGAGTGACACCAGCAGCGACGGCCAACAGGCCTGGTGAAGTCACGGTGGGGGGAGGGGGGACACAGATCGGCAGCTGCTATTTTAAACTTTGGAATAAAAATAGCGCCGCCTTCCACAGTAAGGGTGAGGACACTGCGATCCGACGGAGCCGGGGCTCGACCTCGGTGCGTGAGTGCAGGTCTGTGTCCGCGTCTCGTCTACAGGTGGATTCGCTGCGGGGCCATCTGGCTCCAGGCAACACGAAACGAAAGAGCCAGGGCGCGGGGAGGAGGGGCACCCGGTGTTCAGGCCCTAACCTACTTGTTTCTTAGTTAAGCTGCTCTATGCTTCCAGCGAACTCTGCTGGCGGCGTGGAGGACGCCTCCAACACACAGCCTGTCTCATTGACGTGAGCTCTGTCTGAGCCACTGCTTTTCAGAACTGCCCTTGGCAACAGCTATACTTCTCAGGCTTTTGAGTTTCCTCCTGCTCCCACCCAAGACAGGTGGGAAGCAAAAGCTTTCTTCTCCCTGTGAGGTTTGTTCAGCGCAAAAGCATGAATAACAAAGCTCTATAATTTTTATTTTTATTTTTTAATTATTAAGGAGGCTTCACGCCCAGCGTGGAGCCCAGTGCAGGGCTTGAACTCGCGACCCTGAGATTAGGACATAAGGTGAGATCTACAGACCCTGGCGCCCCAAAGCTGCATGGGTATGGTGCTAACTAAGGGTCCGCAGCCCGGGCCAGGCCGGGAGGATAACAGAAATATGAAGCTGAAGTGGTTTTTTAAAGTTAACTTGAGTTCACTGAATATAATTTTCTCCTTTGCATCTAATTTTCAAACTTATTCTTCGTTTCTGTTTTATTTCTTATATAACCTGCGCTGCTTCTCCACCCTCTCTCCGCTAGTGAGCCTGAGAAGTAAATGCAGCCTCGAGGCGGCCCACGTCTCCTGGCCAGGCCCAGCCCGGGCACCTGTCCTCTGGCAGGGAAAGGCTACCAACTCCTGCCACCCAACACCAAGCAGCCCCCCAGAAGCCCCCCAGCGGCCCCACCCATCCCACGGCCCCACCCACGGTCCCCACGTCCGCTCAACACCCCCAGCGGTCTTACTTCAGGTGGACCTCCGTGCACTGGCGCTGGGGGGCGAAGCAGGCGATGGCCCACACCTTGATCTCAATGCCCGTGTGAAACTGCTTGTTCCTCATGTCCCAGACGCCCTGGACAGGGGTGGCGATCGCTTTATTCTGCAAACGGCAAGACGTTTAGAGTGAGGGAAAATGGGAAACGCAACCTTCTGACCTTGGACTGTGTGACTTTCCCCACCTCTGCCGATCCCCCAACCAGATGGTGCTGCTGAGGCTGAGAACTGAGCCTTTGTGTAGTGTCCCTCCCCTGACCTGCCCAGCACTGCCAGTGGGCCAGAGATACTGCAGGAGGGATGGAAGGATGGATGGGTAGAGGGAGGGAGGGAGAGAGGGAGGGATGGATGGGTAGACAGAATGGATGGAGGGATGGATGGGACAGAGGAGGGATGGATGGATGTGGGGACAGAGGAGGGATGGATGGATGTGGGGACAGAGGAGGGATGGATGGATGGAGGGACAGGTGAAGAGGTAGATGAGAGATGAAGGATGGAGGGAGGGTGGGAGGGATGGGAAGACTGAGAAGGATGGATGGATGGATGAAAGATGGATGGGTGGATGGGTAGACAGAATGGAACGATGCATGGAGGGAGGAGTGGATGCAGGCCACGGACTGCAGAGAGGCCCAGAGCGGCACCCAGAACCTCAAGAGGAGCCTGGAAGAATGGAAGCACCCTGTGACGCTACAGGAAGGCTTCCTGGTTCAGAACATGCTCTCATTTATTTTATCTCCTCTGTGAGCACAGAGGCCGCCAGGGAAGGGAAGGCAAGTGCTTCTTCCCAGTCCTGGGCCAGGGAGCAGACGGGCCAGCTGGGCCCCTCCACACCACTCCACGAGCCACTGGCCTGCGGCTGTTCAAGCAACGGAAGCTACTCCCACTTGTGAAGAAATAGCAAGCGATGCATCCACCTGATTTTGTCATCTCCCAACCAGAAAGGACCAGGCCTCGGCAACACCACCCAAGCAATCTCTGAATTCCCTGAAGTGATTCTGGAGGACAAGGGCAATTGGGAGGGGCTGCGGGGAGGAGGACAGGGCTGTTCAGGGCACCACCAAAGGACAGGGGCGCATCTGAGTCCCTGTCATTCAGTTTCTTTTAGTGGCAAACAATTTTAATTTACAAAAGTAACACAAGCCTATTGTGGTCCCACTGGCTCCGTGAGTAAGGGAAGGCGGCACCACCACCAGTCTGGTGTTCCACGCTCAGCAAACACACACACACTTAACGGACGTGGGCTCTGATGACACCTGCGTTTCTCAACCTCAGCACTGCTGACATCTGGATGACCCTGTGCACTGCAGGATGTCAGAAGTCTCTGTCACCAGATGCCAGCCTTCAGACATTGCCAAATGTCCCCTGACGGGCATTTAATGTTTTGCTCTGACAATGGAAAACAAGGACAATAGGTGATGAGGTGTGTTTGCTCTTATTAAAAAGCTTCAGAAATCTGGAAAAATTGGTCCATCATAGAGGCACCTGAGTGGCCCAGTCGGTTAAGCAACCAACTCTTAACCTCGGCTTGGGTCACGATCTCACAGTTCATGAGACTGAGCCTGCATCGGGCTCTGTGCTGGCAGCGCAGAGCCTGCCTGGGATTCTCTCTCCCTCTCTCTGCCCTTCTCCTGCTTGTGTGCGTGCTCTCTCTCAAAATAAATAAACATGAAAAAAAAATTTTTTAAAGAGGCATTATAAACCTTCAATCCCTACAATTCTAATGTTTTTGCAAGATAAAATTACAAGAGCAAATTTATTTCCAGATCATTCCTGTATTTTCTCAGAGACAGAATGTTGAAACAGACGCGTGCTGGGGCAGTGAAAAAAAAACCACATTTGTGATCTCGGTTTCACTGCGTAATATGGGCCCTTCTAGGCATCTCTCCACCTACTTGTGAAAAAGAATCAAACACTCTTCCTCCAACGGTTGTAAAAAGGTGAACCCTTTGCACGGTGTCTGGACATAGCTTCACAGTGAGCCTTGCTCAGAAGTCCTCTTTCAGAGGCTGGGGACCAGGACAGTGACCCCCACGCAGACTAACCCCATGCAGCAAGAGGCAGAAAGAACACGCCGTGTATCACATACGCACGGAACCATCTCCAAGACCTCTACGGGTGCTATGAGAAAGTTTTAGGTAAAAAGAACCCCAGTCACTTCCTGGGATAGCACTCAAGACAGAGGGAAAGAGATTTCTTCCTGTAATTCTTTGTTTTCTTTTTTAAGTAGACTCCACGCTCACTGTGGGGTTCAAAGTCATGACCCTGAGACAAGGGTCATATGCTCTTCCAACGGAGCCGGCCACGTGTCCCCTTCCTGTAGTTCTGTGTACCTTATGAACTTTGGAACATTTCACTTATTTTTTGAGAGAGGGAGAGAGAGACTCCCAAGCACTGTCAGCGTGGAGCCCGACTTCGGGCTCGATCCCACGACCCTGGGATCATAACCTGTGCTGACATCAAGAGTCAGACGCTCAACCGGCTGAGCCACCCAGGCGCCTCTGAACTTTGGAACATTTAAAAAAGCAGAGCCTACGTTTTACAATAAGAAAGGGAAAAACCCTACAAACAAAAACCAGACCTTGCCACCGGTCCTGAGGACGAGCGTCAAAAGTACAGAGTCAGCTAGAACGCTTCCGTGAGCGGCCGCGGTCTGTGAGGCCAAGGCCCCAGGAGGGCTGTGCTCGGCACCTGAGGGGACAGTCCCGAGGAAGAGCACGAAGACCCTTATCGTGAGCTCTGTCAGGGCTCCGCGGGCAGCACACCTTACTATGCGCTGATAAAAGCCAGGCATTTCATGGGCAACAACGAACAAAAACATGAGTAACTGATGGCTCTGTGCCAACAAATTCCTCTGAAACAGAAGTTAAAAAAACAGAAAAACAGTATAAACTTCCGGAAAATCAATTGTCACCGGCCCATCACACAAAGAGTAATGCTTTTGAGATGGTGACGGGATAATAAAAATTACCTGTTGAAGAGATAAAGGGATGAAGGGTAATTCTGAAAAACTGCCAACACCACCGAGGGAACCCTGTCCCTTCCTGAGGCCCCCTCACGCGCACTGGCTTCACCCCAGGGGGGAACAATCCCTCACCTGGACCACGGTCTACACCTCTGGTCACGGGTCCAGCCTCAGCGGGGTCAAAAGATACTGCTCCATGACTGAGCGGCAGATACACGCCACGGACACCCATAGGCGCCCTCCCCACCCCGGCCCTGCCCCGGCCGCGCACGTACCCTGCCCCCGTAGAGGATGGAGGGCGGCTGGAGGACCCGGCCGGTCACATCCGTCATCTCGTCTTTGACCATGATTCCAAACTCACGAACATACGGATCTGTATTAAAACTTGCACTTCGCATCTGGAAGAGGAAAAAAGAAAGAAGCTGTGTCCGTCGGAAGCATCAGGGGCTCCCCACCCCAGGGCTGGCCCCGGGCCCCGGACGCTCACCAGCTTGCTGATCTCTTCTTGCCGATCCGGCGCTGACCTGGCAGTCGCTCTGATCATCGTTGAGGTCTGATTGTCGGTCAGCTTTTTGATACATCTCTGTCCTGCTACTATGTTGCAGACCTAAGGAGGAGAGACCCAGGGTGTCGGTCCAGTGCAGGGGGCCGGCGGGCGCTGGGGCTGAGCACGGGGCTGGTGCCTGGCCCTGCCTGTCCTCCAGCACGCTGTCTGCTCCTGGAGCCCACCAGGAACAGCACGCCTGCAGGGGCCGCTCAGGGGCTCCTGGGTGAGCCTAGCCTGGCACCCACAGGACTTGGGACCCTCCCGAGGTGTGGGCACGAAGCTGCGTGCTGATGGGAACGAGGCTGGCCTTCTGGACCGGGGCGAAGGAAAGCCAACTGGGTGCTTGGGTAACTGACAAGAAAGAGTTAAAATCGGGGCCTCAGTTTTAGCATTTACTCTTCCCAGGATCTTTCCAGCAGGAAGTGAATCTTAGACGAGAAGGGAAGAAACTAGCCTTCCTGAGCATCTTGCACCCCATGGGAGGGGCCTGCCTCCATGGACACGTGACAGTCCCTGCCCTGTTTCATTCACGGGGAACAGTGGTGACAGGCTCACCCGCACCAGCCTGAGGCCTGGGCACAGGCATGACCAGAGGCTGGGGGTGGGGGTGGGGCGACCCTCCCGCTGGTGTCTACACAGCCCTGCCCGCCCCTCCTCGCCAGCACAGAGGGGCCCAGACTCACCTCGAGGGGAAGGTAGGTGTGTTTCTGCTCCTGTCCGACTTGTAAACACGGGAGGTGGGGGTAGCGCAGAACCAGCTTGTGCCTGTCCTTGAAGTACTGGGCCACCGTGCACTCCACCGTCTGCCCACTCTCCTGCTGCAGCGGGAATCTAGGCGACACAGAAGGGGTCAGCATGTGGCCAGCCCGCCCGGGGCTGCTTGCTGGGGGCTGAACGGGATGCACGGTGACATGTGCAGGGCACACGATCAGGGACCTTCAAGGGGTCAAAACCAACCCACGCCCTCTGGGAGGTAGTCCCTAACCTTCCCTGTCCTCTCTGGAGCTGGGAAATGAAGACTTCTCACACGCACATAACACGCAATAGTCACAGACCACACGTGTCTACAGTACACGCAAGTTAATTTGGGACAAAAGAGGACTGGTCCAGAAAGGTCTGGGCACGCTCCAGCCAACGCTGGGCCGGGGCACAGGGCAGGAGGCAGTAGCCCCCGCACCAGCCGTGCCTGTGATCCGGCGCAAGGCCTCCGGACCCCTGCTCCCTCCCAGCACTGAGGACCGGAAAACAAACAAACACGACCCTCTCTCGCCTGAAAATTCCAGAAGCAAAATCGACAGGGAGCTGCCAACCAGTCCCCACCCCGTGCAAGTGCCACGCCCTTATTTTATTTCATCAGGTGAAGTCTGGCTCTACTAAGCCAGAGGTCTAGCGCTAGAGTTTTTAAAAAGCTTGAATGAAATAACCCTCTCCGGAAGGGTCACTGCTCTAGACCGTGGTCACCGCGGTGGCGAGGGCCACCGCCCACGTGGGCGGGACAGTAGGGCCATTTACGTTTGGTGGCTGGCAGGCCGCCGGGTCACGTTGCAGACGCGGTATTTCCTCTTCATCTGCCCGCAGTGCGTGATCTCCACCTTCAGACCTGACAACACAGAGCAGGCCAGCTTCAGGGTCAAGGTTCACCCCAGGGCTAGCGGCGTGGCCCCGCATCCCGAGAGCTGGCTTGCGCAGAGGCTGTTCTCACCCTGCGAGGGAGGGGGACCGTCGGGCCGGGCCCCTCTCACCCACGGGGATGCCTTCGGCCCCAGAAATGCCAAGGCCAGAGGCTGGACACTGTTCTTACAAATGAAAGGGACTATGTTGGCTCAGCTGAGATGTCAAGCTTCCCCTAGGATTATTTTTAGCGACGGGTATGCGTGATGACCTTTAGAAAGCCCTCGGGAAGGGACAGGTGGGGGTGTGTGGCCTGTGGGGTGGGCGACAGGTGCTGGCCAGCCTTACCAGGCTGGGCCCACACCAGGCCACTGCGCTCGGGCAGTGTCTTCCGGAGTGGAACCCTGACGCGGTAGGTGTGGGTGCTGCCGCCATTGTGTAAGGTGCCACCTGACAAGGCACGAGGGCGTGCTCCCCACTCCAGGAGAGCGTGAGGTACCGACTATAACCACACTGACGCTCTCTGGTACCAACAGCCAATGGCCTGGATGCCACTGGTCACTGACCTCACCCTACACGGAAATCCATTTATTTTGAACATCATCATTCCTGCTCTGTGAAATGGGTTCAATTCACTCTGCGCTAAGGCATCTGACGGCTGCCTATCTTGCCCCGCTCCCCCCACCCCCCCCCCCAGGACCTCAGGAAGTGCAGTGGGGAGCAGGACCCTGGCCCGATGCGCGAGGCAGTTACCCACCTTTGATTTCTTTGGTAAACTTTACCCTTTGGGAATCTGTCAGAGGTTTTTGTTGTTCTTCAATACTTTTAAAATCCAAAACTTCACAAACAAACTCGATTACTGGCTGTGCCTTATAAAACGCAGTTGCTGAGACTATAGGTGGGAAAAAAAGAAAAGAGCAAACGCATGACATAGGAGGTGCCCGGTCGTGCCCCTTCCATGCCGGCCACCTGGGCTCTGTTCCCCTGGTCCCTGGAGTCCACCTTCGGGCCTTACGGGCGGGACAGAGCCAGGGGGGCTGCCCGATCGCCCCTCCGGTCAGAGCCAACAGGAAGGGGTTGGGACAGCCCAAAGTCGCCGTCTACAATAAAGTCAGGATGACATTAAGCCCCACCAGATCACGACAGCCACAACTGAGCGCTTTCCTCCTGTCTCCTGGTGTAGATCTCTCTGAAGCTGACCGCTGCTTTGTGCGATCCAACCGTGAGAGGCTCCCAGGGGGGCCAGGCTGCCCCACACCTGGAGGAGACCAGGTGCAGGCAGCACACCAGGCCAGCCCCTAGCCAGCTACCCTGTGCTCAGGTCCACCAGGCTGAAAATGACAAGGTGAGAGGAGGCGGCCCTGAACCCTGATCTCTAGAGTGAGCCCTGCAGGCGGCTCTGATGGGGTCTGAGAGGCCAGCTGCGACCCAGCAGCTCTGGCCTTGACGGAGGCCACGTCTGGAACCGGCCGCACAGGTGTCCCCCCACCCCCCCCCCGCCACAAAGGCTGGGACTTCGCTTACCATCAATGTTTAACATCATTTTCCAAAGAGAAGGTCGGACGGACTGATGGAAGCCAAACCACACTTCCCGGCCCCCCCCCAGGGGGTTGGAGCAGCCCTCGGACGCCGTGAAGAAAGAGCGGCCCACGGGGGTGTACCTGCAACGAGACCCCTCGCGCCATCAGGGGCGCTGCCGACAACGGGCAGGCTGCTCACATGTCATCACGCCGGCTAACGCTCGCTGTCGCCAACAATCCCGCCGCCTTCTCCGCGAGGTGCCGTCCCTGAGCTACGCGGTTGGAGGCCTCGCCACGGGGCAGGGCGGGCAGCGTCCTCAGTGTGCCGGCTCCGTGCCCACGGCTGCTGGGCCCGACACGGGCGTGGCTGCGCACGGCCCCACACCCCTTGACACTACAGCGCTCACACCTTTCTAGAAACAGGGCGTGTCAGGTGTGCCGAGGCCGTGGGACTGAACCAGCCCCCCAAGCCCCCGTATGGGGAGGAGGCGGGACGGAAAGGTCGGTGCCCGAGGAGACTCGCACACCTTCCAGGGGTCAGCTGCTGAGGGCGCACCGAGGGCAGGGGGCCCCCCCGAGCGAAGCAGACACGTCCTCAGAGCAGCAGCGCTGACGGTGTCCAGTCACCCGGGCCGCGCTGTCGCTAAGCACTCTCCCCCTCGGACAGGCTCGTCCTGCCACTTTTTCTATTATTTTTCTACAATGAAAGTAGGCTTTCCTCCTGATTATAAGGTAACATAGTAATTAATTCAAAAGAACTCAAAAGGCAAAAATTCAGAATTCACAGTAATTCCTGCCACCCATTTAAAAAATGTATTCAACATTTTGGCAACCGCCCGTCCAGATTCTTTTTTTTTTTTTGCACCACCTGCCTTCCTGCCAACAACAGTCTCGAGCACTCACAGACTATACCCTGGGGGCTGGGGGGGTGCGGGGTGGGGGTCCCCTGCCAGGAGGGATAGCCTGTCACCTATCTGGTCGCCCCCACCCAATGTGGAGGCAGAGAACACCAGGGTCCCTTTAGAAACCTAACAAGGCGCTTTCGAGCACCCGCTCTTACACCTACAAAGGACGAGGAGGCTCCACCCTCCCCTCAGACCTCAGAGCCTCGGTGAGAACCAGAGAGGTCGGCACGGGGGCTCATTTCTCCTTCAGTCCCTGGTTCGATCCAACAGTCCCTGAGGCCGTACTGTGTGCCCCACACGTGGAAGCAGCGGGCGTCCCGGGTCAGAAACCCGAGGTCCGGGGGTGGCAAACCGGCCTCACGCAGGAATTACTGCAGCCCCACCAGCCGGTACATTGTGAGCCATTCGAGTGTCCCCCCACCCTCTGTCCCACCAAGTTCAAGCGCGGCGATCTGTGGGAGAAAGCAGCCCCGCGAAGGAAAACAACGGTCTGAAGGTACACCGTGTTGCCCGCCGTCTCAGAGCTGTCCGTGAGGTGGCTGCCCAGCCAGGAACGGGGCCGGGGTGGCCTCCTGCGACCACAGGTCCCATGCGGGACGGCCACAGAGCAACACGACATGGCTCACATGGTCAGCTGAGCGAAGAAAGGATGCCGGAGGCACAAAGACAGGCCACCTCTCGGCCCCACGTGGGCCTCAAACTCACAACCCCGAGATCAAGAGTCGCGTACTCTACTGACTGAGCCAGTCCCGTGCCCCTGGTGATTTATTTTCATATTAAAAACTTGCCATGTTTGTATTGTTATAATTTTCATCATAAAACCCAGGACCATCGCCACCCCGATTCCAAAACTCCGCTCCTCCTTGGAGAGAGGTTTCATAATCGCCAGGTATCGCTCAGGGCGAGACGCAGACGCTCCCGGCTCCTTGGGCCTCACCTCATGGATGGCAAATGCCTCATGACCACGTCCAGGGCCTGGATCGTCTCAAAGGGGACGCTGGGCAGCCGCCCCGAAAGTGCATCGTGCAGCGCCTGTAAGCTCACACAGGACACCCACTTGATGGACACCTTGAAGATGCGGTCTTTCCCTTCTCCAGGCAGCGTGACCTCCAGCTCCACCTGCGAGGACACCCAGAACACCGTCATTCACACTTGCCTCTTGTTTTCCTTCCCGTTTTTCTTTTTCAGCAGACCCCACCCTGGGAGTGACCCTGAGATCAAGATCTGAGCTGAGCCACCTGAGCCACCCAGCTGCCCTTGCTTCTGGGACATAGGAAGGGGGCCTGGGAGCGAGCTGAGGGTCCTGGAGAGCTAATCCGTAGCGGAACTGAAAGGCTGCAGTGGGTCTGGGGTTCCCGTTTTCTGGGTCCCTTCTCAGAACAGATAATGTGGTAAAACAAAGGCTAACTGCAGATTCTAGACAGGTGTGCACCCCTACGACGCTGACCGCAGATTCCTGGCGGGTGCGCACCCCCACAATGCCTTTAGCTTTCCTCTCTGACGAAACAGGTTCACAATGAAATGTGGGAAGATGAGTGTCTGAACAAAGAATGCGGGTGGTGGGGACACACACGGGGCTCTTTGCCCGCGGACACTTCCAGAAGCTGTCCTACGGGACCGTCTGTGCCCCAACGGTACCAGCATCTGGGTACAAAACAAGCAGAGAAAAAAGCTTTAACTACAAGACCCGGGAGAATCTCCTGGGAAGAAATTAAAGTTCTTAGCAAAACCTCAGAATATTTGCCACAATAGTGCTCAGTGGTCCACAACAGCTCCGTCTAACAGAACTCTCCGTGATAATGGAAACGGTCTCTTCCTGTGCTGCCCAGGACGATAGCCACCGGCCGCATGTCACCACTGAGCACTTGAAATGTGGATGGTGTGGCCGAGGGACTGAAATTTCAGCTTTGTTAACTTGCGACGAACCTACATTTATATAGCGCCGCAGCCTACTGGACAGCGGTCTGAGGTCCACACCCTGAAGCAGAGAGTGAGTCCTCCCTCCTCCCATCTCTGCAGCGCCCCCCCCCCACCTTGCTCCACGTGATGCTTGGATCTCCTGCACCCCCACCACTTCAGACCCTGCAGTTAATTATCTGGTAATCGATGACGTCATCCCGAACGCAGGGCAGGCGCAACACTCGGTGACTGAAGCGATTTCGGTATTTGCCTATAACACTTCACGGATTATATATATTTTATCCTTAAATATCCAAAGATCCCAGTAACAGAGCCTTTATTCACTACTTTCTTTTTTAATGTTTATTGTCTTTGAGAGGGAGCATGAGAGCAAACGGCGGGGCAGAGAGAGAGTGACAGAGAGAGGATCCCAAGCTGGCTCTGAGCTGTCAGCATCGAGCCTGACACGGGGTTCGAACTCTCGGACTGTGAGATCGTGACCTGAGCCAAAATCCAGAGTCAGACGCTTAACCGACTGAGCCACCCAAGTACCCCTGTACTTCTTACACATGACAACACAGATCAGACTAAAGGTCCAGCCCAAGGCCACACAGCTACGACAGGGCAGAGGCTACGCTGGGAGCCAGGCTGGGCCCTTCTGCTCCCCACATGCTGGAGGCCATCACTCTTAGGGCAGCACAACACTCATGTGCAGCCACCGCCCACGTGCCCAGCCTCGCCCCTACCCTGTCCGCAACCCCCCCCGCCAAGCTTCCAAGTCCCAGAAGGAAGAGGGTTCCATCCCACTACCCCTGCGCCAGCTGCCTGGCATGCCCTCCCCCCCAACCCCCGCACCTAGTGGTCACGTTCCAGCTCGTGCATTCTGGCCGCATGGGCCTCACTCATTCACCAGGTCGGCCGTCAACTCCCACCAGCCTTTCTCAACTCCTGCAGAATCTCCTCCCCTGAGCACTCGCTAACACCGCATCCAAACACCACTAGAGCGGCAAGCAGGCTGCACTGAGGTCCCCCGCACGCCAGGAGCACCGAGAGTGCCGTGACGCCTGATAGCCACTAACTGGATGTGGCCGGAGGCCCAGCCGAGGAGGGGGCAGTGAGAGAGAACACACACTTGCCGGCGCGTGGGCCTGACCAGCAAGTGACAGCAGCCAAGCCACAGGAGGGCTCGACGGTAAGGCCCCTTCCAGAAGGAAACACTATACACTATGGAGACACACACACGGCTGCTAAACCGAGACCAAAAAACCACAATGAGGTGTCACCTCGCGCCTGTCAGAATGGCTAGAATCAAAAACACAAACAGTAACAAGTGCTGGCGAGCACATGGAGAGAAGGGACCCTCGTGCACTGTTGGTGGGAATGCAAACTGGTGCAGCCACTCTGGAGATCGTGGCGGGCGGTGGGGGGGTGGAGGGGTCCTCAAAAAGTTAAGATCAGAAGTGGGGCCCCTGGGCGGCTCAGTCCATGAAGCGTCCGACTCTGGATTTTGGCTCAGGTCATGATGTCACAGTTCCTGAGATCGAGCCCTTGCTGGGCTCTGTGCTGACAGTGCTTGGGACTCTCTCTCTCTCTCTCTCTCTCTCTCTCTCTCTCTCTCTCTCTGCCCCTTGCATTTCTCATGTGTGCACATGCTCTCTCTTTCTCAAAATAAACATTAAAAAAACAAGAATTAAAAACAGAAGTACCACATGATCCAGTAATTCCACTTTTGGATATTTACCTGAAGAAAATGAAAATACTAATTTGAACAAACGCAGGCGTCCCTACGCTGCCTGTGCCATTCGCTACAGCAGCCGAGACACGGGAGCAGCCCGGGCGTGCACCAACTGAAGACTGCGCCCAGAGCGGGTGTAGACACCCTGGGATGCCACTGAGCCACACAGAACACTGGGATCTTGCCATTTGCAACAACATGGCGGGATCGAGAGGCTATTACACCGAGTGCAACAGAGGAAGACAGATACCGCGTGGTTCCATTTATATCTGGAACTAAAACGACTGAACAAATGAACAAACAGGAAAGCAGAAACAGACCCCCGCATGCTGAGACCAAACTAGGAGTCACCAGACGGGAGGCGGGCAGAGGGGGGACGGGCGAAGACGAACGGGCTGAAGAGGTACGAACTTCCAGTTACAAGATAAATCACGGGGAAGAAATGTGCAGCAGAGAGAAGAGAGTCCATAACGTCGTCCTAACTTTGTGTGGTGACAGCTGGTGACCACCCCCGTCACAGGGAGCATTTCACAACGTACAGAACTGCGGTCGCTGCGCCGTACGCCTGAAACAGTGATGATGACGGATGTCACCTAAACTTCAGTTAAATAAAAGTTTGAAAATACCCCCGCCCGCAGCCGTGGTCTCTGGGGCCCCAAGTGGAAGGGACGCCGGGTCCCGCGTGAATGGTGGGAGGACGGCCCTCAGGAGGGGCTGGGCTCCTGCACAAACGGGGTTTCTGTGAAGCAACGAGGCGTCAGACAGACGTACCAAACTTTCTTCGCAAGAGGGGGCACTGCGATGCCATTTTGCCGGGTCGATTACAACAAAGTGAAAAGACTGGGAAGAGTGGTCATTACGTGAGGTGACGGATGCGTTAATTAACTTCACTGTGGTGATCATTTCACAACGTACACGGACATCAAATTGCACTTTAAACATATGCACTTTATTCGTACGACACCTCAATACGGCTGGGAGCGGTCTCTGAGCACTGAGGGGGGCCTTGGGGCGCTGTATTTTCCCTCAGCAAAGGTGCTTCTGGGTATTAGTAGGTGGACGCAGCTTCCCCTTGGCCCCCGCGCGGGGAGCAGCGTGAGCTCAGGCCCCACGACGGCTCTGACGGCTCGGGGACAGCGGGGACCTCACAGACACCCCCCTCGCGGGCAGGGCAGCGCTGGGCTGCGTCTGTGACACGGCCTGAGGACACCCTCGTGTCAGGCTGGGCCACTGGCCAGCAGGGTCCACCGCTCTCAGCCCCAACCACGCAGCAGCCCACGGCCACTGATGCGAGTGGTGTGGGACGTGGGCTCCGTCGGGCTCCCAGGTGGCACCCGGGCAACGAGCCCGCCCAGCTCGCAGGGCACTGGCGACGGCACCGCAAAAAGCTGTGACACAGAAATGCTGCGGCCGCCTTCTGGGCACCGACGCCCGGAAGAGCAGCAGAGGGACACGGCCCAGGGCTGGGGACGGAGGAACCAGCTGCGCAGCTCGGTGTCTCCAGACAAAGCCACACGCTCACCTCCCTCCGCCTGAAAGCCACCGGGGTGGCAGACTCAGAGCTGCCACGGGGGGGCCCCGTTCTGGTTCCTGCGCGGCCAGGAAACAGACGAAGGGACACACAGAAACTGTGGACAAAGGAAGCAGGTGTGTTTCGACAGGGTCTTCTTGTCTAAACCCGACTGTCGTGCAGTGCAGGGCGCATGGGGTGGGCTGTGCACTGAGCCAGTTGCAGCCGGTGCCCAGGCTCCAGGCCTCGGGCCCCTCCCGGAAGAGGACGTGCGGGTCCCGTCTCGTGTCAGATATGTGTGGGGCGCGGGTATCAAACGCCTCCCTGCGACTGTACAGCAACCAAACTTTTCAAAAAGTGACCTGTCGTCCCTACAAACTACTTTGGACGAAAACCCCAGTCCTTCCAAACACACCCGTGGGGGCAGGGGGTGGGGATTCAGTCCCCCTCCTGGGGCGAGACCAGCAGGTGTACGTGGCTGGTCTGTCAGGGCTCAGGCCTGAGCCGGGCCAGCTGGGTTCAGGGCCCTGGGACATGTGCTGTGGCTCTGGAGGGCCCCTCGGCCCCGAGAGGCCGCGGAGTCGCCCAAAAGAGCAGACAGGGCCGAGGGGCGCCCTCACCTGTGTGCTGCCCAAGGACGGGCCCTGCGGGACGGCTCCCTGCCCCTGGGTCACCAGGCGAGCTCCCACGGTCCACTCGCTCTGCGGGATGGGGGTGACAAGGCAGGAGAGTGTCTCGCCCGTGTGAGCGGGGTCTCACCTCCTGCTCGGGTCTGTGTCCCATTCAAGTTGTGCACCTGGCCCGACAGGCCACGTGCTTCCGGGAAGGAGGCACTCGGGTCTTTTCCCTGAGCAGACAGACAGACGCTGTCGCTAGGAGAAGCTGAAGGCCCGAGGCCGGGCCCAGCGCTGGGAGCCACCACCGACATACATCCTGATCGCGCAGAGGCCGGACTTCAACCCGGGACGGGAGCAAGTCTTCCGAGCTCCTCAGCTGCCTGCTGCGAGACGGGAGGGCCTGCCCGGGTCACAGGGTCTCTGGGCCCCAACCAGTGCACCCCTCCTTCCACACAGGCCTGGGGGTGAGGTGAGTGGGCTCTTAGGGGGGACAGAGTAAGGGTAAGTGACAAGAGCTGCCTTCCTAAGGAAGGGCCACGGGCCACGTTCTGTGTGTGGACCCGGACGAGAGCCGCCCGCAGGCCCCGTCCAGCCGCTGGCAGACACAGGGTCCACGGGAAAGTATGGGATCTTCCTCTTACTACACAGGCGCCCATGACACGAGGAAAGCACTTTGCGGAAAAAAGCAAATGTAAGAGAAATCGACAGGAGACACTCTGCTACCCGAGGGGAGGCCAGGGGAGCAGCAAAGCGGCCACATCGTGTCGCCTCCCAAACAGAGGAGGTTAATGTCTGCAGATCACAACCGTCTGACAGAAACCGAACGACCGGAAGGAGTGGCGGGGGTAGACACCCCACGCTCATCTGCAGGACGCACGGAAGGGTGGGGTGAAACCTGTCAGACGCGGGGCGCTGGCCAGGTAGGGGGCAGTGCACACGGGGGGCACGCAGACCCCCGAGACCGCCGACCACAGCCGGCTGTGTCTGCCAGGCGTGTGGCACGTCCTGGGCACCGCGGTCACGTACGCTCAACACGGACAACTCGAAGTACGATCGGGGACCAGCAGTAGGGGCACCACGTGGGAACTGGCTCCTTAGAAACGCAGACCCCCTCCTGCCCCCGAAACTGCATCCGGGGCACAGGCCGCACGCCACCCGTGGACACGCTCTTCCCGGTGGGTCCGTTCACAAGGACCCTGGGAGGCGGCTTACCCAAGTCACCGCAGCAGAGGCCACGGCAAGGACTTGGATCAGATCTGTTGTTACCCCAGAGCCTGGCTGACTTCCAAGACCCACAAGTTTCAAACGTGAACACCGTATCAACTCCCCTCACCCCTTCCCAAGGAAAAATATTCCTGCGCCCCGCCTCGCGGCTACTTATAAATATGCACAGATAAACTGCGAATAAACTCCTTATGCTTTTCTCCCCTACAACTTTACACAAAACCAAACAAGCAAATGAAACATAACACTTTACAATCGATACACAGCAAACGCACCAGCGCGCTTATCTGCAGGGCGTGATCCTCCCCGGTGCCCGGGCATTCGGCCCTGGGACGCCCTCAAATTCAGAACGCCCGCGTCAATCGGCCCGCGCCCAGCCCCGCAGCGTCCCGCCGGGCACCGCTGTTATCGCGGGGCCCCCGGTAAGGGCTCTTATCACTGCCCAGCCTTCCCTCGGCCACAACGTTCTCTGCCATTATCAGAGCACAGCACCTCGGAGGACACCGCTGGGCGCTAAAACCACCCGAGACCTGGCAACGCAGACCAGCGCAAGGAGCGCGGTCATGTGAAGATGATCGAAAAACACAAAAGCAAAAACAGCTGGTGCCCTGGGAGAAGGGGCAGCTCGGCGGGCAGCGCTGGGAGACCCCCTGGGCTCCGCGCTGCCTCCCCCCTCCAGGGCCCCGGGGGCTGCCGAAGCTAACCGGGTCGTTCTCGACGGGAATCAACTTTACTACACCCACTGCGCCGGCTGTCACGTTACTCGTTTCTTTGCTGTGTTTTGTGTTTTTAAGGTTTGTGTGAAGATTACTCCTGAGCCGGGTCTTTGCTCCTCTTCTATTCATAACCAGTCCCTGTCCCCATCCCGGATCAGCCCGTTTGCTGGAAGATGTGCCAAGAGGTGACAACTTCTAGGGAGAAACTGTATCCTCGTCAAGTAAAGCCGTGGTAAGGGCAAACGCAGTAACGAAAGGCGACATTTTAAAACAACCAGTACCTGGGTTGGTTCATCAATCAAGGGTGATTATTTCAGCCAGGTATCAGCTGTGTCTCACGGCCGCCACCGCACACGTCCTCACCCCTGCAAACCACCATCACGGCCGCCACCGCACACGCCCTCACCTCTGCAAACATACTTTTCCAAAGGTCCTTACTGCCTGGGCTCCTGTCTGGTGGTGGTCTGTGGCGTGTGAGGCGTGTGTGTGTTTTACATTTAAAAGTATCATTCCAGGGTCGCCTGGGGGCTCAGTTGGTTAAGCGCTGACTTCAGCTCAGGTCATGATCTCACAGTTCATGAGTTTGAGACTCAGTTTGTCTGAGTGCTGACAGCCCAGAGCCTGGAGCCTGCTTTAGATTCTGTGTCTCCCTCTCTCTCTGCCCCTTCCCCACTCACACACACACACTCTCTCTCTCTCTCTCTCTCTCTCTGTCCCTCCCCCGCTCACGCTCTCTCTCACTCAAAAAAAATAAACAAACATTAAAATAAAAAAATAAAATAAAAATGTCATTCCAAGAAGCTCTCCGCCCCTGTCTCTGAACCCAGCCAACTCAACCTCTAACACTGGAAACACAACACACAGAGAGCAGCCTCTGTGGATCTCAGGATGAAGCACACAGCCGACCTCAGAGCTCTCTCCCCGGTGACTTAGCATGTGACAACAGGTTTGCATTTTCCTTCGCCGCACACTGTTTGATCCAAACGCACCCCTGCGCGCTTACCTTATCCCTCCCAATTGGGAGAGGCATCGCTGTGTAGAGATTCTTTCTTCCATCAAACACTGGTTTCCGATCCCCAAAGATCTGTGTTTTAAAGTGCTGGACCATATGTTCCACTATTTCCCTGAAACAAGACAATTCAAGCAAAAGGTCAATAAAATCAGAGGAATGGCGCAGAAAGACGACATTCTTGTCCCACTGGTTTATCAGCGATTTTGTAGGACCTGTGGCTCCTTTTAGCGACACGGCTTTCAACTTTGTTCTATTAACAATCAAACCAGAACCTGCATCGGGTTTAGGCTCATTCATTCGGCCACTCAAACGTGGTCTGCCAAGCAGACCGCTGGGATTCAGACCCTCCTCGCTGACTCGGAACTCCTGGAAAGAATTCTAATACAAAGAGCAACAGCTGACCCCTGTGTGGGCCTCGCTGTGCCCCGGGCACTGCTCTCCGGGGTGGGGGGGCCGCGTTAGCCCCCCGTGGGGATCAGGAAGCTGAGGGCCCGAGGGAAACCGTCCCATAGGTAAGTGGTGGAGCCCAGCGTGGGAAGCTGGTGGCTGCTGCAGATCCCTGCCCTCCCCCCCCCGGAAGCACCCTGCCTCTCGCTCACGACTTGGCGCACGGCCTGCACTGCCCCCCACCCCTAATCAGCAAGGCCACGTGTGTACGGTGAGGACGTTGGGTGGAGACGAGCCGTCATTTCCTAAAGTGGTTTTAGACTAAGAGACGCTCACACTTCAGGCGGGGGCTGGGATCACAGAGGGGGAGGGGTTCGTGCCTGCCTGGGGCATGGGGGGGGCTCCCAGGCCCTGGTGGGAGAGGCAGGTGCACCCAACCAGGGCACGCCCACCATGACAGGTGCACTGGGTAAGTGACAGCTAAATGGTGCTCAGGCCAAGGGGAGGGAATGTTCCAGAAAAGGGGACAGGATGGGAGAACTTTCTCCATGCCAGGCACTGTGGACGCTACACAGAGCGAACAGACGCATCGAGAACCTCCCGCAGGCACTGAAGAGAAGACCACCATGGATGGGATTCCGGTTCCCAAAGTTGTGGGATCGGATACCATGCGTGTCACTGTGTGACCCTGAACTCCTCCCACCAGAGCACAGCAGGACCCGAGCCCAGCTACCACTGGGCGCTGGCCCGGCCATAGCCTTGCTTTGGTCCCTGGAAAGACAAAGGATCTGACCCAACCAGAGGCTTCCAGGGGGGTCTGTGTGACTGGCTCGGCCTCTCGCTCTCCTACAATCTGCTGTAAGTACGCACCCTGGGTGCTGATGCCCTTTTGGTCCGGGCTCCACGTCGAAGAGCCTACACTCAGCTCAAAGCCCAAGCCTGGCCTGACCCAGCCGGGACGGTCAAAGGACCTGAAGGGCCATGAGCATCAAACAGGAAGTGTGCTGTTGTTTTAAGCCACTCGGATGCTGCTGCGCGTTCCCCGGCACCGGAATTCCGGCGAACGCAGAGGCTGTGCTCCGTAAGCACCGGGCAGGCCTGTGGCCCTCCCTGCGCACTGCGCCCGCCTGTCCACAGCTCGGCAGAGAGGCGTGCAGAAACACACTGCGGAAGGCCAGAGAGAGCCCGAGCGTCCTGCGGGCTCCGCGGCTCAGGCAAAGGCAATGTCCGCCCACCCTCTCCACATGTTTGCTGCAAGACAGCCTCACGTAGCACCTCTCTGCCAGCGTTTCAATTCAGCTCATCAAATACCTGACTCCTCTTACTCGATGCCTCATAAAGTACAGATAAGAAAGGCCCTGATGCCTGCCTGGCCCCGAAGGCCCTCGTAAGGGAAACATGCGAAGGTCTGATAGCAAACAAACTGTGATGGGCTCCAAATCTCAGTCCTTATCAGGAAACAGCGGCTCATGGGGTGTGGTAGACAGGGAGAGATGCACTGTGGCAGCAGGGCGAGAGGGGAGGGAGAGGACAGCCGAGACGCTGCCCCCGGCAAGGGACAGCTGAGCTTTGCTTGGTTCTAAGAGTGTTTCTCTGGGGCATGCCTTGGTCATCCTTCAGAAAGCAAGATTCAGAAATTCATTCCATTCCTTTTCCAGAATATGAGGACAGCTGGCCTGAGAAGACTTGCCTTATTCAAGCTGGCATCGCCCGGCCGACCTTCAACTGTGCAAGTCACGGCTAGGAGTCTCTAGGGATCCAGCCAATCCCAAACACCCACTGCTCGGGGGTCCTCGGGGCAAACAGAGCCTCTGGGTGATGTCTTGTTTGACGTGCTGCACCGGGAACGCACCAGGCCTCTGACACAGAGAGGGAGATCACAGCCCAGGCAGGTGTAAGGCCCCATCAACCACCTGGGCGCCTCTGACCTCCCAGCCTGCCGTTCCCGACCAGCAGCCAGGGCACAGTCTCTCCTGGGTGTCTACATGCTGCGCCAGGCCATCAGAGACAGGCTGCCTCCAGGCCACCCCTCTCCAAGCCTCTTGGTCAAGCTGTCACTGCCCACTCAAGGTCTAGGTGGGCCCACTGGAGAGTTCCACCCACATTCAAAGAACAAAATCATCCAACTGAATTCAAAATTATGGTGAATAGAATAAAGAGGACACATGCCCCTGACTCATTTTATGAGGCTAGCAAAAGTTTTATCTCAAAACCCAATGAGGTGATCAAGAGCCCGTCTCACTTATAAATATGGACGAAAAAACAAAGTACAGTTTACCCTTGAACCACAAGGGTTAGGGGTGCACACACGGCCAGTCAAAACCCTACACACACACACACACACACACACACACACACACACAACTTTAGTCACTCCCAAAACATAACTACTAATAGCCTACTACTGACCACCACTTACCAGTATCAGAGTTAATAAACATATTTGTATGTTATGTGTATTACATACTATATTCTTACAATAAAGTAAGCCAACGAAAAGAAAACATCATTAAGAAAGTCACGGGGAGGGGCGCCTGGGGGGCTCAGTTGGTTAAGCGTCTGACTTCAGCTCAGGTCATGATCTCACAGTTCGTGAGTTCGAGCCCCGCACTGGACTCTGTGCTGACCGGTCAGAACCTGGAGCCTGCTTCCGATTCTGTGTTTCCCTCTCTCTACCCCTCCCCCACTCAACGGTCTGTCTCTCTCAAAAATAAACAAACATTAAAAAATTAAATAAAAGTCACGAGGAAAGGAAAATACATTTACTTTCAAGACTGTATTTATTGAAAAAAATCCACATATAAGTGGACACGTGCAGTTCAAACTGTGCTGTAAAAGGGTCAACTGTATTAACAAACTGAGTCCAGCAACACGTTAAAATTAAGACATTGTAGAAAACCAAAGCTGACGGCATTGCAATCCCGGACTATTTTTATTTTTGAGAGAGAGAGACAGAATCCAAAGCAGGCTCAAGGCTCTGAGCTGTCAGCACAGAACCCAATGTGGGGAATCAAACCCAGGAGCTGCAAGATCATGACTTGAGCCGGAGTCAGATGCCCAACTGACTGCGCCACCCAGGCGCCCCTCGGGCGCAGCAACTTCTTACTCAACATGTCTCCAGAGACGAGGGAAACAAAAGCAAAAATGAACTATTGGGACCTCATCAAGATAAAAAGCTTCTGCACAGCGAAGGTAGCAATCAGCAAAACTAAAAGACAACCCACGGCATGGAAGAAGATATGTGCAAATGACATAGCAGTTAAAGGGTTAGTATCCAAAATCTATAAAGAACCTATCAAACTCAACACTCAAAACCAAACAATCCAGTGAAGAAATGGGCAAAAGACATGAATAGACACTTTTCCAAAGAAGACATCCAGATGGCTAAGAGACACATTTTAAAAGGTGCTCAACGTCACTCACCGTCAGAGAAATAAATACAAAGCAAAACCACAATGAGATACACCACATCACACCTGTCAGGATGGCTAACATTAGCAACTCAGGAAACAACAGGTGTTGGCGAGGATGGGGAGAAAGGGGAACCCTTTTGCACTGCTGGTGGGAATGTCAACTTTGGAAAACGGTACGGAGGTTCCTCAAAAAATTAAAACTAGAACCACCCTACAACCCAGCAATTGCAGTACTAAGTATTTACCCAAAGGATACAGGAGTGCTGTTTTGAAGGGGCACATGCACCCCAATGTTTATAGCAGCACAATCAACAATAGCCACATTATGAGAAGAGCCCCAATGCCCACCAACTGATGAATGGATCAAGAAGATGTGGTTTATATACACAATGGAATACTACTCCTCGATCAAAAAGGATGAAATCTTGCCATTTTCAACAACGTGGATGGAACTAGAGGGTATTATGCTAAGTGAAGTAAGTCAAAGAAAGACAAATATCATATGACTTCACTCGTATGTGGAATTTAAGATACAAAACAGATGAACATAAGAGAAGGGAAGCAAACCTAATATAAAAACAGAGAGGATGGGGCACCTGGGTGGTTCAGTTGGTTGAGCGTCCGACTTCGGCTCAGGTCATAATCTCACGGTTTGTGGGTTCAAGCCCCACATCGGGCTCTGTGTTGACTGCTAGCTCAGAGCCAGGAGCCTGCTTCGGATTCTGTGTCTCTTTCTCTCTCTGCCCCTCCCCTGTTCACGCTCTGTCTCTCTCTGTCTCTCAAAAATAAATAAATGTTAAAAAAAAAAAAAGAGGAAGACAAACCATAAGAGACTCTTAAATACAGAGGACAAACTAAGGGTTGCTGGCGGGGTACTGGGTGGGGGGATGGGCTAAATGGGTGATGAAAGGAAGACACTTGTTGGGATGAGCACTGCGTGTTATATATAAGTGATGAATCACTAAATTCTATTCCAGAAATCATTATTATGTTATGTTAACTAACTTGGATTTAAATTTAAAAACTTACATATATATATAATGAAAATAATAAGACATTGTGTCAATGTTGGGGAGATAACCAGGAATGAAAGGTTGGATTTAATCTGACAAAAGTAACCAACACAAAACATACACAAATATCAAGTAGAATCTACAGCTGTAAAACTTCTGGAAGAAAACATAAAAGTCTTTAATGAACCTTGGAATAGACAAACATGTCTCAGAACATAAGCAGTATGAACACACAAAAAATTAATAAATTCAAAAATATCATCAAAATTAAATACTTTTGGGGCACCTGGGGGGCTCAGTCGGTTGAGCGTTTGACTTCGGCTCAGGTCATGATCTCATGGTTCATGAGTTCGAGCCCTATGTCAGGCTCTGTGCTGCTGACAGCTCAGAGCCTGGAGCCTGCTTCGGATTCTGTGTCTGTCCCTCTCTATGTCCCTCCCCTGCTCTCTCTCTCTCTCTCAAAAATCATAAATAAATTGTTTAAAAAAATTAAAAACTTTTACTTTTTAAAAGATACCATTATGAAAAGGAAAAGGCAAGACACTGGGATGGGACTAAATATTTGAGAAACACACATACGTATCTGACAAACGACTTGCATACATAATATATTTTAAAAATTCTTGGGGCGCCTGGGTGGCTTAGTCGGTTAAGCGTCCACCTTCAGCTCAGGTCATGATCTCACGGTTTGTGGGTCTGAGTCCTGTGTTGGGCTCTGTGCTGACATCATGGTGCCTGGAGCCTGGTTCGGATTCTGTGCCGCCTCCTCTCTCTGTCTCTCCCCTACTCATGCTCTCTCTCTCACAAATATGAATAAACGTTTACAAAAAAAAATTTTTAATAAAAAAATCTCATAACTCAGTAAGACAAACAAGCCAACTTTAAACAATGGGTAAAAGATAAGAACAGACATAACTGCCCAAGAAGCTACTGGAACAGCCAGTAAGTACAGGAAAGGATGCTCCTCATTAGTCATGAGGAAAATGCTAATAAAACTACAGAGAGAGACACCACCACACACCCAACAGCTAGTGCTGAAATGACGAAGGCTGAGCAGGACCAGGGCTGGTGGGGGAGCGCAGGGGGACAATCTCACACAAGGCTGCTGGGAAACTACAGCCCCCCAGGGAGGCGGGGGGGGGGATGCTTATAAAGGTCGGTGTGTATTTACCATGCCGTCTAGTAGCATCCAGTAATGACGCAAGAGAAATGAAAACGCGTAACTACATCAACCGCTTGCGTGCAAATGTTTAGAACAGCCCCGAACTGGAAACAACTCCTACGTCCATCAACTGGGTGACCAGACAGGAGAGGGCACAAGTTTATGACGGGGCACGCACCCCACTGTGCGGACTGCTCACACCTGCAGCGCGACAGCCGTGCCTCAGAAACGTGCTCAGGAAAGAGGCCAGGCACGAAGCAGTGCTCGCTGTATGATTCCATTTATATGAGACTCTCGAACAGGCCAAAAGGAATCCGCGTTAGCAGAAGGCACTTTGGTGGCTGCCCAGGGCCGGGAGACAGGGGACTAGCTGTGAAGGGGCAGGAAAGAGCTCTGGGGCAGTCAGGATGTACCACAGCTCTACTGAGGTCCTTGTCCGTTGTGTATGGTTTTTCTAAAGCTCATTAACTGTAACCTAAAAATGGATGCGTTTTGTTGTACACATTATGTCTCCATAAGTTTATATTTTAAAAATCAAATGTAAAATTTGTTTTAAATTATGATTATCTCAAAGATGTAGAAAAAGCATTTATTAAAATTCAACACCCATTCACAATTTTTTTCTTTTAATTAGCAAATCAGGAACAGATGGAAATGTCCTTCATCTGGGAGAGATCTCCCTCTGGGATCCACAATAAAACAAAGATGTTGCGGGCCGCCTGGGGGGCTCAGTCAGTTAAGCCTCCGACTTCGGCTCAGGCCATGATCTCGCGGTTTGTGAGTTCGAGCCCTGCGTGGGGCTCTGTGCTGACAACTCGGAGCCTGGAGTCTGCTTCGGATTCTGCATCTCCCTCTCTCTGTGTCCCTCCCCTTCTTATGCTCTTTCAAAAAGGAATAAATGTTAAAAAATTAAAAAAAAAAAACCAAAGATGTTGCTTTGGCCGCTTCTGCTCAGTGCTGGGCTGTAGGCCGTGGTCACCATGTAGGGTAAGAAAGGGAGGAGGACTGTAAAGACGAAAAAACTACCATTATTGTGGTGGACGTTAGGTATTTGTTGAAATCCAGACGAACCTGCAGAAAAACACTGTATGCTCCACAAAGCGTCCTTGCCTTTTTATCCGTATAATTCCAGGGCCCAGCACATAGCAGAGTCTCCAGAAATGCACACAAGTGCACACATTTCCCCCAGTACCAAGTCTTCCTTTTCTTCTTTTTTTAAAAAATAATTTATCTATCAGCAAGTTGGCTAACGTACAGTATATACAGTGCTCTTGGCTTTGGGGGTAGATTCCGATGATTCATCACTTACACACAACACCCAGTGCTCGTCCCAACAAGTGCCCTCCTCAATGCCCATTACCCATTTTCCCTGCCCCCTCACCCCCATCAACCCTCAGTTTGTTCTCTGTATTTAAGAGTCTCTTAGGGTTTGCCTCCCTCTCTATTTGTAATTTACTTTTCCTTCCCTTCCTCCATGGTCTTCTGTTAAGTTTCTCAAATTCCACATGAGTGAAAACATGTTATCTGTCTTTCTCTGACTTATTAGCAAGTCTTTATTTGTTCATTCATTTATTCACTCATGTGTTCATCCTCTCAGGGGGAGTGGTGGGGGAGGGGAGGAGCTTGTGGGCAAAGTCAATCTCAAAGAGACCAGGAAGCCCAGTCTTAGCAGGAGTGTCATGTGGGGAGGGGCCACAACCTCCCCACCTTGACCTCCTATAAAATGCAGATGTACCACAAAGCTTTGGTTTCCAGAGATTGCATTTATGGAGTTACACTTTTTCTTCTCCCATGAGACGACCTTTCGGCCACTCTGATAGGAGTTTCAGTGACCGCAGAGGACCTCCAGAGTTACTTGGCTACACTCGTGTTGGCTACACAGCACGGTCGTGTTGGCTACACAGCATGATCGTGTTTGGAGACACAGATTTAAATGATCTTACGGTATAAAGCAGCATAATATCAGTACATCGTGTGCTAGGTACTCACGCATGTTTCCAGATTCCGTGGCCGCCCTGCCTATTAGCCTCCGCCTTTCCCTTCTCCCACCTTCCAGAAGGAAAGTGCCACCCACTGCTGTCCCTCTTGGTGCTCAGATGGGAGAAGAGCATGTGGGGTGTGGTGCAGTCGCTCATGTCCCAGTGAAGGATGGATTTACCCAAAGTGTGTGTGGAATTAGGGACAGGGGACAACTAGCTCCCAGTGGCACATGCAAATCCTCTATTTGGGACCTGGAAATACCAGAAGTGTTAAAAAAAATAAATAAATAAAATAAAAAATAAACCAACTAACATACCTTTATCATGGATTGGAAGAGTCCGTTCTCCCCAAACAAAACCACTTCTTCGATCCCAATTTTTAAAAAATCCAGAGGGGTTTATTTGATGGAGTTTAATTGACTAATTTATCTTTTTTTTTTACATGTTTTATTCATTTTTTGGAGAGAGCGCATGCCTAAGCAGGGGGGATGCAGAGAGAGAGGGGAACAGAAGATCCAAAGTGGGCTCTGTGCTGACTGGTGGACAGCAGCAAGCTGGGTGTGGGGCTCGACCTTACGAACCGTGAGATTGTGACCTGAGCCAAAGTCCGGTGCCCCTGACTACTCTCTGACACGTACTTGGACACACGAAGCACAGAGGCCAGCCTGTGTGGATGCATAAGAGTTACAGCGACAGGGCGGTGCTGTTGCGGAAGCAGGGAAGGGCAAGGCGACCCTGGAACAGCATCAAGAGCCTGGAAGACGACTCACAGACATGCAGACATTTCTTGTATGACAGAAGGAGCAGAAAAGAGAACAGGGCCTACTCCTCAAACACCTGGGCCGAGGCAGCCAGGTTTCCAGTGCAGCCGTGCCCTTGACCTTGAAACGTGTCTATACCAACAGTCGCTGCCCTGAGCTGACTCGAATCCTACTGTCCTGGACAGCGGGTATACATCCTACACGCTCAGGAGCACCCAGAGCCCGCAGAGCTCGGCACACGGCCGGGGCCCAGGCATCACAAGCCGGGACCACCCCGATGGGCTACGAAGCGACCCTGCTCGGGTGACCAGTCGTACAGAACCGTGGCCACCACAGCAGCCGGGAGAAGGCACCCACCATCACCCCCGTTCTGCTTGCGGGCCTCAGAGGCTGACTCTCCTGGGAAGGAAGGTGCTATCGCCTTGCGTCATCTTGTGCCAAACACAAATGGGGATCACACCCCTTAACTTTTATGACAGGTTGGCCACTAATTGTAAAACGTGCAGGTCCCTTCCCTTCGTTAGCACTGACCGCCTCCCAGGGACTGGCCGGTGGCTGACCGACCTTCCTTCCTTCCTGTTTCTCGGTCTCTCTCTGTTTTAATGGTGGTAAAATACAACAGCATACAGTTTGCCCTTTCAATCATCTCTACACGCACGGTTCGGCAGCACTAGGTACAGTCACACTGCTGTGTTGCCATCGGCACCGGGCGCCTCCTCGGGGGAGGCCTGCACCCACGCCACACTCTCCCCGCTCCGGCACCCCTCCCTCGAGCCCCAGGGACCGGCCCTGCCAGCTGCTCCCTAGCAACTGCTTGGAGGCTTCCCGGAGGCACATGACTCATCGGGTCCCTACGTTTGGCTTGTCCTTCCTGCCCAGTTTGACCACTGGAAAGCGAAGCTTCCAGACTACGGGAGTGTGACTCCCTGGACAAACACCTTCACTGAACATAAGTCTGGGGCTGCGCTGCTGGCCTCTCTCAAAAGGCCACAACCCTGAAGGGCTCATCCCACAGCCCCGAAGTGCTCATCCCACAGCTCCGAAGCTCACGGAGGGCCCACACCCGCCCTCCGCCAGGCGTTTCACAAAACTCACTCAGCCCTTGCCGGCACTGTCCTCTCTGTCTCATGCATGGGACACAGAGGCAAGACCTGAAACTGTTGGCTGATCCACACGGGCTGGCACACTTTCTTGGTGCCCTCTTGCCATAATTCTGGGCACGTTTTCTCTCTGTCTTTTAAAATTTATTTATTTATCTTCAGAGAGAGAATATGAGCAGGGGAGGGGCAGCGGGGGTGGACAAGGGACCCGAAGCAGGTTCTGTGCTGACAGCAGACAGCCCGATGCGGGGCTTGACCTCACAAACTGTGAGATCATGACCTGAGCCGAAGTTGGACGCTTAACCAAATGAGCCCCCCAGGTGCCCCATGGGGAAGTTTTCTCTTTAAAAGACAAAATGCATTCCTTTGTTAATCTCGAGCTACACAAGTTTTGCATGACTCTGTCATCACTGCCTATTTCAAATATGGATCGTGCTGGAAGTCTGCCCAGACTACCTCCTCATCTCAGTCCTCCTCTCCAAAGTGACTTTTTCCTTCTCAAACCCATGCATTTACATAAATATGTAGGGACATAAAAAGAAATACAGTGTATCATTATTTTTTAAACATATGGCATCAAACACACGCTTCTGGAGCTTCCTGTCTTCCCACTAGGTGTCTCTGAGACCTTGCCTTGTCACTAGATACAAAGTGGCCATCGAGTCTAGAAATAAAGACATTATTGTGTCTTAGAAAGTCATATTAACAAGCCACTTATGACCTAGTTGTGTGTTTCCAGAGTGAGTGTTCACACATGAAACTCCATTCACTCTTGTCTACAGTTGTACTGTACACACAGGGTGTTTACTTAACCCTCCCACTGACCCACCTGTCCATGGTCCCATCCCTACTAACCCACCTGTCCACGGTTCCTTCCCTACAGACTGACCCGTCCACGGTTCCACCCCTACTGACTGACCCGTCCACGGTTCCTTCCCTACAGACTGACCCGTCCACGGTTCCTTCCCCACGGACTGACCCGTCCACGGTTCCTTCCCTACAGACTGACCCGTCCACGGTTCCTTCCCCACTGACTGACCCGTCCACGGTTCCTTCCCCACTGACTGACCCGTCCACGGTTCCTTCCCCACGGACTGACCCGTCCACGGTTCCTTCCCTACTGACTGACCCGTCCACGGTTCCTTCCCCACGGACTGACCCGTCCACGGTTCCTTCCCCACTGACTGACCCGTCCACGGTTCCTTCCCTACTGACTGACCCGTCCACAGTTCCTTCCCTACTGACCCACCTGTCCATAGTTCCATCCCTACTGACATGTTGATGGTTTCTTTTTCCCCCATCACTATATTAGACATCCTTGTACACCTCTCTTTGGGATAAATACTTACAAGTAAAGGGTATACAGGGGCACCTGGGTGGCTGAGTTGGTTACGTGTCTGACTCTTGGTTTCATTTCAGGTCATAATCTCACGGTTCATGAGTTCAAGTCCCACATCAGGCTCTGCACTAACAGCGTGCAGCCTGCTGTTTTGGTTGGGATTCCTCTCTCTCCCTGTCTCTCTGCCCCTCCTCCACTTGCACTCTCTCTCAAAATAAACTTAAAAAAAAAAAGTAGTAAAGGGTACACATACTATTTTAATTTTAGCACATACACCAAACCACATTCTAAAAAGTCTGGACCAATACTCAACCCCTCTAGTAGGCAGTGCCCGAAGTAAACAGCAGGCTGCAAATGACAGTCATGATGCGCCGCCCCACCCTCTGGCCACACGCGCGTGCGCATGCACACACAGGCTACGCACACACGCGCACACACACGCCACAGTGTGATCACTTCCACGGTGCTCTCCTAGGGCCACTTAACAGAGCTCAAGGGGAACAGAAGGAAAGGACAGTCAAAAGACAAGGAACACGCCTTCTTTCTGCAGCCCGCCCTGTGCTACTGAGCAGAATGCTGGCTGTGACCCACTGGGACGGTCTCCAGGTGGCAAGGCCGGCACCACCCAGAACAGCACCGCGCTCTGACCATTCTGGGTGACCATCTCGGTGCCCAGCATGCTCCTGGAAGCCTCTGGAGACGAGGCACCTTGCCTTGTATTTAATGCCTCCCAGAGCAGCACTCGGTGAACCGTGATGGACCAGAGGGCCAGAGACGGAGGGCACCCGAGGCCAGGACTCACAGCGACTCATCCTGACACAGAGGGAGGGCGTGTTTCGCTCGACCTTGCACACAACTTCGGGTTGGACTTCTTCAACTGCACAGAGTTTTGGGAACTCAGAATTAAGACGCGGTGCCTGCGGTCACAGAGACGGCCGGGTGAAGAAGGAACAGGATGTGGAGACAGTCCTGACAGCCAGACCACAGCCGGAGCTCCGTGCTCTTCTGCCGCCTTCCTGCCCCACCCTGAGCCTCCCCCCAGCCACGCACCCGGGGTACCGTCGGCTGCTGGCTGGACCCTCCCCACGAGGGCCGCGGACGGTGTCGAGCCTTGTCCACGCCGCACGCCCGGGGCCACAGCACCCGCCTCACGATGGGAGGTCACGTGGGAAGGGAGGTTGGAAGAAGGCAGGTTGCGTGAAGGTGCTAGCACGTGGGCTTTGGTGGTAGCACCAGAACCTCACATCCTACGTCTTCCTAGGCGATTTTGGTTGATAACAATTTTGAGATGGACCTTGGCCAAAGTCCATCCGAAGGAAGACTAAAGTAAAGACTCCTGAGGGCTCACACATTTAACTAGGCAGCGATTCTCAGGTTGGCCCCATACCCAGGGGGAAGCATGGCGTGCCAGGACGTGGGCTGGCCTTGGCCACAGAAATGCAGCTCGAACCTCATCTTTATTACCTACTCGTTTGAGGGAGTTTCCAAATACTGGGTAGCTGTAGAACCTCGTAGACGTGACTCCAAGACTGTGGCAGTGCAGTCAAAGATATTATCACATTTTAATCAGCAGCAGCCTTTCCCTGCTGCCAGATGACGAAGTCTTAGTCATGCCTCCCTCATGAAAGGGCACGTCCTGTACAATGCGGTTCATCACCTAAGAGCCCAGCTGCCACCACATGAATAAAAAGTCCTGAAATGTGTGTGGTCATTCACGCCTTCATTCCACCTCCCAGAGTGCGTTCACATCACAGACCCACACACGTGTTTGTCTCCAAGAAAGTCGACAACAACGAGCCCATTCAAGGAGAGTCTCAAAGCACAGAAGAAGACAGGGAAAGATCTTGGAAGACTTTCAGTTTAAAAAAAAAAAAAAAAAAAAAAAAAAAGGTGTTGTTTAAACCAGTTGTGCCCAATGTTTTTGTTCAGGAAGACGTTTTTAGTGAGCACATATTTGAAAGGATCTTCTATGACCATCAAGTACTGTCTCTTTGGAGCCATACCTTCTTGGGACAAATACTTAGAAGTAGAACTGGTGGGTCAAAAGGTATATGCTATTTTTATTTTAATATTTACAGCAAATCACCCTCTAAAGAGCCTGGACCAACGTGTATTGGTCACAGTGAGCACATCTAACCGTTTTGTTCTATAGATGAGGGAACCAAATCGCCAAATATTCTTTCTCTTACAAAGTCTGTAATCAGAGGAAAAAAATATTACAGCAAAGAGCGCTTTAGAAGGCACTATCACAAACCGGGAAACCAATTTGAGTTCTTAAACTGCAACTGAGAATTCGATTTCTGATCACGACAAAGTAATTGGTATGGAACTTATCCTTCTACCCTAAACAACTACGGAACTAGAGAAAATATGAGAGGGCTATTTCTGACGTTGAGAAAGAGGCAGCCTGAGGCTGTGATTACTGAGGGAAGGGAACAGGGAGGTAAGCCACACATCCACGCCGCCTGGGGGCGGTGTGCAAACCACAGCACCGGAGGGAGGAGCACCAGAGAACTCAGTCTTGCTGCACAGAGGAGACAGGGAGGAGGGTCTGGGCTTGCAGAAGAGGTCGGGATGTGTGGGGCAGGGTACCAAACAAGACAGCAAAAGCCAGACTCCCTCTATGTTACATAATGTTAGACAACAACAAAAATTTACTATGCATGTAAATAAACAAAAAAGGTGACCTGTAATCTAAGGTAAAACCTGTCAGTGGAAACAGTTCCCTAAATGGCCCATATGTTGTAATTAGCAGACGAGCACTGTTAATACATATGCTATTACCGTAAGCACATTCGAGAAGTCATTAAGAAAAAGGTGCGAACAATGACTGAACAGAGGGGTGATCTTAGCAGAGAATATAAACTATGAAAAAGAACCAAATGCAAAAGCACAGTATCTAAATGCAAAACAATTATTAGATGATTACACGGAAGACTGGACACTGCAAAAGGGGGGCAGGTAAAGACATCAATATAGTTATCCAAACTGAAGAAAGAAGAGGAAAAGACTTTTTTAAAAATCACAGGCTCAGTGATGGGGAGACAATATAAAAATGGCCTAGAATACACATAACTGCAATTCCATAGAGAAGAAAATGGGACAGAAGGAGTATTTTAAGAAATGATAGCATTTCACCCAAATTTCATGAAAGATACCCGCATACAAATCCAGAAAACCTCAAATAAACACCAAGGAGGAGAAAGAAAAAGAAAATCACAATTAGGCACCTCAAACTGCTGAAAAGCAAAAAATAAAAATATTCAGACAAACAATGACAAATTACATACCGGGGAAATACGATAAGAAAAGTAAACTGAAACTTCATCAGAAATAATGAAGATTAAAACACGTATATAATGACAACTTTAAGGTGTTGGGGGGAAAAAATGTCAATTTAGAATTCAATATCCAGCAAAAATATCCTTCAAAAATAAAGAGGAAATAAACACATCTGTAGATTTCAAAAAGGTGCTGGAAGAACTTATCCCGCGCACACCTGCACCACAGGAAAGGCTAAAGGGCATTCTTCAGGCCGGAAGGGAATGACGCCAGGTGAGAACATGGATCCGCAGAGAGCCAGGTAAGGCTCATATGTGGGCAGAGCATTTTCTTAATTTCTTAGCAGCATTGTACTGTGAAATTTATAATGAATCAAGAAGTAAAATGCATGACAACAAAAGCAAAAGGACAGAGGAGTAAGTAGAATTATGCTATTATAAAATTCTCACAGGGCGTCATGTGGGGGGGCTCAGTCAGTTAAGCATCCGACTCTTGATTTCGGCTCAGGTCGTGATCTCACGGTTCGGCAGATCGAGCTCCACGTGGGGCTCTATGCTGACAACATGGAGACTGCTTGGGATTCTCTCTTTCTTTCTCTCTCTCTGCCCTCCCCCCCACTCAAAATAAACAAACATTGAAAATAAAAGAACAGGGGCGCCTGGGTGGCTCAGTGGGTTAAGCGGCCGACTTCAGCTCATCATGATCTCATGGTTTGTGGGTTCGAGCCCTACATTGGGCTCTGTGCTGACAGCTCAGAGCCTGGAGCCTGCTTCGGATCCTGTGTCTCCTTCTCTCTCTGCCCCTCCCCTGCTCACACTCTGTCTCTCTCTCTCTCTCTCTCTCTCTCTCTCTCAAAAACAAACTTAAAAAAATTTTTTTAAAGAAAATAAAAACAGATACAGAAATTTAAAAAAATAGCAAGGTGGTAGACTTACATCCAACCACAGATAAATTAAATTTAAATTTACATTATATTTAAGCAAACTTAACACACCAACTAAAATCTAGAAATAAAGTAAGTCCCCATATGCTAGCTACAAGGGACACAACTTGGGACACATACACACACACAGGCTGAGGGCGCAAGCTTGTACAAAGATGTACATCACTAAACAGTAAGGCCAGGAATGGTTATGAGGCTGTACTCATAATCAGGCAGAAAAGCCTTCTTAAACAAGAAGCATTACAAAATATAGAGAACACTTCCTAGTGATAAAGGGTTCAACTGATCACAGAAGACAAAAAAAAATAAAAATGTGTACCCCTAATAACAGCTTTGAAACACATAAAACCAAAATAGTACTAAAGGGAGAAACAGACAAACCCACACCATCCTCGGACAGAACAATGAGAATGGATATAAAGAATCAGAGTGATGCTATCAACCAATTCCATCTCTTATTCATAAATCCCAATACCCACCAACCACAGGATACACATTCTCTTCAAGTGTATGAATAACACTTAACAAGGTAAATCACATGCTTAGCCATAAAATAAGTCCCAAAAGACTTCAAAAGGCTGAAATCGTACAGAGTATGTTCTCTAAACTTTATGGTTATGGTTTATGGAATTAAATTAGCAATCAATATCAACAGGGTATCAAAAAAAAAAAAATCTCCAAAGAGTTAAAACTTGAACGCATCTCTAAAAACAACAAAAAACTATGGATTAGAGACTAATTCACAAGAAAAATGAGAAAATATTTTTGAATTAAAATGTATCAAAACTTGTGGGCTATAGCTAAAACCAGGCTCAGAGGGAAATTTACACAGCCTTAAACAAATGGATTGGAAACGAAGCAAGGTTTCAATGTGATGATGATCTAACCTCAAAATGAACAGAAGGATAATAAAGATCAGAGAAAACAAAGGGATGGGGGGATTCAACAAAAGAGAAAAATCAACAAAGTACAAAGCTGTTTCTGTGAGAAGATGAGTATCACTGACAAACCCTAGCAAAGCTGATCAAGGCAAAAGAGAAAGAAAACACAAATTTAAAGTATCAGGAATGAGGGGCACCTGGTTGGCTCAGCTGGTTAAGCGTCTGACTTTAGCACAGGTCATGATCTTGCGGTTCATGGGTTCGAGCCCCGCGTCGGGCTCTGTGCTGACCGCTCAGAGCCTGCCTCAGATTCTGTGTCTCCCTCCCTCTCTGCCCCTCCCCCACACGTGCACGTGCGTGCATTCTCTCTCCTCTCTCTCTCTGTCTCTCAAAAATAGACATTAAAAAAATGAAATAAAATATCAAGAATGAATGGGGCTCTCACCATGGATCCTACAGACACTAAAGGAACACTAGGCAAAATGCTGCACCAGTAAATTCAACAACTTATATGAAATGGATAGATTCCTTGAAAGATGCAAACTACCAAAACAGACACACAAAGAAAATTCTGAACAGCTTTGATACCTAATAAAAAAAATTAGACTGTATGGGGAAAACCCCAGGTCCAAATTATACCCATCTTGGACTCTCCTCTTTGAGAATCAGAAGGAGGAGGGAACACCTCCCAGCTTACGTCACGACACCACGTGCCCCTGCTATCAAAACCTAACAGGAAAAGTACACATCCATGTCTCTCAGGAGCAGAGACACAAAAATTCACAACAAAATGCTGACAAATTAAGCACTGCAATATATAATGTCATGACTAACAATGTATATAAAATAATACATCTGAACTGTGAGAAAATCAAGCCACTTTAACATAAAAAAAATCACTGTAATTAATACACCTCATTAATAGGAGGTGGGGGGGGGAGGAAGAAAAACGATATGACAGACGCAGACAAAGCATCTGACAGAACTCAACACCCAGTGATGATCAGGGAGGGAACTCCCTCAGCCTGATAAAGGGTCTCAAAGAAAATCCTGCAACTGACAGAATATATTACAGGTGAGGGAATGAATGATTCCCCCCCCATAAGAGTGGAAACAAGGCAAGGATGCTTGTTTCCACCACGTACGTTCACCGTTATTTACGCTGGATTTCTTAGCCACTGCAATCAAGCAAGTAAAAAATAAAATGCTTTAGAAACTGGGAAGAAATAAAACCACCTTTGTTCAAAAGTAAGGAAAAAAAATTTTTAACATCTTTAAAGTGCACAATTAAATGGTTTTAGTATATTCACAGGATTTGTCACCCTCAGAGCACCACAATCTAGGTTTACAACATTTGTCATCGCTCCAGAAAGAAACCCCATACTAGTCAGTAGTCACCTACTCCTGAGAAACTTCCCTCGTGGACAATGAAATTTTAAAACGCAATTTAGAATAACATCATAGAACACAGCATACGCAGAAAAAACAAACAAAAGACCTCTACGTTAAAAAATATGAATAAGTTCTGCAAGTAATTAAAGTAGACCTAATGAATAGAAAATACAGCCATGTGTATGGACCAGAAGATTCAATAGTATCCACTTTCCCCAAATTCATCTACAGTTTCAAAGCAATCACAATGGAAAATTCTAGTGGACTTTCTGGTAGCAACTGAAAATCAGTTGATTCCCACCCTCCCTCCCATAGGTGCCCAGATAAATCGATGGGTAAAGCAAAGTCTTCTCAGCAGACCCTTAGCTCCCACCACAGACAAAACTTAATCCAATCACAGGCCTAAATAAATATGCAAGGCCACACACTCCCAATACAGACCTGCATCTTAAATATATTAAAAACTCCTACAAATCAGTAACAAAGAGACAAGATAGGGAAGAGGCTTCAACAGACACTTTATTAGAAATACTACGTGACGCTACATAACGTGTAAATATAATGTAATTACGGTTTTAAGCACATGAAAAGCTGCTCAACTCGCTAGTTACCGGGAGATGAAAATTAAAACTGGCAAAGAGAAACCACGAGACACCAGTGAAACGCAAAACTCAAAAAGCCTGACCGTCCCCCACGCTGATAGGGAGGTGGGCACGCAGACCCCCCACCGCTGGCGGGAGAATGAGGCGGCACAACCACTCTGGCAGCTTCTTATGCAGCCAAGGCTACACCTACCCTGTGATCCAGCAATTTCTCTCCTGGGTATTTATTTCAGAGAAATGAAAATGTATGTCCAGAAAAGACTGGAAGGACAATGTTCATCGTGGCAAAGCCTAGACAGCCCAAGCATCCAACAAGGAAATGAATAAAGAAATTATGAAATATTCATATCATGAAATATTGCTCAGCAATAAAAATAAGAAGCTATTAATACACAGCAATGCAGGTCAATCTCAAAAACATCAGGCCAAGTCAAGGGAGCAGGTGGGGGGAGACGATCTCACGGGGCAGGGAACAAATGGACGCAGAGCACTGGCCGCTGGTAGCGCTGGGATCGATGCAGGGGGCACGAGGCAGCGGTCTAGGCTGATGGGCACGTACACACGCTTGCCAAAGCTCACCGAGCGGTACCCTTGACAACTGCATCCAGACACAACGACACACACAAAACATTTTTCAAAAAGTAAACGCCAAGGGACACCTCCGGGGAAGGACCTGCTGGGAACGGAAGGGTTGATTAGGCGGGTTTTTGTGCCCGTTATCCACGCCGATCAGTCAAGATCAATAAAGGACGAGAGGGCAGAGTACCTGTTAACTCTCCTTGGGCATTTCTCTGGCTTGATATCCAATTCATAATGATAGATGTCAATTTTTGGAATGTCCATTTCAAAGAAGTTGGCCTGTAACTTGATTGTTCTCCCGGAGGTCCCGAAGTCGGGTCTGGGCGGAGGCTTGAAGGCATATCCTTGGACGGGCGGTGGCGGCGGCGCAGGAGGCGCGAGCACTGCAACGGCCAAGAGAACGCCCGTTACACAGAGACACACCGGCTTCCCTAGAGCGCGCCCCGCAACCCCTCCTGTGTGTGACCCGCGCTTCCCAGCCTTGAGGCCCCCCGCTGTCGCAGGCGCCCCCCCCCCATCCGCCCATCCTCCCTGCCTCCTTCCTGTGGTCACCCGTTTCCAGGGAACCCCTGACTCTCACGCCCCTGCCCCCCCCAGGTCTGCGTCATCACAGAGAGCCCCTAATTGCCAGGCTCCAGGGACCCTCTGTCCCTCGGTGGGGTGTGACACTGCACCGCGCCCTCCTTTTCCAAACCGTTCCTTCCTTGGTCCTCTCCTTGCTCTGCCCAGATCCTTGGAATGTTGGATTTTCTCCACCCAGCCGCCTTGATCTCTTATATAGGCTCGCAGACGGGTGAAACTCCTTCCACAGTTAAGCCGCTTTCCCCCCGGTTCGTGCGTCCCTCAGTGAGGCCGCGGCTTTTCCCACGCGATCTGCACAACCAGCCACACAACTGTCCTCGTTCCCCCTGCCTCCTCCGGCATCCGTCCGTTCCTGCCCATCCCTCCCGGCCCCAGCTCAGGGCCCCATTTCGCCCTGCACAGGCAGTTAGGGGAGCCTCCTAACGGCGTCTCGGCGTTCACCCACTTTCCACGCTCCAGGCTAGAGGGTCCGATCTCCGCGGGTCCAAGTACCTCGGTGGCTGCCCAGCACCCAGCTCCAACACCCAGCCCTCACGTCTGCGAGGCCTGGCCTTGGCCTTGTCTTCGCCGCTCCCTACTTCTCCTGTCTCTAGCTTGCCCCGTTCACATTTCCGGGACAAATCTGCTACACTGCGCTGTCGTCCCACTTGGCGGTCACTCCAACAGGACCTGAGCGACTTGGGGAAGACCCTTCCGTCTGCCTGCCCGAGGGTCTCCAGCACCTGGTGCGCAAGGAGACGCCCCAAACATCTGGTCAACCTCTGGAAACCGGGGTTCAGAAAGGTAAGCGACGGCTGCCAAAGTCATAAAGCGTCCTTTACAGCGGGCCACCAGGGTCGGGGAGGAAGATGTTTACGACCTCCAGAGACAAGAGAGCCGAGCCTTCCTGACATGAGCGCGCGTGCACGCGCCCTGCCACGCCTCGCCCTGCCACGCCTCGCCCCGAGCACCGCTTCCCACGTGCCAGCCCCTATTCCAGGGGCTTCGGACGGCCGCGTGCAGGCCAACACGGGCACTCCACCATCCACGCCATCTCTCCCGCCCCTGGAAACCACGGCTCACCCCTTCTCTGCAATAGACCAATACCACATTTCCACAAGGGAGGAGTCTCGGCATCAAGCCAATTCTTTATTTTAAATGCACTGAAGACGGGGCGCCTGGGGGGCTCAGTCTGTTGAGCAGCCGGTTGATTTCAGCTCAGGTCATGATCCCAAGATCGTGGGATCGAGTCCCCCCATCGGGCTCCGCGCTCAATGTGGAGCCTGCTTCAGATTCTCTCGCTCCCTCCTTCTGCTCCTCTCCTTTGCTCACTTGCTCTCAAAAAAAAAAAAAAAAAAAAAAAAAAAAAAAAGCGCTACCGTAACTCACTGGTTGTGTATTTGCTGTGTACGCTGTTGTTCCTTCTTTGCATGTGAGAGACTAAAAAGACGGGGCAGTGTAAATCATCAGAAAAGGAGACAATGCCAAGGGGCACTACCGACACGTAACTAAAGGGACCAAAATCATCAAGGCGGTGTCCCTCCTTCATTGCTACTTAAGCCATTAATTCAATCAAGGAATGTTCCCTCCCACACCCATCCCCATAGACAGTAGAAAGAAATTTCGTCCCAACTCAAATTTTCAGCAATTCTGTTAGTAAAGTTCAAACTGGCTTAGGAAGACACCAATTAAACATTTTTCCAATAACAGAATACTCTTAATTTTTGCTCATGTCTTTTTTTTTTTAATCCTCATTTAAAAAAAAAATTTCCATGTACTTCAATCCCTACTGACATTTACTGGAAACAAAAGTATGCTGCTAAAAATAAGCTGTTTTTACGGCATTTCTGACCTAGAAAAACTCAGAGTCCTCAAATTATTTTTTTCTGTCTTGTTTTCGATGAGAAAACGAACATGTTTAAAGGTTGTTAATCTCGCTGAGTTACACCATCCGGAAACCTTCCGTCTGTCTCACTGAGCCCCTACGACCGCAGAGCATGTATTTTAAAGACCTGCACACCACATGCCGTCCCTGCCACAGGCATGGCCCCCACGCCCCTGTAGTGCCGCGTCAAGGTGCCGGGGACCGACCGACAGAAATAGTGTTTGCAGGCAGCCCACGTGTCCCCTCCCAGGACAGCGCGTGAGCGTGATCAAACGGATTAGGCATGTTCACTCCTTGTAAGCACAGCCCACACACGACCCTTTGCGCCACAGACCCTGACCCCGTCCCGGAGTGGCCTCCACTCTCACACACCTCTGTCCCTGAGGGGAGCCCACCAGCGCATGGTCCCTGCTGTCAGGCCGACGCCTAACCAGCGAGGGGAGTCTTGCGAATACAGGAGTACAGTTCAACCACTGAAGTGACATCTGTGCCCCAGGAAACAGCCAGCCACAGAGCCAGGGGCACCTGGTGCCCACAGTCCATTCCCAGAACGAGAACACTATCTGCGCTGAAGGGCTTTCCAGTTTACAGGGGGCTTTCACACACCTAACCGTGCGCCGTGCTCGTGGAGCAGAGGCGTTCCCTTTGACAAGCAAAGCCAACCTGGGCTCAGACAGCAACAGGGCGGAGGGGCCCAACTCGGGAGCCAAGACTTCCTCCTGCCATCAGCAGCCATCCGTCCCGGCTCGACATGCGGTGATTTTACCTGCCTCAAATCTAACCGCGGGCACGGATACGCCGAGAGCCCACTCCTCTGGCTGAGCCTGTTTCTCCCATCTCCACAGCACAAGTTACTCTTACGACATCTGCCGTGGGAAACACGGAACACTGTCCACGGGTTTGCGTTACTGACTTGTATTAATGAAAGCAGTGGAAAAAAACGCAACGGTGACATATTCATGAAATATATGATTTCACAAGATATTCCTTCCTTGCTTCTAGCTTTTAATAATGAAAACACTGAGAGCTCATGGGAAGGTGTATGGAACATACAATCATAAGTTAAAGCTCTAACAGTTTTCAAAGCAGAGCAGGGAGAGGCCCCAGCAGTTTTTTTTTTTTGTTTGTTTCTTTATTTGGAGAGAAAGGGAGCACGAGTGGGGGAGGGGCCGTGAGAAGAAGAGAGAGAATCCCAAGCAGGCTGCGCACTGTCAGGCGCAGATCCTGATGTGGGGCTCGAACCCACGAACCGTGAGATCATGACCTGAGCCAAAACCAGGAGTCTGACATGAACCGACAGAGCCCCCGGGCGCCCCAAGGCCGCAGCAGTTTTATGCTCTCCTGCCCAGCCTCAAGCCGAGGACAGATCTCGGATCCATTTGCATACTTCCCAGGGAGTCCGTCTCGAGTGTCCAGTGCCAGGACAAGCAGGGCGCACAAACCAAACGCCAGAGAGGACCCGTACCGGCGCCGGCGCCCAGAGAGCCTGCACGCGAGGAAGGGGCAGAACCGCACGCAGCAGTAAGGACACTCTCGCGGGACTGTCAGCTCTTGTCCCCAACGGGTGGGTAACGTTCCAGCATGAGAACCAAACGCGGGGACAGCACACACGCCTTCTTCACAGCTGACACAGATGACTCTGAAAATTAATTCCAGTGTCGCCTAGAGATTAACTGTCCAAGCTCGCCCGGCCCGCGGCCCCCTTCGCCTCACCGGTTCTACAGCAGGGACAGAGTCTGCCTGCAGATACGCCACAGCGGGGGGGAGGGGGGACCCCCGAGCCGGGTACTGGCGAGCACGTGCTCCGGAGATGGCCGTGGGCACCGTCAACATCCGTGGAGTAGCTGAGAGCCCGGGGAACAGCCCGAGAGGAGCAGGGTCTGAAAGGGACTTCACTGGAAAGATCCCACCGAGCTGGCCATGCCCTGCCTGCCCGCTCAGCAGGCACCTGGCCCCCAGCCCTGCCCTGCAGAAGACTCCACCTCCTCCCCGGCTGTGGCCATGCCGGCCCGCACGTGCCAGGCCAAGCCATCGTCCCCACCTTCGAGGTCCCCCCCAATCTTCTCCATCCTTCACCGAAAAATCTGGGTTCCATCTTCCCGTGAAAGCTCTGCGGAGACGCCCAGGCCTGCACCCTCAGCCCCCCAAACGGCCACGTCCCCACCTGTCTGAGTTGGTCGGCCCTACCTCTGCACTGGGGGTCAGGACCCGGTGGTGGGGGCTCCTTTCTCACCCAGGAGCCCCAGATGGTCACAGCTGGAAGAGACTTCAGCTGCGGGGGGGGGGGGGGGGGAGGACAACCGTCCACGCGTCACCGACTCATCCGCCAGCCCCCACTCCTGACCAGAGCAGGTCCTGGGGACAGGGAGCCTGAGTCTGACGGCGTCAGGTAACGCGGGCCGGGAGTGTGCACGGGGCTCCTACTGGGAAGCCAGCACACGTGCTTCAAAGATCCATCTTTACGGCCGCATCTCAATCAGTGAAAGGGAAGCGCAGTGAATGAGTAATCGACTTCCTGTATGAGTAACTGGGTCGTAGCTACCAGGAAGTTCGTATGTTTTTTACAGAAGCCACGGCAGGCGGGCCTGTCCTTCCTTGCGTCTGAAGCGAGGCCTCTGCCAGACGGCACTGGTCTTAAAGAAACCCGCCCCACGGGGTCTGGACTGTCACCAACTTGTCAGCAGAGGGTCCCGGGGCAGGTGGTGGGAACCCTCGGCAGGGGGGACCTCTCGTCCCACCCTCCCCCTCCGTAAGGGATGGGAATGAGGGAAGGGCTGGCACCTGGGACAAGAAATTGGGGTGACCACTGGGGACAAGTTAAGGTTTGCTGGACGTTCTCAAACGGGACGGGGTGGGGGTGGCGGGAGGCGCTGCAGCAGCTCGGGGCCTCTTGTCACAGGCATCCATGAGAACAAGCCGCCAGCGGCCACCCTGCTAAGAACTTTCTCTTGGGGTTCCACTTACATCCAACTCACTCCCTTCAGTGTGGCAGGGGCGACAGACCCTCCACCCTGCTGTCAGGACAGGCAAGTCGGGCGGCCAGGTCTCAGGTGGGGCCTCAGGGAGCAACGGGAGCTAAGCTGGGACGCTCCCCGGCCTGCGGCCACCTAAGTACCCTGGACAGGCAGGCCAAGGAGGGCGGCGGCTCCGGGCTCACAGCGCAGGAGCTGGGGCAACACCTGCAGGCACCGGACAGGTGCGGGGGAGGGGCCAGGAGGGCTCGGGTGCCAGCCGCACCCAGAAGGAGGTGCTGCAGGCAGACTTGGGGCGGCCGGGGCCGGAACTGGGAGGTCACAGAACCGAGGATCCAAAGAGACTTTGACCCATTCACTGTATAATGAGCACTGCGGCCAGAGCGGGGCACAGGTTTCAGTCTCCCGGGGGACAGGAGACACGCTGGCCACAGCAGCGGCCCCACGACGCACAGCTATGAGCCCCTCCGAGAGAAGGTGGCTCCCTTCCAGAAAAATCTCACAGGCCCGTTATCTCCTGAAGGACCAGATAACCGCGGGCTTGTGGGGGGAGGGGCCGCCGGGACCCCTGCCCCTCACCTGCTCTCTTCACCTGGCTTGGGTTCACCGAGCACTTTCTAAAGCGGCACCTGTAGGTGATGGCCCCCTGAACGAGTGTGTCTTGTGTCCTCGCCTGCAAGGGCACATACTGGGTGACTGCTTTCGTTTACTGTATTTTTGTTACAGAAGATACAGAAAAATACGAAGAAAATAAAAGGCCATCAGAGATCATCCCCGTTAAAACGTCAGTCTTCTACACGCCCACGTGACGTACGTGCGCACGCACGCTAACACAGAATTATGCAGATTTGTACCCGGCCGCTTGCATTTAACAATCGTGTGAAGCGATTCTCCGCGATGAATCTTTAACGACCACATTGCTCAGTGAGCCATCTCCCGCCGATGCATTTCAGTGGTTTCCAAATTTTCACTTAAAAAATGAAATGCTGTGCTGACGACCCACGTAGGAACACCTCTCCCTGCAGCCTCGAGAGGAAGCAGGGGCCGGCGGGACGGCTTGGGGCACAGGTGGGCCAGCCCCCCTTGCACGAGCCAGTGGCTCCCTCGGCCGCCCCCCTGTGCCTTCTCCCTGTGCCCTCCCGGCCGCCCCCCCTCAAAACACCGCCTTCCGGATCCATCTTCACCCCTCACTGGCCCAGGCTCCAGGCTCCCAGCCTTGAGAACAATGGACTCACTGACCAATTCGTCTCCTCAACCTGGTCCCAGGTTGAAGGCAGTACCCCAGGCCATGCAGGACCCCGCCCGCAAGGAGCACAGGGTTCGAGAGAGAGGCGGGAACGGGACTGGGGTCTGAGCCCAGATTCCAGGCCTCAAGATCCATAGGATGGTGCTCACAGCACACCCTCCCCCTTCCCAGGGCTGCTGCCAAGCCCCACCCTGCCACCTGCCACAGTCCGTCATTCCCGCCCTCCCTGCGACCCTGCCCCTCAGGTCAGAGGCCTCCCGGCCACTGGCACGGACATGGCTTCCCGGCTCAGCGGGGAACGTGTGCCTCCTGGTCCCCCACACAGCAAGCCAGGCCTTGGGGTGCCTTGGGCTCCGTCAGACACCACGCTGAGTGCCCCTCCAAGGCCACGTGGCCGTCAGCCCCAGCACCCGGCCAGGAGGCATCCGGGTGCCCATAGGGAGAACCCAGGCAGCCACGCCCTACAGGAATGAGGCACTACTCCCCACTCCTCAGCACCCCGACCCCAGCTCCACCTCCTTCCCCACTGGTTTGCACCCGAGTTCTGTGACTTTTCTTTTTCATGTCCTGGCTTCTTGAGAAACAAGTGAGCTCCGAGGCCCCTCTCCACCTCAGGACACGCAGCCACATGCACCAAGCGTGGCAGGCAGGTTCGGACCCCATGAAGCCACCACCAGGGCAGCTGGTCTGGCTTCCTGAGGCCCAAGTCGGGCCACCAGCTGGCCCTGGGCCAGCGCCCCGATGGTGAGCATGTACCCCCGAGGTCTCAGCCCGGGATCCACGCAGCCAACGCGGAGGGTCTGTGAGCGTGGACAGACCTCCAGGACATGGAGCACTTCTTTCCATCATGAACATGGAGAACGAACCGCATCACCTGTGACACGTGGAGACACGGGGACTCTCGTGTCACATGCAGGCTGCTACGGACACCACAGAGCAAGTTCAGACTCACTGCCACTTCAAAGTCATGATGCTTATTACGGCCGCTGCTAGGCCTGTTACAGAACGCGATGACGTGTGTTTTCGTATTTTGGTAACTGTGTTTCAACCCGAGCAGCTTTCCTGGTCGTCCTATAGATTTCACTCTGTGCCTCGAAAAACACTGCTCTGGAAAGCGATCCACCCAGAACCTTCCCCAGACTGACAGAGGTTCGGGGCCCCGAATGCTTGAGAGCCGCCTGCTCTAAGGGGACAGTGGGGCCCCGTCTCTAAGAGAAGACGGTGTCTGGGTGCCTCCTGGTGACTGTGGCCGTGGCGGGGGCGGGTCTGCGGGGCCGGCAGGCGGGGGGGGGGGGGGATTCCTGCCGAGGGCACCGCGCCCAGCAGCCGGGGAACTGGGCTGTCGGGCTGTCGGTCTCCATGGCCGCCCCAGCGCCCCTGTCCCTGACGCATCGCGCTCAAGATTTAGTGGTTGCTATGACAACCAGCAGGCAGGCGGCCGGCCAGGCAGGGGCTTGGAGTTGGGAGTCGGAAACCAGACATCCTGCTGAGGCCTCAGGGCACAGCCTCGGGTTTGAAACGTGAGGCCGATCTGTGTCCCAGGGCCAAACCCACGTGCGGGCTCAGGACCTCACGGCCCTGCCTGTTCACCTGGGGGGAGACGAGGGGGACGGCACGGCTGACCGGTGAGCGGCGTGGAAAGCGCGCAGCAGACAAGCATGACGGTCCGGAGAAGCCCTTCGTTTCTGCTGTTTTCTACAGACCTAAGCGCGCGGAACGGAATTTGCAAAAACCCCGTGTGACCCATGAGGCCTGGACCCATTAGGCAGATGAGGGCTCACGGAGGCCGAGGCCCCACCCCCCACTGCCCATCTGCGGTGCGGCAGGACAAACGTCCCGGTGCCAGCTCACGCCACCAGGCCAAGAGCAACACCCCCAACCACAGATGACACATAATAAATAGCAGAATTTGGGGCTGGAAGTCACCGTGGAAACCGAGGAGAGACAGTCACTCCCCCTTCCCCCTTCCCCACCTGCTCTGAGTCATGGACATGAACCGGGCTCCCGGCGGGTCTGGGGGGGGTCCCCCTGGGGGTGGGGGAGCCAGGAGAAAGGACACTGAGGGGGGCTGAGACTTCCTGCCCCTCCGCAGCCCCCGCCCCCGCCCCCGCCCCCGCCCCCGACGGTGTTCCTTTCACTACATCGTATTAGGAGTCTGGGACATTCAGAAACAAAAAGACCCGCATGACCCTTGCTCCTGGGTGACTTAAATGTTCCTCTAGAAAAATCTACATCACAGAGTCGCTAAATAAATGCAAAGTCTGGCTCTTCCATTAAGCAGCTTTGGCTACTGGCAAGCCCTGGTGTACTAGCCAGCTGCTGTGTCTCCATCTGCACTCGCCCTGGGGCTGGCCCAGGGCACAGGAGGGAGCCCGGCCCACCCGCGCCCCGGTCCCAGTGGGACTGGGGTATTTAAAGATTTGCCACCAAATACCATGAAGCTCTCCTACAGCTCTTTCCAGGACCTTGAAGTGAGCATGAGCATTCAACATCATGTAGCCTCTATTTTCCTTTTAGAATTCTGTGTGCGCGATGCTGGGCCTCGGCCAGGAGCTATGAAGGCAAAAGAAAGTGACAAAAATAGCTCAAGGCCATCCAGCCCTTCCGTGCCACAAGGTGGTCCAAGCCGGGCACGGACATCAGCTCCCTCGGGCTTCTGGACATCTCCAGAGAGGCAAGAGAAGCTCGGGCTGGGGGTCCCAGCCAGGCAGTGGCCGGGCAGGGCCACCCCAACACCCAGGTCTGGGGGGGTCTCCCGCACAGCTTGCTTTCACCCCGGGCTAGGAGAGGACGGGTCCTGACACTCGCTGGGCACAGCCCGGAACGCAGATGCTGTCAGGCCAGTCCTCTCCTGCCGCACCGGGACATATGGCTGCCACTCAGCGAATTCACCTGTTGCCTACGCAGGCGGGTCCCGCTTACGGCCACCCCAGCCAACTGAGCTGCGTTCCACACAATCACGGCAGCCTTTCTGGTGAAAAGAATGGAGGCATTCTCAGAACGAAGCGCTAAGAATGCAGACAGGAACATCTGCTCCTGTCAGCTGGAGACGAAATAAAACGACACAGTCTCTGCAGAACTGCAGTGTTAGACCCGGGCGACCCACCAGCCAGCTGTGAGCAAAAACAAACACAAAACCACCTCGCCCAAGTTCCCGGACAGACGCGTTTTTATCCGGCCAAATGCAGAGACGAGGTACGCGTGCCCGGACATCCAGGGCAGGCACCACGGCCGAGAAGAGCTGGGACTTGGTCAGTGTCGCAGACCCCTTTTAAGTGCCCCTAAACCTGTGTGGGTGGGGGCGTCCCTGAGGTGGGCGGGGGCTAGCAGGGGTGCGGGGTCAGTGCCTAGGAGGACTCCATCCTCAGCACGCTTGGAACCAGGCGTCCGTGCTCAGGACTCCACTGGTGCCACAAGGGCCTTCGGTGCGACAGTAAACGTTAGCCCAGGGGCACCCGGGGTGGCTCAGTCGGTTGGGTGTCCGACTTCGACACAGCTCACGATCTCACAGCTCCTGGGTTCGAGCCCCACCCCGGGCTCTGTGCTGACAGCTCAGAGCCTGGAGCTGCTTCAGATTCTCTGTCTCCCTCTCTCTCTGCCCCTCCCATGATCATGCCTTGTCTCACTCTATCTCTCAAAAATAAATAAATGTAAAAAAAAAAAAATTAAATAAAAAAACAAAACACATTAGCCCAGAGGGCAGTGGGCTCAGAGGACACCCAAGGCCAATGCAGACCCTGACAGCAAGTCCCCCCCCCCCAGCCCCAGGAAGTGACCCCTTCCCTTCCTCCAGCAGGAAGATGTGTTCACACCGCAGGGAGGCCCTCGCTTCCGCTCCTCTCCCTTGGGCCCAGCGCCTCCCCCCTGAATGAGGATGAGGAGAGGGACCCAGACGAAACCCGGGGCAGGCTCGCACACAAGGAGGCGGAAGGACGGCCCTGCTAGGAAAGCAGCCAACCGAGGAGTCACAGAGCCCTTCTCTAGAAATGTGTCACCTTCACGCGGGCTGCAGTTCCTGTAACTCTCCATCTCTTCCTCTCCCCGTAAAACCCCTCTGGGAAACTCCAATCTGTCGCGGCCTGGTTCTTGGCAATACCCAAAGAAACGGCCCTGAGAGGCGACCCCAGGGGGCAGGGACCGGGCACTCTGGGGGCGAGGGGACACGGTCCTGGGCAAGGCAGGTGCCCCCGGGTGACGGTGTGGTCCTGGCAGGTGTCCAGGGCCGGGGGAAGGCAAGGCGGGACAAGTCGGCGGGAGGATTACCACGAAAATGCCTCGCTCGACTTCTGTGGTTGAACGAGTAACGGTCTAAAAATATTTTAACCTCGTTTTAGTGAGTCACACAGCAGGCGGAGAATACATGACACGTACGTACACTTTACGATTAAGTACAAAACAAACACGCAACTACACTCATGCCAGTGACTAACAAGACAGATCATTCTTTATTTTCACTGCAAACTCCAAGAACTTCACCCGCAAAGGACTTTTTTAAATAAACTTTTGTGAAACTCCAACCATGATTTGAAAGACTGTTTCTTTGCGAAATGGTCCCCAAGCCACCCCCGTGATCTGTAAAAAGAAAATTTTCCCATAAAAATTGTTTTAATAAACTTTCCCCATACATCAAGGATGCCCCCTCTGCCCTGCCATCTGTCTTCAGCCAACGATATTACAGATACTGTAACAAATACAAGGGGGAATTGAGGAAATACTTGTGAGACGTAAATCACCCCCCACCCAAGTGTCCCCCCAGTGGCTGGCGTGGGCGCCATCCACTGCCATCCTGCTCCGTGGCCGTGTGGTTCTTTCGAGAGCGTGTCAGGGCATTTGGCCACACGACCTGGGCACTGTACAAAAAAGCGCTGAGAACACATGAAAACGACCCCATGTGTGTGTTTCTCTCCCGCTTCCCTGGAGCGCTCACCGCTGTGACTCTGCATGTATTTTGGGATTCTCTGACCAGTCACTGCCTCGCCCGCCCGTCCGTGGGCATCGCTGGGGCAGGGCTTGTGTCTGCTTCTGGGCAAGCGTGGAAGGAACGAATGAACAGGTGAATAAGACAACAGCTCGGTGTCAACACTCGCTCGTAGCAGAAACACCTCCACCGATCTGTAACTCGATGCCACGTGTTTTACGGCCAAAACACGAAGACTCTTAACTCCCATCTGCTATGAGCTGTCTCCACCATCTCAACCAAAGACGCTGCATTTATCAAGCGTCTACTCCGCTCTGGGCGCCACTCCAGGCACCTCATCTGTCCTCACATCCACCATCTTGGACACGACTTGTCCTCACTTCACGGACAAGAACCGGGGTGCCCTGGAGGGTGACCCGGCGCCGGGCCAGAGAACCGCGGTGCCAAGATTGTGTCCGGCTGAGCCCTCTGCCGACGTGGTCGTCCCCTACGGAAGTGTTCATACGGCATCTCTCGTACTTTGGGAACATCTTGTTCTCCAAGAACCTAAGTCTTTCTATCACCGCAGACACACCAGAACCTAGCCTGCCGTCCTCTGTGCGCATCCCTGTTAAGCGGAAAGTTCGGAACTGTGTGCTCTTTGGCAGTAACGAACCATCCTGGTAACCAAGGACATCTCTCGACACCACGAGAAAACGTGTAACTACCCCTTCTACTGCATTAGCTTAAGCTGTCCTACACCTTGGGAAGGACCATGCGCGCCATCCCAGGCATGTGTGAGCCCCGGTTTACTGCGGGGACACCGGGAAGGTAAGGGACAGACCAAGCTGAGCTCAGCACAGGTCCTGCTGGCATCAGAGCACATGAGCTCTGCCACCAGGCCAAGCTGCCTCAAGCCCTTTTGAGATAGTGGATATGTTTAAGCCAAACGCATTTTTCAAAAGAAAGGGGTGAGCTAACAGTGCACGGCAAGGCAGGCCCCCAAGTTTGTTCCGTTAGCACAGGAGAGCGCAGGAAGAGCTGCCACTAAACTGAGGTCTGACTGTGCGCCCAGCCTCAGGCTACACGTCTCATATACACAAACCCTGTCCGATTCTGCTCGTGCAATGCTCCCTGAGCACCTGTGTCCCTGTCCCCAGGGGCTCATGCTGCATTTTCTGAGCGCCTACTGTGTCCCTGTTCCCGGGAAGCTCACTTCAGAAGAAGGCAAGCAGAAAATCATGTCAGGAGAGGCCAAGAGGCCAGTTCAGGGCGGGCTAAGATGATATTTCAATCCTGGGACAGGAGAGAAGGGACAGTTGGAACACTGAATATTTGAGGGAAAAGTTAAGATGAGCTCCCTCGCATCTTATTACAAAACAAATTCCAAATGGATACAAATTGTAAATAGGTATCATTTCTAAATGAAACAAAGACATCCAAAGAAATACTTTAAAATTGAATAATCTTTTATAATTCCTGAGTCGGAATGTTCTCTTTCTTGGAGCCAAAATGCAGAGGTCACAAGAGACGAGTCAGACTACATGGGATTTTTAAAGCTTCTTGGATCTACCCACGAAATTCAGAAAATGTTGTGACATAGTAAATTCACAAACGCGAGAACATAAACCTGGAGAGATGGTTTATATAGATTCACCAGGATTTGAAACTCCAACAGGAAAGCACGGAGAGTGTGTGTGCACGAAACACTAGCCGCCAACAAACAGAAAACATATTCAGCCCTCATTCAAAAAAAATGCAAATTAAAATTGTAATTACTTTTTTTTTTTTTTTTTGGCCTACCTGGCATTTATAAGAGCTGGGGAAAATAATCGCTCTTATTATATAAGCTAGCTAGTCTTGAAGGTGTATTTTAGAAATTGGTTAAAATCATGTGCCCTTTGATGAACTAACTCAAGATGCAGGCATTTTTATCCGAAAGTACGCAGATACCCACACACAAGAGCAAGACGTCCTCGCCCCGGAACTCATCCCGCTCACCTGACAAACGAAGGACAACAACTTCATCAACAGAAAGTCTGCTAAATACACCGTTGAAATTATCCACTGACAGTGCACACGTACAACTATTATGTGGAAAGATGTCCACATCTGTGAAGCGGAAGAAACTTCCAAAATGATGTGTGATGCAGTCCCGTTTGTCCCATGTTTACACACGTGCGTGCGCACACACGCATGCAAGCGGCGTAGGGAAACTTGTGGAAGGCTCATAAAACAGAAAATCAACAGTGGTGATTTCTGAGTGGTCACGTGACAAGTGATCTTTCTGCTCTTCATGCCTCGATTCTCTTAAGTTGGACGTATGATGTTATTAGAAAAATAATAAAGCTATTTTTTAAAAACCTACAAAAAGCAACTGTGAACAAATTTGGAAGGAGGGTAAATGGGTGTTCACTCTTCTATTTTTCTCTGACATTTTCCAAAGTTCAACAAAAACTAAGAAGTGATCAGCGTAGTCCCGCACCTAAGAGACATCAAGGTGGGTTTAAAAAGTTGCCCAATTCGAGACGTGAGGTGGGTGTGTGCGGATTCCCACATATATTTGAAGCCCCTCGTCCACGGCCACAGAGATGCAAACAGGTGGGGCCCGGCTCGGAGGAGATGCTCCGTCGTCTAGCAGATGCGCGGCCACCAGGCCACCCGCCAGGGCCGGCGAGCACGGTGTTGACCACACTCACGGCCACGAGGCCGTCCCGGGGAGCCCCCGTGGTGCCTCTCAGTGCCTGGGGACCCGCGCGTCCACGGCCCAGAGCTCCCCGTGCTCTTCTGCATGACTGCAGGCAAGCGTGTTGTTTCAAATAGAAGATTAAAGCCACGATTTGGGAGATAAAGGAACTCGTACCGAAAGTGCACTGAAGGGAAAAAAAAATGTAGGAGACCAATTTCTGCTCATTTACGACCATGCCCCGCGCTCCACCTCCTCCTTCCCCGCTTCAGGGTGCAGGGTTGAGTCCATCTCTGAGGTGGTAAGAAGCCACCTCACTCACGTGCACCCCTCCTGGCAGGCACGACGGGGTCCCGATGCCCCGCGCACGCTGCCCCTCCCGATGCCGCGGCCCGGCCCTGGGGCGCGCGACATCTACACTCGTGCGGGGGTGCTGCCCGCACAGACAGCCCCGCAATCCGGCTAGAGCCGTGACCGCCAGATGCAGGAGGCCACCAACGTTTTATCCATTTCTTAATGGAAAACATTAAGGTGGAGAGCGCATCTCGCCCAAGGGCAAGCGCCTTCGGTAGACGTGCGTGTCGTGAACCGCACCGGGACCAGCCGGTAACGGGTCTGGCTGTCCCCTGGCTGCTCTTCTGGAAGGAAGGCGTGGCCACAGACTGCCTGCGCGAGCCAAGGCTCTTTCCAGGGGAGCTCACCCCTGACTTCAAGCCCTAACTTGGGTCCCGGACTAAGAATAGCCAGCACGCGGCTATGTCGAAGCCACTGAAAGCTGACCCTTCAGTACTAGCTTGTGAGGCCGGATGAAATTTAAGAGACAAGGAATCAGGAAGAGAAAAATGATAATCAAAAATGAAAAAAAACCACAATTCTAACTCTGTCCCACAGGGCTACCGAGTGAAGGCTTCGCTTCTTGCCCGTCGTGAGAAGAATAAACGTCTATTTTTACCAGCGAGGCAGTGAGAGCTCTCGGGTCTCCCTCACTGGCTAACACAACCGTGTCACTCAGAACCAAGGCTCTGCGCCACGGACCCAACTGGGGGACTGCCAGGAGGCCCTGGGTGCCCAGGCCACAAGGCGGCTGTCCACAGTCCCATTAGTTATTCTATGGGGTCAGACACAGAAGGAAAAGGACCAGGAGGAATGAGGCCAAGACGGCACGGAGGACTGACGGCCCCACAAAGCAGCTCAGCTGCTCGATGCGGCAGCGCGGGCAGGATGGGGACACACACAACGGTCCCCAAGCCCTTACGGAGGACAAAGTCAGGGGCTTCGTCAGACATTTTGAAGCCATCACACCCCAAAGAAATATCTTAGACGGGGGCCCCTGGGTGGCTCAGTCGGCTGAGCATCCGAGTCTTGATTTTGGCTCAGGTTGTGATTTCAAGGTTCACGCATTCGAGCTCCCAATCGGGCTCCGACTTGACAGCGAGGAGTCTATTTGAGGCTCTCCCTCTCCTGCCCCTTTCCTACTTACTCTCTCTCTCTCCCTCTCAAAATGAACAAACATTAAAAAAAGAAGTGCCTTAGACGAGGTCAGCAGGACTCACTGGGATCTGCTGGTTTGGGATCAGTCACTGAGAAGGGGCTCCTTCTAAGCCACGGCCAACCTAGACGACCAACCGCGGCTTCGATCCTGACCGACCCGGCGTGATCTTACCGGTCCTTCTGTTTAACGCAACCGCTTTGCTAGAATTCTATCCAGGACATTCCTCGGTCCTTCCCCATTCCCTGCCAGGCCTGAGAGCCATCCCAGGAGAGCACTGCCATCTCCCCATTCAAATGAGCCCGCCGTGCGGCAGGACCCTCGGCGACGCTGTGCCCTCCACGCACGGGCCACACCGCGAGCCGCAGTGTGTCCCCGCGGTGGCTTCCACACGCCCTTTCCCTCCCCAGCCCGCCGGCCGTCTCTCCTGGAGACGCTGCAGTGCCCAGAGCCATCCAGAGCCCCCGCCACCTGAAGGGACCATCTTCCAGACGTGGCGGGTTCACAGGACCCACCTGACCGTGTTATTTCTCCAGCTCTTGGCTCCTGTTCAGGGTGTCCAACTAGAGCAACGTGATAACGTGCCACATTCTCCCACTTACGTCCTGTTTGTGACGCCTCGATCACGTGTGCGCGCCGCCAACGCCAGCGGCCCGTCTGCCTTGGATTTCAGAGGTTTGGGGGCCACGCGCAGGTCCTCACACACACCCCAAGGCTCGCTCGTGTTGCCCCCTCCCCGCCCCCTGAAGCTGTGCGGCCAGCCGGGGCTGGTGCCTCTGTCCATACTCACAGGGACCCGAATTCACACTACCTGTGAGGTCCAGGCGGCTCTCAAGCTGAGATATTTAACGCGTGCCTTGGAGCGGCCTGAGCATCTAAACCTGTTTTGAAACTACTGAAGTCATAAGGTGTCCGTACAGACGTCCCTTGTGTTGTCCGAAGATCAAGACCCTCTCATGGCTCACAAAGCAAAACAAACAAAGCAGACAAAAAGCCCGCGGCAACCTCGAAGGGACTCCTTGGACCTAATAAAAGTTACCCAATAAAAACCTCCTGAAAACATCACTCTCGCCAAAGAAGTATTAGAAGGATTCCTTCTGAGGTCAGAACCGAACAATAAGGCTTGAAATCACCACTTCAATCACTTTTCACCAAGTGCAGTAACAAAGGAAAAAGAAACCGACAACACGCCTGGAAACAAAACCGCAAAGCTGCCGCGTGTAGACATGGCCACCTACATAAAGCTACGGCGGGCCCGCAGACAGCTGTCAGAACTGAAGGAATCCAACAAGCTCGCTGAAAACAAGAGTCTAAAAATCCACTGCATCCTCCTACCTGAGCAGCTCCTGATTAGGAAAACTACTTTTACAAAGATGCTGTTTAGAAACAACAAAAACTGCAGGCACAAAGGAGGGCCAGGGCCAGAATCTGCTTGAAAGATATTTCAATTAATTAGCCTTGCGCTCAGTGGCAGGCTCCACCATCTGGCCTCGTGTTAACGCGTGTTCTCTCTTCAGATCCCTGCAGCACGCTGATAAGTCAGCCTCACAGGGGCTTAAAGATCCAAGAAATGTAGACTTGTTCACAGAGAAAGGAAGCCAGATTCTGGGTGGTTATTCCCTATTAGAATTCTGTGGGAAGGTGCGGCGTGTGACTCTTACTAACGACATCGCTGAACCACGAAGGCCATTCCCCACCAGCACCTTCCGATTACTATAATCTAAGTGCCAGGTGCCCGGACAAATGGTACCTCGCCTTTCCTGTAAGGTTCACAACACGGCTGGTAAGGGAGGGAGCACCGCCATCTTGCAGAAGAGACAGACATGGACACAGGTGAAGTGACGTGCCCGAGGGCGCACAGACTCACAGAGCCGGGACCCGGACCCCGGCGTCTCTGTTCCCCAAGTCTGGACGCTTCCTGGGAAGCCACAACGCCTCCTCTGGCTCCCTGGCTGGATCAGGATGGCCGGGAAGGCTCTGGAAGGGTAAGGAGCTCCCAGCTACTGTAACGTGTGACGGCAGACAGCTGACCGCACGCACGCAGGAGGACTGTCACGAAGGACAACCAGGCACCTGACGGCCGTCCTGAACCATGCAGCTGGCTGTGAGACTCTGCTTCTTAACCTGAAGTAGGTCCTAACTGTTTTCGAAGGACAACACAGCGGCGGTTTTAAAGCAGCCCAGTTGCTTCGACATTGAGAGCTGGGGTCCACGTCCCCTCCCCTGGAGTCTGGGCAGACGTGGCTCCGACCAGCAGCGCAGGGGAGAAATGGGAATGATGCAGGGGATGTGTGAGGCAGGACCAGAAGAGGCCACACCATTCCCAGCCTGCTCCCTGGGAATGTCTGCTTTCCAGATACTTCCCCCCAACACGCTTCCTCGAAGAACTCAGCCCAAGCCACACAGAGAGGCCACACGGGCGCCCTGGCCAACGGGCTCTGCTGAAACCAGCCGTGGGGCCGACCCAGCCCGGGTGCCAGACATGCGAGTGGACAGAGCTCCAGATGGTCCCAGCCCCGAGCCACTCCGCTCCCTCCCAGATGAGGCGGATGGAGCAGAGTCGTCCCACAGCCACAGGTAACTGGCGCAAATGCCACAGTTCTTACAGCGCCCGCCGGCCACGTCCTGCTCACGGTGCTGTTCCCCCAATTCAGTACAGACGGTTCAGATGTCCAACTGCCGGTCAGTGCTGTTATGACAAAGAAGGCCACACGACGGGGTGCCTGGGCGGCTCAGTCAGTTGAGCCTCCAACTTCGGCTCTGGTCGTGATCTCGACTCGGTTCGAGCGCTGCACAGGGCTTGCTGCTGCCGGCGTGGAGCCTGCTTCGGATCCTCTGCACCTCCCCCCGCCCCTCCCCTGCTCGCTCGCTCTCTCATTCTCACTCTCTCAAAAATAAATACAGCATTAAAAAAATAAAAAACACGATAAAGAAAGAAGGCCACATGAGAAAGGCACAACGGGGAGTCCTCTGTCCGTCGTGTCCCCACTCAAGGACATGGAGGACACTAGCAGACAGCCCAGCACGCAGAGGGGGCATCTTGCTGCAAAGCCCCGAAAAGAAGAAACGGGCTTTCTGATGCCTTGCGGGGCTCACAGAAGGGAACATCTCTAAAGGCAGAAAGAAATCAAAGGGAGACGTTGGTCAGCGGAGCACAAGCGAGTTCCCCTGAGATCCAGGGTTGATGCAATGCTGGTCTGAACCTGGGCCCCACGTATGACAAAAACCCCAGGCTTCCTTAGAGACTGCCGGCCTCCGTGACCCTCCGTGCACCCTTGGCAGCCTGCAGAGCCGGGGCCGAGCGTCCAGCACCCCTCCCGCCCCCTCCCTCAGCCTCCGACTCACTGGCTTCGCATAACAGCCGTCGGAAGAGAGCGCCCGGGGCACCGGGAGGGGGGGGGGACCCCATAGGTTGGGTGTCCGACTCTTGATTTCAGCTCAACATCTTGCTGTTCGTGGGATCCGGCCCCACGTCAGGCTCTGCTGACAGCATAGAGCCTGCTTGGAACTCTCTCTCTCTCCCTCTTTCTGCCCTTCCCTGTGCGTGCGCTCTCTCAAAATAAACAAACATGGAAGGATGGATGGATGGAAGGATGGATGGATGGAAGGATGGATGGAAGGAAGGAAGGAAGGAAGGAAGGAAGGACGGACGGACAGCAAAGCAGAGAGCTGCCCCAGGCCCGCACCACCGTGAGCATCTGTCGTTAGGAGAACTATGGTGTCCTGGCCAGGCCCAGCCCCCCACCTGCAGACCCGTGCCCGAATCAGGGACGAGGCTCCAGGCACCCCTCCTTCTCTCTGTCGTAACCCGCCCCTCTCAACCAGGCTGTTCCCAACCGCCTCCAAACACACTGCATCTATCCCCGCCATTAACAGAACGAGACAGAGACAGAGACAGAGATGCTGGAGAGGAAAATGCACATCAGCTGGAAAGCAGCTCTGATTAGACAGAAGCGGACTTCAACCGCGAGGCATCCCCGAGCGAGGAATCGCAGAGGCATTGAAACAAAATAACTCTCAACCTACCCGTGTGCGCAGGGAGAAACCCTGAAGAAGGGACACAAAGATGTTCACGGTAACAAGTGAGCCCCATGGAACAAAGCTCTTTGGATCCCACTCTCCCCCAACCATCCATCCGGTCGTGTGTTCACTCCTAACTGTCCCCCAGCTCTGCGGCCGGGCCGGGGCCCCTGCCACATGCACGGAGCTGCTGTCCCCAGGTCCTCGCATCCCACGGTCAAACCTCGGCCCCCCTGTGCCGTCGGCAGCGCCTGACAACAGGCAGGCCAGCTCTGTCCCTTCCATCCGCCCACCCGACCACCTGCAGCTCGCCCTTGGTGACCTCACCTGGCCACACGGCTTCCAGCACTCTCTACACCCTGACCACCGCCGATGCCTCTCCTGTCCACGTGCCCCGGGAACCTCGCAATGCCTCCAGCACACAGCGCAGACTCGACCGTGTCCCACGTCAACTCCTGCCCTCCCTCAGGCCTGCTCACCTCTGCTCCCTGGCCCTCCCTCTCTCCCTGCCCCTCTGAGTCGGCCACACTGGGTGGCTCCAAGTCCTATCCTCCCATCATCGCTGCCCCTCCCCAAATCAGGCGGATCCCCCGTCCTCCAAACCCACCTGACAGAGTCACCAAGCCCCTGCATCCTCCCCACCCCCCCCCCACACACACAGACACGGTCTTCATCTCAATCAGAGGCCACTGCTCAGACCAGCATGTTGTTGTCACCCCTGACTCTCTCCTGCATGTCTAGCCCAGGACGAAACTTTCCTGCCTCCACCTTCGCGATGCCACACCTGGGACCTGGGTCCCCCAGCTTCCCCTCCACTGTGAGCACGTGGGTCCCAACCCGCAGGACTGCCCTGCAATTCCTAAGTGGTCCCCTCCCCCCCACTCCATGTCCATATGGCAGCCAGAAGCTGGGAGGCAGACTGTCACTCTGCTAACCCCCCACCTCCCCGGCTCCTGCTCTCCCCTCTGCCTGCAGCTTCCGCCCTGGGCTGCCCTCTACCCCAACACTCCTCCTCAGAGGCCTGCGGTGCACTCCCGCACTCAGGTCTGTGATCAGAAGCCACCTTCTCAGGGCCACCTCCTTGACACGCATGGCATTGCCCGGCCCCTCCTGCCCCACCTTCTGGGCTCTGGCCCTCTCGGCCTACCAGGGCCTGGCCGCCCCGCGCCCCCCTCCTGCGGGCAAGAGTGTGCTCGGCCGTCCCCGGCAGCGGCTGCACCAGGCCGAGCACCGAGCCCACACGGCCCTGGAGAGACGTGCGGGAAACAGAAACTTCTCGGTTCCTGCCAGAGCGGTTCTGAGTCTGCTGTAAGGGGTTCCTGCCCTGGACGACTGCATCTCTCTGTAGCTGCTCTTTCCACAAGGGACACTTCAGAGTCCTCCTTTGTAAATAGAGCCGGAGAGGTTACAAATAAACATTACGAAGGGAAAGCTTCAGCTTCTGCTTATATCTTGTGTTTGTGATCAACACGGGTTCTTGCTACTCTGAAAAGACTCCCAGCCCGGGCGCCTGCAGGGTCCTGTCTGCAACGCGGCTGCTGTCAGAGGAAAGAAACACACTTCCTCCCCTCGCCAGTATATTTAGCGACCAAGCGTTCCATCTCAGCCTTACTGTAAGGATGCTCCCGGGTTTAATTACAATCCCTATATCTTGTGAAAAGTAATGTTATTTTATATAAAACAAGGCACACGTTCCATAGCAAATATCATGGTGCAATTACCAAAAAACAAAAAAACAAAAAAACCCCAAAAAAACATAAAAACGAAGAAATCCCAGAATGCTCCTCACACCAAGAAAAGCATCTGAAAAGATGAAGTGACACGAGCTTCAGCTTTGTTTTCAGTGAATTTCCCTGGTCGCTTTCGCGAGGCTCCTGCCGCACGCGCATCTCCCTGCAGCTCGCTCCAATTCGACTGGGGTCCCCTCGCTTGGAATGAACACAAGTCCCCCGAGGGGACACTTAAAAGCAAATTTACCAAATGACAGACGTCAGAAAATTCCCTCAACTGTTGCAGCCAGACATCTGAGATGTCACTTCTAAACACTGGGGTCCCGTAGTGGTACAAGTTTTGCGGGGAGGGGTCATGATAATTAACTACGAGTAAATTTGTTGAAAATCCAGCAGATAAAATCCCCAGGACTGTTGGGCCTCTTTAATCAACGTTTCCATAAGAGAGACAAGCCCACAGTTTAACGTAAACAGAAACGTGCTCCGTGTTCTTTAAAGGACTGGAAAGAAATTCGTGATACCTGCACATCTCTCGGATTATGGACTCTGCCAGGCGCAGGATGCTTCTGTCTTTAAACGACACAATGGTGGCATTTTCCATCCACGTCAGGCTCCAGTCACTGGCTGGATCTCGTTCATCTTGATACCTGTGAGGTGGGGGTGGGGAGGCCCACTTTCCCCAGCACCCCCTGCAGCTTGGTGAAGACTGGAGACTAGGTCTCCTGGGTCCTGGCGGACCCCGATTAGCATAAGGCGGGAGCCCAGTGTCACGTCAACCAAAAACGCGCACCTCAAATGGAAGTCTGCCGGCACCTTCGAGCTCAAAGCTGAGTCTGGAAATCTGGGTTCAGGAAGGAGTTCACGTAAAATGATCCAGGACCAGTGTTTTTGGCTTTTGGGTTTGTTTTTTTTTTTTTGTAATCATATTAGAATTCACACGACATAAAATGTACCACCTTAACCATTTTGGCGGCGTACGATTCGGTAGCTTTAGTGCATCCCCGATGCTGTGCGGCCGTGAATCACCGCTGTCTGGTTTCGGGACCTTCTCACCACCCCAAAAAGAAGCCACACCCCCTAAGCAGTCCCTCCTGTCCCCAGCCCCTGGCAACCCGTGACCTGCTTTCCTGCGTCTCTGGACTTACGTACCCTGGGCATCTCACGTCCACGGGCTCACACGCCTGTGTGTCTGAGGCTCACCCTTGCTGTAGCTTCCACAGACTCTCCGTGGGGGGCGCGTGCCTGGACCCGGCTCCCAGTCGCACGGCTGTGGCAGGTGGCCGGCCACAGACTCAGGGGTTCGACCCACCCGGGACCAATGAAGGCGAGCCAAGCGTCCACGGCCATCTGGGGCTTTCGGAAGAACTCTGTGCTCACGCCCTCCTCTTCTAGGACTCCTGCGTCGGGAGGATGAGACCGCGTGGAGTGGCACCGAGGGACCCCAGCTGTCCGGGCCACCAGAGCACCTGGCCTCGCCGGCAGACCCGCCCCCGTCGCCAGCCCACGGCGGCCCATGCAAACCCTGCGGGCCCAGAGCAGATGCCGTTTGAAGACAGAGTGCTGGGGGCACCGGGTAAAGGATGCAACGAAAAGCCCACGTCCCTAAAACCACCTGAGTGACCGACGCACGCTCTGCACTGTGGGCAAAGTCAGGAAGTCACCGGGCAACAGCTTCTAGCTAGGAGTTCGCTCCCCCGAACCGGAAGGTTGGTTACATGAGCAAAAACGTTCAGGGGGGCTGGACCGCACGGCTGACCGCGTGTACAAACACTAACGCGAACACGCCAGCAATACAAAGGCAACCGTGAGGCCCCGGGGGGCCCGAGCCCTGACCGGCCATCTGACATTAAGGAGCAGCCATCGCCCGGGGTCCTGGCACGTGACCCCACGTTTCAAGAGTCCTCGTTTGTTAGAGACACACACTGAAGCATGTGTGACGAGTGACGACGTGTCGGATTTCCTGCAAATTGCTCTGGTGAGGAACTAAAACCAGCCACGTGTTAGGACTCCTGGAGGCCGAGAGAGGAGTGCTCCGGGCACCATCAGACTTTCCGCTCACACACGCTAGGAAGTAAGAAACGCGTCTGAAAGTCTGGCACTGACAGACGGAATGGCACACGAGGGGCCCGCGTGCCCCAAGTGGCTTGGGCTGCCTGTGGTGCGCGGAGCCAAGGCCTAGCGGTCACCTCCTGTGGCCGCCTCCCCCGACCGTGGCCTAACACAGGAACACGAGTGACGACACACGTGGCTGAGGAAGCTCAGAGAGAGGAACTTTTGGAGAAAGGGGGGATGCCAGGAGCCTGCTCAGGGCCTCCGCGGCAGCTGGGGAGCCTCACAGCTCTTGTGTGGGGTGACCAGCAGGCTTACCGGGGTCCTCGGGGAAGGGACAGGTCAACAAACCCCCGTGAGGTGAAACAGAGTCAAAAGTAACTGTTTGCCCCACTCTGCTACTAATATTCCACGTCTTCGAGCTGTGAAATACAATATGGCCAATACTACAAATTATGCAGAATGCTTTTTTTTATGATTATAAATTGACAGGCTCACAGTAAGAAACGTACAGCTCGGGAGGGCTTACTAAAACCGTGTAAGATTCTCCTGTGCTCACAGAGAAAAAACACCCGTGCACAGTGTTTTTCCAAACATCAACTCTATCTCGATTTGTCTAGAACCAGCAGGCAGATCCCAAACTCTCAACAGGGGCTCAGTGAGGCTCCTCGGCGCGGCTCCCAACACCAGTGCCCTCACGCACAGGCACCTGGGCCCCTGACACCGCGCTCCCTCCCCCACGAGGCACACACGGGACAGCGGTGACGTCGCCCAAAAGCCAATGCTCTCGGTGCAGCACGGAAAACATAGAGAAACCGTCCTGTGTTTCCCCTGATAAAATGTCACACACATTTTCCACTTTTGGCAAAGTTTTAAGGCACAGAAAATTAAGAATTTTATAATTTGAAAGTATAATAATTTATAAAATTATAATAATTTATAAAAGGAAACAACCCTGAAGGTCTACTGTCTAGTGAACGGGTAAAACGTGTTATATGCCCGCAATGGAATATTCTCCAGCCGTAAAGAGGAATAAAGCACTGACACCCGCTGCAGTGCAGATGCAGCCTGAAGACACTGTGTGACATGATTCCACCTGCAGGAAGTGTCCACAAGGGGCGAATACGTGGCGACAGGAGGCATGCCAGCAGGTGCCAGCAGCCGGGGGCGCGGAGAAGAGTGGCAGCCAGTGGGTACGGGCGTCCTGCTCGGGGGAAATGACAGAGTTCGGGAACTGGGAAAGAGGTGCTGGTCCCCAAACTGAACGTGCTCAAGGCCACTGGATGCTAAGCCTTCAAATGGAGAACTTTACGTTGTGTGTATTTTACACACCCACAGGGAACTCGGGGCCGCTCTGTGCTCTCGGCACCGGGCCCCCGACGCTCCTGGACGGGGACCAGCCTCCCTCTGCCCGCTGCGGCGTGGAGCTCGCCCGCCGGATCCGGTTATCAGCACTAACTCATCCTTCAGATCTTTAACCACAACACATAAAACTACAGTGGTAATTTGGGGCTCTGTGAGCTATATCTTGAAAAAATAAAGCTGTTGTTTGCTCAAGTGTTAGTGTTATACCAGAGAGGGCTAAGCATCTGAACGCGCATCTTAGGCCGGTCCCCTCCCCCAGCCCCCGTTAGCACGCCTCCCTTGGCCACTCAGCGCACACCGGCTCCCCAGCCGCGCACCAGGGGCGGAACTCCAGTCCCGAACACCCTGTGTGGCCTGCGCTCTGCTTCCCAGTCGTCAGAGGAGGCCCGGCAGGCTGCCCGCAGACGGGGACACCGCGGAGGGCCCGAGCAGACAGCACCCACCGAAACCCCAAGGAGCGGGCGTGGGCTGACAGAAGGTCACAGCGGGCCCAGAGCTGCTCGCTCACTTGCATGTGGCCACGGGCTCCAGGAAAACCACCGAGTCCCACGCTCAGCCAGCAGAGCGTCTGTGGTTTGGGGCCAATGATCTACTGTCCCCGATACACCCAGAACCCTACAGCCAAGGGAGCCAGACGAAGGCAGTAAAAGGCAGGGACATCTCTGCAGACTTCTTACTTTGCAGTGGCTCCAAAGAGTGACCCCAATGATCCCGTGACAGGCAGGGTGGCCTCCCACGCAGGGCGAGCACAGCTGAGTGTAGGAGCCGACCACAAAGCCCTTGTCCGTCGGTCTGTCCATCCACAGTATCCAGGGCCCCTCCTTCCCACTGGCGCCCTTCGCTGCACACCGACTGGGGTGGGACCCACTGACACCGCCTCCCAGGGACCCCAGCCACGGATGGCTGGCGCCGTGGTCCTCAGCAGCTCAGGGATCAGGGCGGTGGGATCAGGCTGCTGGTGCGGGGGAACAAGGCAAGCCTCTGACTGCACAGAAGACCAAGGCATTCTTTCTGAGCTAGTTGGCAAGGCTTCCTGAGAAACCCACTCTGAGCAGACTCTGGAGAGAAGGAACGTCCATCAGCAGGACTGGAACCACGACCAGGGACCAGACGCGTCAAGGGCATGAGGGCAGAGGAGGGAGAGGCGGGTGTGGGCCCCGTGAGTTCACACTGGGTCGTGATGCCAGGCTCCAGGGCTCACTGTGTGTTCCATAAATAGCTGGTAACCTCTGCGATGGGCCAAGTAGGCAGTATGACCACAGCAGGCCATGGCGGCCTCCTGCCCACTGCCCTCTGGCCTCAGTTCCGGCCACGTCGGGTTTTGAGCACTTTGCCTGCCCCTCGCCCCTCCCTCGGGCACATGGGTGCTGCCCCTGCCCCGGCAGCTCTGCTGTGCAACAAAGCCCCCCCTCCCCACCCTCTCTGTGGACTCCCCGCACCAGACGCACTGTGTCTGTCCACGAGCTGTCTGCTCCCCCAGGTCCTAAGCTCCCTGAGAGTGAGAACCCTCTGGGTCCGCTTCACCTCAGCACAGGGCTCAGCCCACGGCAGGTGCTCACACACGCTGAAGGGAGGCAGGCACGGTGCCAGGCCGCACAGACACAGGTCAGGAGCACAGGGGGCAGGGAGGGGAAGGCCCCGCACTAGTCCAGGCCAGACGGCAAGGTCTCTGCCCTGCCCTGGGGCCAGGCCTAGGACACAGGGGCACATCAGTTAGCAGGCTCTTCAACAGTTTTCAAATGGCTGGAGGTGGAGGCCTGCTGGTTAAGAATCAATTAGAACACTTTCCTCCATGTGGGCCACACCATCACTCACCTCTTTCTAGAGCAGGTCAGGAGCTGCTAGCAAAAGCACACACGCCATCCTGAACGGCAGCAGCAGAGACTGTGCTTTACCTGAGCACCCCCACCGACAAAACCCCGAGCGGGCTTCTGGCTGTGACCCCCAGGGAAGGGGGTCACTCGCCGCACCCCAAGGAAGTGTCTTAAACTCATTCTGGACAGTGGCCAGGAATGGAGTCACTTCCAGACGGCTGGGCTCTCTCCGATGAGTCCCCAGCTCAATGTGTACGGAAACAACTAGGAAAACTCACCCGCATTGGCTGGCAAGGACAGAGGCTCTTGACAGAACGACTTTTACAAACACTTGCACAAAAAGCACAAATGGAATTCACCAAACTGAAGACACCCCTCGGTGAAGGTGCGTATTTTCAAAAGAGCGCGAGACCCCACACGCCGACCGGGCATGCTGGGCCCCACTGCCTTCCGCACCAAAAGACGGGGCGCCTCTTCCCACCCACCCACACCTGCGCCCAGGAGCCGGCCTCCCCGCGACCTGGATGACACGGGCACAGCCCCCGAGGCCCTCGCGCAGTCACATCCAGCCGGGCCACACGCACGAGAACCCAGACTCCAAGTCTGACTCCCTCCTTGGCGGTTTTATTAAAACGTGTTTGTAAGGCTTGATGTAATGCGATTAGAGCAGACTCTCTAACGGTCTCTGCCGTTAGAGAGTCACATGCAGATCAATACACAGAGACAATTTAGGATTCTCCTGACTCAGCAACTCTCAAAGAGTGGTCCCAGGAATTCCTGGGGGGGGGGGGGTGTCCCCAGGAGTCTTTGACAGGGTTTCCCAAGGTCAGAAGTATTTTCAGCATAACATTGAGACAGTATTTACCCTCCGTGCACACGGATGGCTCAACGGCCGATGAGACTGCAGGTGCCGGTACCCAGCGAGGCGGCAGCTGAGCACTGGACACGCCGCTGAGCGGGGAGCCAGGCTCCCCAGAAATGCTGTGCAGGAAGGAGCAAAGCATTCATTTCACCAAACACTGACTCGTAAGCCTTTTCATATCCGTGTGAGGAAACAGGAGGCGAGTGTCTCCCGAAACGCGGCGGCTGTCTCGCCGTCTAGAGGAAAAGTACTGGTGTGAGCGTCGGGCCGCGAGGCAAGCATCCTTTCCCAGGGAGCCCCGGCCTTGGGTGGTGGACAGACACATCCTCGACCCTCGACCCCGAGGCCCCGCCACCCCCCCGGGAAGAGCCGCCAAGACCTGCTGCAACGGTACAACTCAAGCTTTAACGTCAAAATACGAATTGTGGAAATCGCGTACTCACCCCCATGAGCTCAACAAACACTTCTTTCTTGTGAGGCATGTGGTGACGTCCACGAATGCGGTGTGTGACCGTGTGCAGTGAACCTGCACAAGTCAGTGAACCGATATTGTCGGACAACTGCAGCCGGACGCCACGAATCACCCCCCGCGAACCGTCGATTCCTGCTGCACCGTGTGGTTCCGGGTCGCGCGCTGCAACCAGCTTTTAAGAAACTACCGTTGGTTGAGTCTGAGTGTGGAAGTGAAGAGGAGCCGCCACAGGGATCCGAAAGGGCTACCGAAACACTCCTCCTGGGGCGCCTGGGGGGCCCAGGCCTCCGTCTCAGCTCAGGTCGTGATCTCACAGTCCTGACGTCGAGCTCCGCATTGGGCTCGGCACTGAGCACGAAGCCTGCTTGGGACTCTCTCTCCCTCCGTCCTCCCCTGCTCATGCTCACTCCTCTCTCTCTCTCTCAAAATAAACGCACAAATCCTCCTTCCTTTCGGCTATGTGTCTGTTTGAGGCCAGATTTTTTTCCTTCCACTTCAACAAAAGCAACATGTCCTGGTCGACTCAACGCGGAAGCCGGCCGCTTGCATCAGGCCAAACCTTACGGAGATTTACAAAAAGTGTCGAACGGCATCACTCCTCTCACTGCATTTGTTTTTGTTTTTAAAAGGGTTACCTTTCAGTAAAAAAGCACTCTATCAGCACACATCTCCTAAGTGTGCAATCTATTAACACACATCTATCACTACACTGTCTTTACGACGCATTCTTCTGTGGGCTCCTCGGGTTTAATTACTAATACAATGAATGTTAATAGAGAAAACCCACCAAAACAAGGGTCTTTGGGGTCCTGATGCAGCAGCTGTCGGAGGCAGTCTGAGCTGATGGTCTCATGGGCACGGACCATCAGCCGGACTATTTTCTGTAAACACCGCGGTTCTGCCGCAGGCCGTCTCTGGGAATCACGGCGCCACCCGCAGCTACGGGGACACGCAGAAAACTCCAGCTCCTGGGGCCCCACAGACATTCGTGGTCTGATGAGAACTGCCACCCACGGGTTAGTTGGGAGACAGCTGCCCGCCCCAGGCCTCTCCGCTCTGGGGCAGTGGAGCTGAGATGTGGACACCGGACGTGAGAAGGACAGATGGCCCCACACGGTCCTCTCCCTCTAGGAAACTGCCACCAAAAAAGGGAAATGGACACACACAAAACGTCAGCAGAACAAACACAGAGTTAATCATTCATAAACGTGGGAACAGTCCATGCTTGTTCCAAAGTTACTGAAATGATCCCCGGTAGACCTCAGTGGATTAAGTCAATTTACAAATGTCTTTGGATTAACCCACTTCGCATTCTCCTCGAACAGAAACAACCCAGAATGGGGAGGGAGGCCAGTACAGCCCGTCTGAACCAGCAGTGAACTTCCAGAATCTCGGAACAGAGACCGGCGCACATTTCCAGTACTTTTTTTGTTTTGTTTTGGGAGGTGGGGAAGGTTTTGGCAAACCATCAAATCACCTCCAAGTTCATTCAGCTACTTGGAGCTCCAAGTTCATTGAGCTACAACTATCAAGTGCTCAACTTAAAGGCAGCAAACATCATTCACTTCAAAATACATAACACTTCACCAGGGAAAAGATTTGAGCAAACAGGTACTCGTCACCACTTCCAGCGAGCAAACAGCGTTCTCGCCCAGCTACTAAGCCGGTGGCTTGCAGACCCCACGACCGCCCCTCACCAGCCCTGGGGGCTCGGTCGGCGGAGATCCCACCAAGGGGAGGGAGGGAGGAGATCATCCACAGACTTTTGCAAATGCCAGTCTGCAATCTTAAAACAACGCGCCACGGAATTTAGGTCCCCTTGTCCCCCCCCCCACACTAACGTGCCAACCGTACACAGGGACAGCAACGACACCCACCAGGGAACCGATCTCAGCAAGGGTGTGCGCAACGACCGTGCGGGCTAGGTGAAGGTCGGCACGCACACCACGGCGAACAACACGCGGCAGAGAGCGAGCGCACGCGAGCGCACCCCAGCCACCGCGGCCCACTGGGCCCCTCCCGCAGCGCAGGCGTTTTGTCCTGATGTAAGAAGTCCGGAAGCCGCACTTGCGTCCCATTACCCAGTCCTGGTGGGCATGCTTCACGGAAGCGCGTGGAAGCGGCCTCGGGCATCGGAAAGCAGAGCGGGCAGCTCCAGAAAATGCCTCAGACTCTAACAAAGGGGCGGTTAATGGAAATTCCCCCAAAGTGTTGAGAGTCCTCTGCAGGGTCAGCGGCACGAAGTACACTGCGGGGGATCACATCGTTTTAAAAAAGAAAGGAGGGGCGCCTGAGGGGCTCAGTCGGTTGAGTATCCGACTTCGGCTCAGGTCATGATCTCTCGGTTTGTGGATTTGAGCCCTCCCCCCCCCAGTCGGAGCTCAGAGCCTGGAGCCTGCTTCCAGTTCTGTCTGTCTCTGCCCCATCCCCCCTTCGCGCACGCACGCACTCTCTCTCTCTCTCTCTCTCTCTCTTTCTCTCTCTCAAAAACAAACGCCAAACAAAATTTTTTAATAAAAAAATAAAGCAAAAGTAAAACCGAAGTCAGTACTCGATTCAGAAGAGCACGCTAAAAAAAAATGTCAACTGATTGCTCTTTAGTTTGTGCTGCTACAAAGGATGCTCTTAGAGGTTCCTCTGCGTTTGCACAGCTATGGCAAAGCTAGGAGCTGCTCTCCCCGGCAGCGGGCTCGCCGGTCTACCCCGGGCCCTCCCACTATCCAGACACCGCCGACGGGGGTCAAGGTCCTGGACCCTGCAGGCAGCTGCCCAGCTCCGCGTCTGGGCTCCAGCACCGCCCGCTGTGCCTCAGTTTCCTCACCTGCGGGACCCACTAGGGTCATGTCAGCATACACAGGACACCTGAGCTGAACCCACCTCCTCCCTCCCCCGCCCCCGCCCCCCAGCGGAAGTCACTTCCGGAGTCTCCACCTTCACAGGTGCGATTCTCCGTGATTCTCCTTCTGTTTTCATCACACACACCTGCGGCCACCCACACGGGTCCCTGCCACGCACCCAGTCACGACCTTCCGTGCACTTCCCTACTGTCTCCTACTAAGTCCTACAGTCATGCTGTAAACAGCACTGTGGTTTTAAGGCTAAAGGTACTGATTTGCCAAACTCGAGCATTTAAAACAGTCCACTTTTAGGGGTGCCTGGGGGGCTCAGTCGGTTAAGGGTCCGACTTCGGCTCAGGTCATGATCTCACGGTCTGTGGGTTCTAGCCCTGCTCTGGGCTCTGTGTTGACAGCTCAGAGCCTGGAGCCTGCTTCGGATTCTGTGTCTCCCTCTCTCTCTGTCCCTCCCTTGTTCTCTCTCTGTCTCAAAAATAAATAAACATTAAAAAAATAATAAAACAGTCCACTTCTAAAACAAACAAGAATGGAATCGAGTGGACGGTGACAGGGCATCATGCAGGATTCAGGTCCGGATGCCCAGGAGCAGCGGGCCAGGGGTCAGCGGCCACCCTCTGTTGGCACCTGCTCTCAGTCCCTGGGCCCACGAGGTAACCGCTCTGGGGCCACACTGGCCCCAGCGGTGTCCGCCTAGTGCACAGCACAGCCTTCAGGACACTGGAACACCGCGTGAGCAGCGGCAGGCTCAAAGCGTAAGCCCCAAAATGCAAAGGGAACCTCTTCACGACCAGATCAGCAGCAGGGAGTTTAGGGAAGAACGAAAAGACACCACGTCAGATGGGAAAGCGTCTGCGGATGCATCAGGTGGGGGGCACCGAGAGAAACTGGTTCAATCAAGTTCTAACAGGGTCAGAGTGGGCTTTGGTTTTGTTTCGTTCTTAAAATCCAGACAAGCCTCCTACAAGCGTCTGTGTGCAACTCCACTTGGTTACGTGCAGAGATGTCCCCCTTCCGCCCGTCACGGACCCCGTCCACACCGAGGTCTGTTTCCAATTAAGACACGCTATCGAGTTACGGCGCTAACGTGTCTGCTTTGTTTCTTCTGGGGCTTTGTTTAGAAAACAACTGTGACAGCGTCCAAGCAAACAACGCGGGCCAAGTACGGGAAACAGTCACTTAGAGGAATCAGAAAATCTGTTCCCGTTCAAAGAAGGGTGTTTTACGAGAAACATGTGCCACGCTCGTCTGTATGGGTTTGTAGTCTCAAAACTGAAGTACCTCGGCCAGCAGGCCTGCCTTCCAGGAGCGCGGTGGAAAATTCCGGGGACAGACAGACCTGCTGTCCTGTGGGGCGCGGTGGGCATCTTTGGGGAGTATACAGCGTTGGCACTGAAGCACCCACACACTGGCATGAGCATCCTCTAACCCAGACGCGTGCGGTTCCCACACCCCACCACCCGGGCGGGAGAGAAGGCTCCCCAAGGGTCCCCACGACCGCCACAGCCGGCACCCTGCTTCGTGCAGCCCTCCCTGACCACGGACAACGGGCCACGCTAGCACAAGCTCACCTTGAAGCATAATTTTCAAACTCCCTGCGAAGGGCGTACTCCTCAAAGGAGCTGCGAGCGACATTTCCTCCACCAGCTAGAAAGATCGCTCCTATAAGTAACGCGCACTGAGCCCGTCCTAGGCACCAGGACGCACTTTCCAGGTCGTGACTCATCTTACTTTCTCGGTACTGACTTAATTACGATCATTAGAAGAATTAATTACATTACATAACAATCATGACAACAATCAAGACGAATAGGTATACAACAGCTCTCTGCTATAACTAAGTATACTTACACGTTACATATAAAATACACTGTTTAATTACCCTGATAATTCCAGGATAATTTCGTAGTAATTGTAACAACAAAACTGGCACTGTCGTTACCTTTATCCTGGTTTCCTAGATGAGGGAACAGGCACCGGGAGAAGGGATGGGATGAGGCGCCAGGATGTGAACCCGGGGACCCAGCTGCAGAGCCCCTGACACCGCCTTCCTCTCTCCTCGCAGCCGAGGGGTGCAGGCAGCCACACCGGGGGCCCCCAGCCGTGTCCTGGAGCCCCGCCCCCTTATGAATGCAGTCAGCTTAGGGCACGGGGCCTCCGAGATCAATCTCTTAGGGAAGTCACGTTTAGGCATTAATTGTTTGTATCGCAGCACCTGTGCGGTTTTAGGAAGCAGTTTATTCCCCCAACCCCCCACAC
>CM053569.1:2840327-2856858 GCA_028646485.1 Cryptoprocta ferox | reverse complement strand
CCCACCCCCACACACGCACCCCACGCCCACACACCCCACACACACCCACACCCTGCACACACACACCCCCGCCCTACACGCACACACCCCACACCCTACACACACACCCCACACCCATCCCCACGCCCACACACATCCCCACTGTACACGCACACACCCACACACCCTAACGCACACACACCCCCGCCCTACATGCGCGCGCACAGCACCCATGCACACACCCCACACCCCCATGCACACACCCCACATGCACACACCCCTGCCTCCATCACACAGATGGTGACGACCTGTTCTCCGCTACACACTGTGGGGTCCTGCCGTGTGGCCCCAAACCACCCCCTCAATACTCATTAGGGACAGAAAAGATGCTCCAAAGGGAAGGAGGGCATGTTAGGGGGACACAGAACAAGGATAAGGACGCAGCAGGTGACGGGGGCACTCGCTGCAGGCCAGGGCAGCAGCCAGTTTATAAAGCCACCGAATCCTCACAATGGTGGGGGCCGTCCACGCCCGCCCCACCACACGAGGCCACGGGGGGGGGGGGGGGGGGGACAGGAGCCGGGAGTCAGGCCACCCCCCCGCGCCCCGATGGACGGCACCCGCACATGCCCAAGGTCCCAGGGGGACACGAGCAACATCGGTCATACGTGTAGGCTGACCTGACCACGTATGTACGCACAGGGGCAGAGGAGGAAGGAAAAGGGCCACTGGGGTGACGCTCGCCCGGGAGGTGACCCGCCTGCTCTGTGGGATGCCTGCCCCCCCCCCATTATGCTGAAAGTGCACTGTTATGAAGGTAATAAACGAGGTTGAGAAGGTGAAAAAAAGGAAAAAAATGTCTGGAAATAAACTCATACGTATTAACTATGTCTCCCAAGGATTATTACGGGTGACTTTTTTCTCTTTTTATTTTGGTGTCTTCTAAACACTTTGAAATGAGATGTATTCTTTTTACTGTGAAGGGAAGAATACTTTTTTAAAAGCTAGGATCAGGGGCGCCTGGGTGGCTCAGTCGGTTACACATCCGACTTCGGCTCAGGTCATGATCTCGCGGTTCGTGGGTTCGAGCCCCGCGTCGGGCTCTGTGCTGACAGCTCGGAGCCTGGAATCTGCTTCCGATTCTGTGTCTCCCTCTCTCTCTCAAAAATAAAAAATAAAATAATAAAATAAAATAAAATAAAATAAAATAAAATAACGATCAGGAGGCAATGCTGCCTGCGGTGGGCACCCGCACAGTCAGAGGATTCTGCCTGGAGACCCCACCGTGCGCTGGGGAGGGGTCCTCCTCCTGCTCCATTATCCGGGGATAACGGCACCCGCAGCCTCATGTATCAGTTTCCGCAGGGAGGGGCGCGAGGGGGAGGGAGGGGCAGGGACTGCACAGGCCCCACCCGACATCTACATGTAAGTAGTAAGCGTCACCGAGCGTTTGGTAGCAACTGTGACCAAGTCCTACTCGGGCCGCGGTGCACACTCTGTAGCCAGTCTGGCGTGTACGTGAGCCACACCTAGTGCCACCCCGGGCAGACGCTGGGGCTCTGCCTCTCCTCGATTTGTTTCAGGCTGTAACTGCAGCTCTAAGAACGATGTCATTTTCCACGACCACTTCCTGCCCCCCACAGACACGCAACCGAACTTCTCGTCACCAGCACCAGAAGCGAGGACCCGGGACACAAAACAGTAGCGCCGGCTCGCACAGATGGGGTCCCAAAGGCGCGGTGCACCCAGTAACCGCGGGGGGAGCGGGGAGCAGAGGAGGGGGGAACCGAGGACGGGCTTTGGACCACGAGGCTCTGACTGCGTGTTATTTGGCTAAACACAAAACGAGCCACACACACACCCATCAGTTCTCTAGCTGGCACATTCGTCCCTCCCGCGGATGCCGGTTAGCAGTTTCGCAACCACTCTGTGTAGTAGGTCTGAACAAGACACAGACTTCTCACTCTCTGGTAAAGAAGTTATAAATAAGGAAGGAGGAAAGACAGAATAAACCTGGTGGCATTGGACTAGAATCAGAACTATCAGCAGGAGCTCACGGTTTTTCATATATATGTGTATACATATGCATATACATATATACACAGAAGGACAGATAAATATAGACGCGCACGCATGTGTACGTGAGAACAAATAGACACTTCCTCGCCGTGTCTACCACAAGGACACGCCCCCCACGCCCAGGCCCCACTTTCTCCCACCACTCTCCAGTAAAAGGACATGGACCACGGCAGAAAAAACTCAAGGGGAGGCTGGACCAGCTTGCAGGCGCAGAAGGGAAACGGTACACCACGATGGGGGGGCGGCGGAAGGACCCAGGCACCCACCTTGAAAGGGCTTCCCCGGCAGGGTCACAAAAGACAAAGACTGAGGGACCGTCGCAGATTGCACAAAGCGCAAGAGACGTGACAGCAGGTGCCATGAGGGCCCCCAGGCTGGGTGAGGTCCCCAAATGGGCACGGCGCGTCCGGACATCAGACGTTACTCAGACCACCCGCCAAATCTGGGTGAGGCCTGCAGCGCAGGCTGAAGTGTTAATCAGCGTTAATCTCCGTCCTGTGGCTCCAGCAGCCGACACTGCGGGGGAGACGGCAGGGGACTCCGGACCACTTTGGCCACCTTCCTCTAAGCCTCAGATTATTCCAGAATAAAGGGGTAAAAGATGATGGAGGAGGCGATGCAATGAAGCGTCAAATAATGGAGGGTGGGGAGCAGGGGAGACGAGATGACCGAGGCTGGACTGAACAGGTGCGCGGGGTGACGGGCACCCAAGGGGTTCCTTGGCTTTTCTCCTCCTCTACTCCTGCGTACGTGTGAAGTTTTCCTCATTAAAAAGTCCTGTGAAACGTCTCGGAGTTTGCAAACAACGTAAGTCTGCTGACTTCCAGGAGCGCCCTGCATCACCAGCAGCCAAGCCGAGCCAGAGCCCGCCGCCTCGCACACTGTCCCCGCCTCCACTCTGGCTCCATCCTCTGCCCCAAGTACCTCCCCCGAGGGCCAAGTCTGTGCGTCTCCAGGCCGCTTCCCGCCTGCTCCCCCCACCCCCCCAGGACGCTCAGAAACACACAGGGCACGTGTGCAGTCTCTCACTTGCTCCTGGCATTCCCGATGGAGGCCACTGTGCCCGGGGCTGCCTCTGCCCCTGGGCCCGTCCGGCTCCGTCCCAGGCCCCCGACCGGCCACGCTCCGTGTCGTTACTCCCTGCTCCTGCAGCGTGCTCTCCGCCCCACCTGCACTAAAAACACCTGCCACCTTCTATGGATTTGTCGGTGACCATTTGATTCACGTCCGTGGTGATGACTCGGTGAGTGCACAGGGCAGGAACGAACCAAGTTCACACTCATTGTTGCTTCCCCGGCACTGGGTAGGATGCCTAACGCATAGCTGGTGCTCGACGTTTATTCCAAGAGCGAATGCTGCTGCCGTTACAGCCAGGCCTGAATCTGGGTGCTGGACTCTCCTCTTTCCTGCCCGACCAAAGTATGTTTAGCTTTACTGTGAGCGTCTAGTTTAGAGCGTGTCCCAAACATACTTTAAATCCTGGCATGGGGGCGCCTGGGTGGCTCAGTCAGTCAACTGTCCGACTGGCTCAGGTCATGATCTCACGGTTCATGAGTTCCAGCTCCACATCGGGCTCTGTGCTGACAGCTCGGAGCCTGGAGCCTGCTTCTGATTCTGTGTCTCCCTCTCTCTGCCCCTCCCCTGCTTGTGCTCTCTCTCTCTCTCTCTCTCTCAAAACTAAACACTAAAAAATAATAATTAAAAATAAATCCTGGCATGAAAAAAATGGATGTATCTTACAGCTCTTAAGTAGATCTGGGCAAGACATGCTTAAACCTAGTATTTGTTTTGTGCTTTGGTAAATGATAAAGGATGCCAAAATGGCTTATTATGTGAAGAATTTTATTTTCTATAAGGTAGTGATAACAGTACACGCGTGTTGGTGACGATGTGGAAAGCGGAGCCTTCCACACTGCTGGAGGGAACGTGCACTGATGTGTGACTGTCCCCTCAAACAGGGAGTATAACCCAGCGATTCCGCCCCAGGCATACGTCCGCACACCACCTCGTACAGGAATGTTCCTGGCAGCAGCATCCATCTCAGTTGAAAGGCAGAAACAACCCAAATGTCCACCAATAGATGAACAAATAAACAAACGGCGAGACATCCATACGACGGAGCCCTCGAGCCACAGGAGGGAGGCGGTGCCGACACGCACCACGCACACCTCGAAAACATCGTGCTCAGTCCAAGCACCAGGGCATGAAAGGCCCTGGAGTGTCTAAGATTCCATTTATACGAAAGATACAGATTAGGCAACTCACCGAGACAGACCGCAGGACAGTATCGCCAGGGGTAGGGGCGAGAGCGCAGGGCTGGCGGTTACAGGGCCTCTCTTTGGGGTGATGCAAACGTTCTGGAACCTGTGAGAGGTCATGGGCACAGTGGCCCATGAATATACTTAAACGCCACTCAACTGGTCGCTCTAAAATGTCTTGTGATAGGGCGCCTGGCGGGCTCAGTCGGTTAAGGGTCCCACTCTTGATTCGGGCTCAGGTCATGGTCTCACAGTTGTGATATGGAGCCCAGCAGTGGCTTCAAGCTGGGCGTGGAGCCCGCCTGCGATTCTCTCTCTCCCCCTCTCTCTGCCCCTCCCCTGTGCGCGAGTGCTCGCTCTCTCTCTCTAAACAAACAAGATCTTCAAGAAAAAAATAAAAAATAAAATCCCTTGTGTTTTGTGAATTTCACCTCAATTTATAAAAAGGCTGTGACATTTTGGGAGAATTTCCTGTCTTTGCAAAATCTAATATTTTTCTTCTCCCTTTGATAATGACGCAGACACGACTGGAAAAGTCCACACACACACACACACACACACACGCACATACATGGGACCGACAGCGGGTGGGAGGGCTGTAGGCTCCCCAGGGTGCGCGATGGAAAGCGCAGCCAGGGAGGCCGGAGTGGTCCAGGTCAAGGCCAACAATACAGCATCAGGCTGAGAACGATCTGCCCAAATGGTGACTTTGCAAGATTCTCGAACAATCACTCCACAACGTGTGCTTCAAAGTACCTTATTTCAATAAAAACATGCAAAAATAAAATACAAACCACGCTTCAAATAAACGTTTATTGGAATAACACTGGGTCCCGCCGGAAAGCTTACTAGAGCGTGTCTTGCAAACTATGACTTGTGCTTCGACCCCAATGTACCTGTGGGGATGACCCACAGGGCCCTGCCCTCGCCGCCCCCTTCTTGACAGACTCCGCCCCTTTCTCTGCACGTTGCGCCAGGCAGCTGGTCAATGGTCATCCCAGGGAGAGGCTCCCTGATGGAATGGAATTTAAAGCCCTCAAAAAGTCAACCTAGTGCTTTGCTAAAGACCAAAAAAATTAAACAATAATGCCACACAGAACGCCCACAGCTTTACAACCAAATTTCTTACCATCCTTTCCATTTACTTCAGAGCATTTACCTTTCAGAGGATTTTCACCCAAGACATCCATTTTTTTCCTTAACTCACCTCTGAAATTCCACGATTGAAAGGCTCACGGGCTGAGCTCCCTGCTCAGCCCCAGGTCACATTCGGGCTCTCGCCCCGTGCTCGGAGCACAGACATGGTTAATACATCTGACTCTGCAGCAAGGCAGGCAGAGGGTCATCCCCACCTCACACACAAAGACACGGAGTGCTCCTGGGCTCCACAGCCCAGAGGGGACGGGGCCCGATTCCCACACCCAGAAAGCTTCCAGCTGGGCACTGAGGGCCGTGCACTGGCCACCTCCGGGCCTCTCTCCCAAGGGCGCGGTTTTGGACAAGACTGATGGAAGCAAAGAGGGAGGCAGTCAGCCCCCCTCGCTCCACCTCCACCTGCGAGAGCGACAGTCAGGCTCAGTGGGACCAAGCCGTGGGCACGCACTGCACCCACCAACACCTAGAATGGAGGTACTCACAGGCGGGGGGCTGCCCTTTGATGGGTTATGACTTTACTTTTCCCGTGTACGTCTATTACCTATTTAAGTACATCCTTTCCTAAGTGGCCTCCACGGCCCTCTTCCCTTCTGCTGCTCAGCATCTGTCATGCCGGTTGCACGGAGCCAGCATGGGTGCGAGAGAAGGAAACACTACGGTGGACACCGTAACAGACCAGAGATGACCAAGGTGATTCAGGGCAGCGAGAATCAGACTTTACAACCGATGAAGGAGACAGACAGACTTCCGGGCAAAAAGCACCGCGTGCCATAAATGTGCAAAGGGAATACAATGGATATTTTTCCTCCTGGATTTCCTAGAACTGCCCGTCTATAAAACAGAAAAATCACCCCCGCTGCTCCTTCCTTACCCACCGCCATCAGTGCTCCCTGCCCCTACATGCAGGCTTCCCTCCACGCCCTCTGCTCTGCTCCACCACCAGCAATAATCTTAACCCCCGCCCCCCCCACAGGTGGATGGAGACTCCCACCCGGCCCGTCACACCTGCTAAACAGGGGCCCCTATGACCTGGAGAGGAAAGCAGCCCCTCCCGTGCCCACAGCATCCATGGCCTCTGGGCCCAAGGGTCCTACAGCACGGGACACTGCCCGGACCTGTCTCTCTTCTCAACTGGTCGTCTGGCCTTCAGGCTGGTCCCTGACGATCCTCTGCCTTTGAGACACACCGATAACCAAACAGGTGACCGGGAAAGTTTTTACTCTAGAAGCAGAACGTCAGCATACAAACCCTAACGGATTAATGGAGCCTAATGACCGACTCTCCGCGGCAACACTGCTGAGACAGACAGGAGACTGGCCTCCTGCGTCAGAGGCCGCAGCAGCGGTGAGGCGTGAGCGCCCCCGAGTCCTTAAGCCCAACAAGGAGAACACGCATCAGACCAAGCCTGACCACTAATTTGCAGGAAATCCACATGGGACGGAGGAACATGCTGGACGACACCAAGATGTCACCAGCCAATCCAGACCGTGGGGACCTGCGGACACAGCCAGCCTCTTCCACCAAGAAGCAGCAAGGAGGAGGTGGGGAGAAGCTAGAGGCGAAGACACGGGGCGTGGCTGTTTGGGGCTGGGGAGGTGGGGGTCACGGCTACACGGGCACAGGCACCGCGCACAACTGTACATGCACCGTTTACTTTCAGTGGCAAACTGCAAAGAAGGAGGCAGTTTTATTGATGGTGCACGAGTTTCACATCAATAGAGCTGTCATTTTTGTTTTTTAGGTTTATTCATTTATGTTGAGAGAGAGAGAGCGAGTGAGTAGGAGCGAGCGCATGCAGGCTCCCAGGCAGGCTCCACACTGTCAGCACAGAGCCCGAGGCGGGGCTCGAACCCACGAGCCGTGAGATCATGACCTGAGCTGAGGTTGGACGCTTAACTCACGGGGCCACCCAGGTGCCCTGGTAGAGCTGTCATCTTTAAAAGATATTGATTTTTTAATTAATTTTATAGTTTGTTGTCAGGTTGGTTTCCATATAACACCCAGTGCTCTTCCCCACAAGTGTCCTCCACCATGACCATCACCCCCCTTCCCCTTCCCCCCTCCCCCTTCCGCCCTCAGTTTGTTTTCAGTATTCAAGAGTCTCTCCTGCTTTGTCTCCCTCCCTCTCCCTCTTTTTGAAAAGACACAACAAGCAATCACTATGTGGGCCGCACCTCATCCTGACTCGGTCACCTGTTAAAATCTACACCACGTGTGTAACTGGGTGGATGTGCAGAGAAGCCCTTTCTAAACTGGTAACTAGGGGGACACCGAAGGAGGACTCGGAGGGAGAGGGGGAGCGAGCAGACGACACCCTTACCTTGCAGAGCTGGCGCCTGAAGATTTGTAAATAGCACAGCATGACTGGACTCCGAGCCAGAACAAGGGGCGGGGATGGCAGAGGGGCCTCTAGATGGACCAGGGATCTCTGGGGGGGCCGGTGGGGGCATCATACATGCTCCCATTCCTTCCCAGCCTCCACCTGACCCGGGCTCGGCCCCATAGGCAGCCTCCCGCAGGCGGACTCGCTCCGGCCACCTCCAGTCTCCTCCTAACGCGGCGGCCCCGGGGCCAGCTGAGGCCCCTCCTCCCCTCCGGACACAAAGTCCTCCACAGACTCCAAGCCCATCCTGACATCCCCACCCTCAGCCTGCACCTGCCTGCCCCCCCTCACCTCCCTCCCTTGCTTCCACATCTCTTCATGCACCTGCACCAGCAGGGCCACCTGCCTCCCGGCACCCTGCTCACTGGCCCGTCTTTGGCAGGTACCCCAGACACGCTTTAGAACCACCTGACTGGTGCGTGTCTTGTTTGGATTGTCCATCTCCCGTCACGCAAGTTCCTGACTGTTCATCCCCGAGTGCCTTCGCAGCCCGCAGCTCAAGGTTAAGTTGTAATGACCAGCCTCAGACCCGCCGGGGCGCCTTCCAAGTTTGATCCGACGTTTTCCCAGGGAGCCACGTGCTTCGATGTTTAGCAAACTGCGTAATTCTCGAAGCACCGGCACACACTGGGAACAAAGTGTGTCCTTTGTGTCAGTCACTGATGGGCCCCCCCCCCCGCCCTCAGTCACTGATGGGGCCACTCTAGGGCCACCATGTAGAAACTATAAGCAGAAAACTGTGTCCCGGTTCCACCCAGTTGGGACTGGGCTCATCGTGCGGGGACAGACCCTGCCTGGTGCTCTGTCACATCACTCCTGTCCACGTGACCATGCAAGGTGGGTCCCCAACTACTGTGAGTCCTGCGTGAGTGGGTTTCATCACCACACCGCACTAGCCTCTCAGGTCCCTTCCGGGGGATGCTCACAGGAACAGGGGCTCTGAGCGCCGAGGCCAAGCTTTCACGTCCCTGGTATTGAGACTCACAAGGTGGCTGTAAACGCAAGGCACCTGCTGGAGGTTGTTTATCGGGGACATGGGTTTTCAAGTGGTTTTTTGTTTGTTTGTTTGTTTGTTTGTTTGTTTTTATCCCTCACCGCTTGCAAAGACCTGGAGGTCACCAAGGAGGAAGGGCAGGCTGGGCGCCCGTGCTCCCACCCAAAGGGGCTCCTGGGCAGAGTCAGCAAGGGTACGCTGACATGGCAGGAACAGTCACCGGCAGCAGGAGCTTTCTGCAAACCGAGCGCTGGCGCAAACAGGTGCAGTGTGCCTGCATTATTTCCCCTGATCAAAGCGCCTCCGCCATCCGCTCGTTCTCTCTCTGAGGACGAGACTGAGGTTCAGAGAGGCTCAGTGAACACCCAGTCAGGAAGCCAGGATTCAAGTGAGGTCAGCCCAATCTGGACCTGTGTCCCGGGTTTGTGTCCCAGTGAGAGCGACCCCTGACAGCTCCAGGGGCTGCGGGCACCTTGGCACCTGGCCTCTGCCCAGAGTTGTCATTATTCTCTGCGCCTTCCTATGCCTCCTCCCCACCTTTCACTGGCATTTCTCCACCATCCTGTTTCCACAAACAAATGTTGCCACTAAAGCCCAGGGAGTCACCCCTCCTGGAGCCTGGGCCGTGTCGGCTGCCAGTCCGCTGCGTGTGGACAGGACTCTGCTCCACGGAGGACACGCGTGTCAGTCGCCACCCGTGAGATTCAGAGGCAGCCACCCGGTCCCGTCCATGCCCTGCCGCCCTCATGTCCTGCACAAGCTCCGTCAAAGCAAGGGCAACCGCGGGGCCTGGGAGTGCGGTGAGCAAAGTCCCCTGCGGGACCCCCCCACCCAGTCCCCGACAGGTGCACAGGCTCCCGCCAGCAAGCAAACACGACCTTGTCAAGAGAAACGCCCAATGGCCATATTGTTTCACTTCGTCTCAACGCTGACAAGCCTCTCGAATGAGTCTGACCTATGAACTTCAGTATTCTGTTTTTATGTGAGAACTTTCTAGTAGTAGAGCTAGGAGCCCAGGCACCCAGAAGTAACTAGAAAAGATGGGCTTCAGTTATAGGGAAAGAGATTCAGGAAAGGAGCCGCCCTGACTCCGAGTCTGGCTGGTTTGAAGGCTCACTATCGGCCTGGGTTTGGCTCGGGGTCTTAACGATGGAGACACTTTTCCCGGGGAAGGTACTGCAGCCCCTTCCAAGTCCTCCGCCCCAGTTCTAGGTGACGGTGTGACAGGCCACATTCGGAGCGGCAGGCACCCCTGACCCGAGCAGTAGCAGGAGTGTCGCTCAAGGGAGGGGGCCGCCATCAATCAGACCTGGAACCTGTACCAGAAAAAGGGACCACAGACAGACCAGCCCGACGTGTTATGATTCGTCGCAAAGTCCGCATTAGGGCACCGCACTCTCACCTCCCAGAAACGTGGCCCAGGGCTGGCACGCCCCCCGCCCTGCCCCTCCCCTCCCATGGGAACGCAGGTGCACCAGGCACGGCTCACCCTCCACTCCCCTCCCACCCCCACTCCTCACCCCTGGCTCTCACCCCCGCAGCACAAGGCAATCACCTGGGACATCTGCCAAATTTTATCTCTAGGGTCTCCAGGCGATTCCTCGACCAGCTGCAAGGCCAGGGAAGGGGGGGCCCCAGCTCCCACTCAGCCCCCTGCACTGTCCTCCATCTCACTGTGGCCTTCTAGCCCCTTCTCCAGAGCCCACCTCAGACTCAACGTGTCCAAATGCCACACATGCTTCTGCCCCCCAAGCCTGCTGGTCTCCCGCCGTTCCTTACGTGCGTTAACACTGTCGCCGCCTGCCACGTTCAGCAAATGTGGTGGCGAAGACGAGGATGTGGCCAGCTCCCCGCCACCGTCTGTGGCTTGCTTCCCCTGGGTGGGCCCACACCGCGTGCCCACTCAAGCTTCGCGAACTCCCGTGGGAGAAGGCAGGGTCTGGCCACTGCGCGGACGGCCACCCGCCCTCACTCACGAGGACCCAGCCCAGCGCTACTCGGCACATCTCATCTCTAGCTCTCAACAACCCTGAGGTCAGGCCTATCACCCTCATCTTCCAGGGATGAAAACTGAGGCTCAGAAAAGTTACACCCCTGGCCAGAGGCCCCACGCCAGTGAGGGGGGTCTGAGGCCCAGATATGAGCCGACATGACTAAGCGGAGCCCACCTGTAGTGAGCACAGGACGAGAGCCAAACCTGGGCCCACGCTTCTGCTCGGATGGGGCCCGTGAAGGGTCCCGCCCATCACTCCACCCACAGCCACTCCCAGCCCGGGGCCAGGGTGGGGGTCCTGCTGTCTCAGGCCCTGACCGCCCCACGCTGCCACCACGGCCCCTCGTGTGCCTGCAGTGCTGCCAGAATAACCTTTCTAGAACAAACCGGCATGCGACACTCCAGCAAAGCAGATGGGACCTCCGGTGGGCTGCCCACCTTCCCTACCACCTGCGCGCAGCCCCTGGGCACCCACGGACGGGGCTCCCGGGGATCGCTGGCTCCTTCCTCAGCCCCAGCTGCGGCACAAGTCAGCAGAGGGGTAAGCGCACCGCAGGGTGTGGACGTGCGGGGACCGAAGCCAGCCAGGCCCAACTCCCTGCTTTCAGGTGAGGAAACTAAGGCCCAGGGCGCGTGTAGAGCCGACGCGGGCGCCCACTCCCCGTCTGTCCACTACCTCGAGGAAAGGACGAGGACGACTGAAAGGTGGGGTTTCAAGTTCAAGGAGGCCCTGCTTCCAGCCGGCACTGGAGGGAGTGGGCGGTGCCGGAGCCCCGTTGGTGCAAATCGGTGGCAATCTCTCAAAGACCACGCTTGCGTCCTTCAGACCTGATGAGGCATTTAGTAAGAGCAAAGCGGCGTAAGATGCAACAAGTTTAAAATGTGTAAGCCCTGGGGAGCCTGGCTGGCTCAGTCAGTGGACTATGCAACTCGGGGTTGTGAGTTCGAGCCCCATGTTGGATGCAGAGTTCACTTAAAAATAAAATCTAAAAAAAAATACTAAGTAAACAAAATAAAGCATTTGAGCAGATCTACAAGCCTCAGATGTAAGAGCCGCTTGGAACCCGGGAGATCCCCATCCTGACGTGCCCGGCCCTGCTGGAGGCCTGGTGTCTCAGGGACATGATGAAGAACCACCCGCCCTTCACCTGCGTTAAGTCTCCAGGGTAGATGACAAAGTGTCTGGTCACCCAGGGCACAGCTCTGTTGAAAGGTAAAGTAGAAAAGCACTGTTGTTTGGTCATGAAGAGTGAGGACCCCAAGACCAGTCAGTGGTTTTTAGTTTTTAAACTTTGAGAGAAAAAAGCAGGGAAACAATTAGAATAGTGTAGCCGAGGGGTATTTTCATTGCCCAGATGCCCAAGGCCGCGGCACCACGCGTAGGGCTCGGGAGGCGTGGGTGTCAGCGAGTCACCCGCGGACGACAGGGTAACAAGGTGGGGGACAGAGCAGTCAAGTCTAGTCACACACACGGAGGGAGGTGACTCAGGAGAGAGTTCCCACCCACAGCTGGGGAAGAGCAGTCTCTGTCTTCTGTGACGACACAGGGTCCCAAGTGCCGTTTCCTATACGTGGTAAACGTCCCTTCTGCTCAGAGCACCACAACCACCAAAATTCTTCTGCAATGGAAAATTCCAGATGCAAAGAGGTCTGTCTACAAACACTAAAGATAAATGTGTCATAATTAAAATCACAGGCAAGTGGGTCTCCAACCGTCCTTACTCAACAAAACGGAGGTATCCTGAACAATGGGGTTCTTTTCAGAAAACGGGGTGGGTGTGTATACATACTCCGAAAAAAAGCGATTTTAAAGACTAAACATCTACAGCAAGGCCACAGCGGGGGAGAGGGGTGCTAGCTTTAGAGTCCAGATTGAAGAGCCCCAGAAGAAATACAACCAAATTTATGTGTGAACTTTTATTAAAATCCACGATCCCAAACGACCACTGTAAGCACACCTGAGGTCGGCAGGAGAAACAGAATACAGACTGTTGAGCGTGAAAATGGCACGGAGATTAAAATGTCCCTATTCCTCAGACGCGGCACTTAGGTATTGGGGTGAAAGGACAAGTCTGGAATTAGAGTATTTCCGCAAAGAACCAAGGGGGAAAGGGCACATGTGAGGCCAATGCGGATAATCCTGACCCTTGTTGAGGCCTGGTGATGGGAAAATGGGAGACTACTGTACTTGTCACTCTACTTTTGTGTATTTGAACCTATTTCACAACAGAAACTATTAAAAAAATCAAGTGTTCCATTTTGAACACCCACAGTAGCCATTCACGGAAACAAAAATCTGTGTTTTCCGGCTAACTCGCTACAATAGTATCGTTACACTCATTAGGAAGGATAAAGCAAATGGGAATTGTTCGGAGCTCTGACACCGAAACTAGAGGTTAACAAGAACTAACATTCTGCTTCTCTACACCAGGTAGGTCTTAGGAGGTGAAGCTTTTCCGACACACTTGCTTAAATGTGTCTTCAAGGTTTGGAACCGAGGGGCGCCTGGGTCTGAAGCGTCCAACCTCAGCTCAGGTCATGATCTCATGGTTTGAAAGTTTGAGCACCGTGTCCGGCTCTGCGTGGACAGTGCAGAGCCTGCTTGGGATTCATATTCACTCTCTCTCTCTCTCTCTCTCTCTCTCTCTCTCTCTCTCTCTCTCGGCAGAGGCCATCTGCCTGATGGCCAAAGTGGCCCTCACTGGGACACCGGGGCGTATCTTCACTGACAACCGGGGTGGGGAGAGCAGAAGCGGGGTGCAGGAACAGTTAGACGGCACTAGAAACCACACTGAAAGCCAGTGAGTCCCAAAGTCGCAATCCCTTTAGACAACTCTCAAACAAGACTTGTGTGTCACAAGTTACTTTGTTGCAATGCTGTGAGGAGTTAAACACAGTAGCCAGAGACCACAAAACCAAAAGAAACAATCTCTTGGGCTCCCCCAGACGGACTTTAAGATCTTTAGCTTGTTCAAAACAAACACACAGACAAATAAAACAACAACGACAACAAACCTGATCATCCACCATCCCGAACCACCAGCTCTTCTGATGAGCTAAAACCACTAAGAAGTAGTAACATCTTCAGGGTCCAAACATTAATTCACAGATTGTAATAGCATTTCTAACGGGCATAACATTTATCTACTGTGAGCTCTACCTTTGGAGTTAATTTACTAAGTTGCTTCCTAAGTGTATTAAAACGGGAAGTAGCAAACCTATTTGTAATTTTTCTACGATCCAAATGGACTGTCTTTTCATGATCGTAAATTAGGAAATATAACAATAAAAAGAGTTTCATCGAAGCAACTATTCCAGAAGTTCCTTCTAAGCCAACCTAAAAGCCCTCGTGTGTGGAATACGAGTGAGGGGACCCCAGCCTTATAATCACAGAGCACTTGCGCGGCCTGAAATCTGGGCTCGTTCCCATCCTGCCATTAGCTAACAACCATCCGACAGACCCGTTTGTTTTTGCAACCGAAACCGTCGGCTCGCCACAGCGCAGCAAGCTTCTTCCGAAAGCTGTCCGTGACCAGAAATGAGCCTGGAGCCTGCGAGGATGACAGGTCTTCGGAAACGAGGCGAGAGAAGGCACCCCTGAGCAGAGCACACAGTTCGGGGTGAGCCGTGCTTCCTGAAGCTCTCGGGTCAATGATACCTGAGCGCATGCGCACAGCAGGCCAGCCTAGATGTAACAGGTACTTCTGGCTGTGGGTCAAGGTCAAAAGGACTGAAAGCCACTTCTTTAAGGAGAGTGTCGGCAGTCAGCTTGGGATCAGACAAATCGTCCTAATGCTCACTGGCCATTTGACCTTGGCAGAGCTCCTAACCTATTGAAGCCTCTGCCGTCTACCTTCAGAACCAACATCGCCAGTTTCGCAAGCCACCCTATGCGTTAACTAACGTGAGGCACAGCACGAAAGCTTGACCTTCGTCAAGGTTCCTCACTTTTCCCGGGCCTTCAACTTTTAAACTGACAATCTGAAAAAGTCTCCAGTGTGGTTTTGCTGGGTTCCTGCACAGGCGTTCCCGGGGATCCTCACTCCGCTAGGTGAGGGGCGACGCTGCCCCTTCATGGGGGGGGGGGGGCGGGGAAGGGAGGGAAACCTGCCCGCCCCAGGTCTCAAGAAGTCAAATCTGCCTTCAGGGTCGTGCCAAGAGTCCGCCCAACCAGCCCTGGGTCACCTCCCAGGTGTAGGATTAAAACCATTCTTCAATCAAATGGCTGGGGGCCTGCACACGTGTATAAATTGGTGGCGCTCAGCCTTGGAAAAGCTTTCAAGTTAAGGGACACCAGAGAGAAGACGCTCCGAATTCACAACGCACAGGGCGGCTGGTGAACAGCCACACAGCGTCCAGGGACCCGAGTCAGGCCACGGAGCAGATCAAGAGGGACTTCCAGACCCCTGACCTCGGCAGGGCCAAGCCGGGGCCCCACCAGCACGCGGCTGGCGGGGGCCTGGGCGGGGAAGGCACCCCGCACCGGGGCCGGGCCCGCAGCCTGCTGGAGCCTGGCGGACAAAGGGGACAGGCGATGCCCTGTCCAAGTGGCAGGCCCAGCCGGGAAATTAGGGAGCCACGTGCCTGGCGGGAGAAGGAGAAAGCTTTACAACACTTGACCGTTGTCTTGGCCCCGCATCCCCGCTGCCCTTCCACCGGGCACGGAAAACAAGGGGGGACATGTGTTACTCCTTGAAGTTTTTTAGAACTTTTCCAAAGAAAGCGAGCGGACTGGTGGAAAGGGGTGCTAAGGAAGTCAACACCTCTCCTCACCAGCTTCTAGTAAATTGTAAAAGGCAATTAGCACTTGAATAAGGAGCCGGCGTGTCTGGAATGAGAAGGAGCCGCACGCAGTTTTAGGGGTTTGGGGGGCCGCTTCCCAGCCCTCTCCGCCCGCAGCCCTAACTCCCACCGGGAATCGGCCCGAATCCAGCGTTTCCAGACTTTCCCCCGGAGCAGGGGCCGCACAAGTGCTGGCAGAGAGAAAAACGAAAGCGAGTGCGCTCCAGGCCCGCCGGGCTCGGTCCGGCGCCGGGGGCCGCGCGTCCCCGGCCCCCGCCGTCCGCACCCCGGGCTCGGCGCCGCCCCCGGGCCCGAACCCCCGCCGGCGCCCGGGGCCCAGGCCCGCGGGGCTCAGCGGGGACCCGCACCGGGGCGGCGGGCGAGGCGGGCGCGGGCCTCGGGCCTACACGCGGGCCCCGGCCCCGGCCTCCGGCTCCACCCGCGGGGCGCGGGAAGGGCCCAGGCCGCGCGGGGCGCCCCGACGACCGGGGGCCCGAGGAGGCCGAGCCAACGGCCGGCGGCCCGGCCCCGCCGCCACCCCACCCCCCCCCCCGCCACCCCCGGCCGCCCGCGCCCCGCGCCCCGGGCCTCGCCCTGGACCCCCGGCCCCGCGCCTGCTCGCCCCCCCCCGCCCGCCGCTCCGGCCCGCGCCCCCCGCGCCCCCCGCCAGCCCGCCAACCGCCGCCGGCGCCGCGGGGCCGAGCGCGAGCGGCCGGGCCGGCGCCCCCCGCGCCAGGACTCACCGGGGCCGGCTCCCGAGTACATGGTGGCGCCGCCGAGGGGCTCCGGGGCCGAGGGGCGGCCGTGCGCGCGCCACGGGCCCCGACGCCGCGAGCCGCGAGGGAGCCGCCGGCCGCACGATCCGCCCCGGCGCGGCCGCCTCGCCAAACAGGTTTACCCGACGCGGC
>CM053569.1:2800741-2840227 GCA_028646485.1 Cryptoprocta ferox | reverse complement strand
AGGGGAGGAAGGCGGGGAGGAGGGAGGGGGAAGGAGAGGGAGGGACGTAGGAGAGCGGGGAGGAGGGAGGGGAGGAGGTGGAGGAGGGAGGGGCGAGGTGGAGGGAGGAGGTGGAGGAGGGAGGGGCGAGGTGGAGGGAGGAGGTGGGGCGGGGTCGGCGCGCTGGCGGCGGGGAGCCTGGGGGGGCGGGAACGGGGCTCGCGGGCAGGTGGGGCCGGGGCGGGCGCTGCGCGGGCCCGTGGGGCGCTGGGGCCCCGCCGCGGGGGCGGACGTGGGGCGGGGGACCCCCCCAGCCACTCAGAGCGGCGACGTCCGCGCCGACTGGGCGGAGCGGGCCAGCCTGGCACCGCCGCCCGAGCCCGGGAGAAAAAACACCCCCCTTGTTATCCCCGCCGCCCCCGCGCGCGTGGGGAGCGCGTTCTGGCTGCTCGCGGGGGGCCGGCGGGGGGTGCTGGGGCGGGGGGCGCTCGGCCCTTCCACCGCGACCCCCTACCTCGGCGCGGGGGCCCGTGGGCACAGTGCTGGCGAGCTGGCGGAGTCCTGGCGCCCCAGCCTGGCTTTTTTTTTTTTTTTTTTTTTTTTTTAAGTTATTACCGAAACGCGAATGTCGGGAAGCTCGCTCCCAGCCCGGAGCTTGAACTTGAACGCCTGCTGGCCCTCGCACACGACCACACCGCCACCTCCCGGCCAAGAACCCCGATAATCCATGCACAGAAACTTGAACAGTTAAGTTTCAGTAAACGTAGGCTGCCAGCAGCGAGGAGACCAACCCCACCTCGGCTCCAGCCCTCGGGCGCCTCCCGACTCTTGAGGCGCGGCCTTCGCCGGAGCCCGTCGCGCTCCGACCTGTTTCTGAACTTACCTCCCTTGCTCTTCGGAAGGTCCTGCCTCCTGCCCAAATCCTCGTGCGTCCTTCCACGGCCCCGGGTCCCGCGGGTTCAGGAGCCTTTTCCAGGGAAGCCAGCCGGCAGCCGCCTCCGCTCTCTCCTCGTGGGTGGGTGGTGGGAAGTCTGGGGGCGAGATACAGTCCAGTTCTGCTCCTCATCGTCTTAACGTACTCCGGCCTATAAAGCAGTTGTCTGCATATCGGGTGCAAGGAACAGTGTCCTTCCTGCCCAGGATGATGCAGAAACTAACAAGAGTCCCGCCTGCAAGGGCTGTGCGTCCTAAATACGTTTTGCTTTTGTTTTGTTTGGCTAATTCTTTGCAATCCTCAAGCACATCCCTAAATAAGTGCTAGAAAACCTTGATTTCCTCCAGAGAGAAACTTAAAAGGACATCGATCTTCACATCATTGCTGCGAATGGGGTCCTCGGCCTCCCAGATGCCCATGGATCACTCCCCAACCCTCTGCTGAGCACCCCCAGCCCTCGAGGTGGCCGGGACCACCTGAAAAGCCCTGGAAATTACTCGTATTCCTTGCCGGCTCTCCACCTAACAGCCATCTTTTGTGTGGTCACAAATCTGATTTTGTGCCTCCTTTGCTCAAAACCCTTCCTTGGCTCCCCATTCCCATCTGCACGTGGTCCCAAATCCTTAAGTTGGTGTGGGACCCAGCCCCCGACGGGTCAGAACCTTCATCACCCTCTCCAGGCTCCTCAGACGCACAGCTCCGTTTTCTCAAGAGTGTTAATCGCCGGGGTGTGAATCAGTACAATCACTTTGGAGGAAAATGCCTGGAGCGGCTCACACGCAGCCCTGGAGAGATGGGCTGCTGCGAAGTGTGTTTAGGAAGCGCGGGGAGGGCTGGGGTGGCTGGGGTGGAGATGCGCGGGGGCGCCGCCAAGTATCCGTCAGCCGGGGCGTGGGTGAGGGAGGGACGCAGCAAGGAGAAGGAAGCCCCTTCAGTCCGGGTGGATCTCAACCACGTTGAGTGGAAGAAGCCATCACGAGCACCGCGTGGTCACATCTGTGAAAGTGACACAACTAGGGATGCACCAAGGGAAGCCAGAAGGTGGTCCCCAGGGGCTGAAACGGCGGGCCCTGCGGGTGGGGTGCTGCGAGCAGGGAGGGCGTGCGGGCATGCTCCCCGCGGCAATTCTGCGGCCCAGTCGCGAGCCTCAAGCCGCACACTTGTTTTTTACGTTCACTTTCCGGACCCCCGGCGTGTTTCACAATAAATAAATTTTAAAATAATAGCCATGAATGTGATTGCTCCGCCGCTAGTGAGCCCGCAGCTCCCAGGGCCCGCTCTGCGCCTGCCTCTTCCCCCTCCCCTACCCCCCCCCCACTATTTTCTGCCCGAAATCCCAGAATCCGGGGCCTCCGGGCGGTGCTAGCGGCCGTGCGGTCTGGGCCCCAGAAGCGCCCAGAAGGCGCAGTCCGCGCGCCGGGCGCAGCCCCGCCTCCCGCTGCGGGGAGCGCACGCACGGCCCCGGGAGCTTTGTTGCAAGGGCTCCGGTGCAGACGGTCAGCAACGCAGGGTCTCCCGGGCGCCTCATTGTGTCGCCTGTCGGCGGGACCCGCGCGCGCGCCCCCTGCTGGTGAGGGGGCGCCGTCTCCCTCTGGGGGTGCTCCCTCCCCGCGGCTGCCAGACGCCCCCCCTCCCGCGCCCCTCGGCGGCGCCCCCTTCCCCGCCGGCTCCCTCCCCGCGTTCCGCAGCGCGGCCAGAGGGCTCGTCCTGCGGCCAGCGAACGCGCGTAACCCCATTTAATTGAGTTCCCCGATTCTTGCTGTGAAATGTCTCGAGTCGTCTCCTTGCCCCCCACCCCCACGCTCCGCTGCTCTGCTCCTCCAGGTCTCCGTCCTCGTGGGGCCGGCTCGGGGGGCTTCGGGTGGCCGCGCTTTTTCTCTCTGTGCAATTCGCTGCTCCGTGTTTGGGGACCCCTGGGCCGCGCTAAGACGGCAGGGCTGTCATCGCAGCCTGGGGCAGGGACGCTGGGGGGCCTGCACGTGGGGGTGCTGCAGGAGAGGCAGAGGGTGGGGGGGAACACTCGGTGCGCTCGGGCATCCGGGGACCCACAAAGCCCTCACCATCGGGGCCCTTAATTTCTACAAGTGTGACCTGTAGGCACTGGAGTAAATCCGTTCCCTTTATTCTGCATGGAATAAAGCAAGGTTAGGAGGTCAGACAAACGGGAAGCACGGAGTTAACACTAAACAGATTTATTGATTGCAGACCTTCTCAAACCCTTTAACAAAATGTTAAGAATCACGATTCTACCAGGAGGAAGGAGGGGAACAGACAGTATGCAGCCCCACGTCTACTCGGCCACACAACTCGGGTCACAGGGTGCCACCAGGGTTCCCCCGGGCACACTCCGGGAAACACTGAGGTGATCCGCAGCTGTGCTGTTCTAACATTCTCTGAATAAAAACAGTGGCTGTTTTCTGAATTAAAAACTCAAGAGTGTGGTTGTGCGCGGACAAATACTTCTATCATGGGGGGAACAAAACACACATCTGAGCAATTTCTACACACTGATCCCAACGTTAAACGGAAACCGCTTAGTTTGCATACATATATCACTTTGTCATTTTGCACACCCAACAGAGGCTATAAACCCTGAGCCTGCAAGCAGCCGGGCCACCTCCTCAGGCCCCCCGGGGCGCTGACACTGCTGTGCCACCCAGGGCGTCACTCACAGGAGCCCGAGTGCAGGAGCTGCAGCAGCCTGTGTGCACCCAGGGGACACTGCTTGCTCTCGGCCGTGTTCCTCTGTCTGAAAAGGAAAGGCAGCCGACGTGCTGCCAACACGCAGATACTGAGAAATTAACTCAAGATGGATGACAGATTTAAATGTCACCATAAAGCTTCAAAAAAAAGAGAGAAAAGTTGGGGGCATCTAGGGCTCGGCAAACAATCCATAGACTTGACCCCAGAAGCGCAATCCATGAAGGGAGAAACCTACATGGGACTTCATCAAAATTAAAGCTTTTGCTCTGGGAGAGGCCCCCTTAAAAGGGTCCGAGGACTAGACCAGCTTCGAGCCGGAGACAGTATTTGTGCACCAAATAGCTGACACAGGACTCGAATCTAAACTATATAAAGAACTCTCAAAATTCAACAGTAAAAAAGCAAACAGTCGGGGAGGCCGGGGGGCTCAGTCGGTTAAGCCTCTGACTTCGGCTCAGGGCATGATCTCGTGGTTCGTGAGTTCGAGCCCCGTGTCAGGCACTGTGCTGACAGCTTAGAGCCTGGAGCCTGCTTCCGATTCTGTGTCTCCCTCTCTCTCTCTGCCCCTCCCTCACTCATGCTCTGTCTCTGTCTCTCTCTCAAACATGAATAAACTTCAAAAAACACTATAATAAAAAAAAGCAAACAGTCGATTTGGAGCATGGGCCAGAGAGACAGGGAGAGACATGCCACCAAAAAGGGGATACTGATGGCAAACGGGCCACTGCTGACCGTTAGATCGGTGCCCCCTCAGACCACAATAAGACGGCGGTCCACACACATCACAGTGGCTGAAATTGAAAAAAAGTGACAACAATCAGGCTGAGGAGACGGTGAAGAAACTGGATCGCTCCCGCCTTGCCGTGCAAATGCCCAGCGGTATAGCCTCCAGGGAAAAAGGGTTTGGCAGCTTCTCAAAAAACTAAACATCCCACCACCATACGGCCCAGCAGTTGTGCTCCTGGGTATTTCTCCCAGAGAAACGGCACTTTGTGTTTACACATAAGCCTGCACGTGAATATTTATAGCAGCTTTATTTGTATAGCCAGAACTTGGAAACAACCCAAATGTCGTTAATTGGTGAGCAGTTAAACAAACTGTGGCCCATCCACACATGGGACATTCCTCACCAGTGGAACAGAACAAACTATTGATAACATACAACCACTCCCGTGGACCTCGAGAGAAGAATGCAGAGTGGAAAGAAGCCAATTCCCAAAGGTTACATATTATGTGATTCCATTTATAGGCCAGTGTTGAAAGGACAACACTACGGGGATGGAGAACAGATTAGTGGGCTGGAGGGGCTGACGCGGGGTGGAGAGAGGAATGGGGCTGTCGCTGTAAAAGACAGCATGAGGGTCCTCACGGTGGGAGAGAAGTTCTGTGTCTTGACTCCCATGGATGCTATTATCGGACTGGTTGGAATATTGGACTGTAGTTTTGTAGGACATTTCCGGCGGGGAGACTAGAAAGGGCACCTGGGATCTCTCCATACTGCTTCTTACAGCTGCACGTAAACCTACAATTCTCTCAAAGGAAAAAGGTTAATTTAAAACAAAGGGGCTCCTGGGGGGCTCAGTCGGTTGAGCGTCTGACTTCGGCTCAGGTCATGATCTCGTGGTTCATGAGTTCAAGCCCCATATCGGGCTCTGTGCTGACAGCTCGGAGCCTGGAGCCTGCTTCCGATTCTGCGACTTCCTCTCTCTCTGCCCCTCCCCTGCGCGGGCGCGCCCTCTCTCTCTCAAAAATAAATTAAAAACAGATAAAAAATGTTTAAAAAAAGAACTGTTCATCAAAAGGCATTTTAAGTGTGCCCCTCTTTTGGATGTGACTTTTTTTTTTTAACTGGGAAAAAAACCATGAGACTATTAGGAAGATTTGAATTCTGATAGGCTGTTTGGTGATTTTGAGGGATAATCATTAACATTTTTAGCTGTGATGATGGTTATTTTATGTCAGTAAAAAAAAAAAAAAGTAGTCCTTGTCTTGTAGAGCATTACACTTCCCAACATGAAGGGGTGATTGCTGGGCTTTACTTCAAAGTTACCCGTCGGGACTAGAGACAGAAGAAGGCAAGTGATGGGTCTGGGGGGGGGGTGGTCACTACACTCTTCTGTGGAAGTTTGTACATATTTGACAATTTCCGTACTAAAAACTCCAAGAACGGCACACAAAGTGTGAAAAGGCCCAGAGAGTGGGGGGGAGACTTCGAGCCATACATGGCCAACCAGCAAAAGACCCAGAATCCATAAGGGAGTTCAAGAATTTCTAAAGAAACACAATCCAATAGAAAATTGGCCAAACACTCAAACGGACACTTTGCAAAGAGAAGTGCAAAAGGCCAAAAAGGCATGAAAAGGGCACTCACCTCAGTGACCAGGGTGATGGATACTCAAGTCCCAAGGAGACACCACCACAGACCCACCGGATCGGGGGCTCCTGAAGGGCAGGAGGCGGCACTGGGGCCTGTTCTGAGCTGGCAGTGGGGTCATCAGATGTGTTTTATTTGAAGTTCCCTCTCCGCCACCTCCCAACCCGTCGGCACCATCGGTGATAACCGCCCCTCCGTCATCTTGGCTCCCCCACCTCAGTGCTGCCATCTGCTCCTACCCCCTCCCCTCACCCCTGCAGTCCACTCTCCAGGCTCTGGGTGCACTTGACCATGTCACTGCTTGTCCGAACTTCTGTGTCTTGCTGCTTGTGGGGGTGAAGATACGCCCTGGTGTGGCCCGCCTCCTCGGAAAGGCGCCTGCCCCCTCCCCACATACCCCCTCCCCACCTCTGTGCCAGCCCCCCTGCCCCCTTCCTCACTTGTCCTCATGACACCCTGAGCCTCCAGCTGAGGAGAAGCTAACCCAGAAGTAGGCTGTGGACATCTAGCTTTTCATTCTGGGGGAGGCCCTAGAACGCCGAGCCCACATCTAGAACATCCCCTCCGCTCTGGAGGGTATCACGTGGGGGACACTGAGAACACAGGAAGAATAACTAGCATTTACGTAGTGCTGGGTTCCCGTCCCATGGACGTTATCTCGGGGAGGCTAGATGGCTTCGTTTCTCCGAAGAGGCAGGGGGTGAAGTCTCACAGCTCTGGGACTGGCCTTGCGTCCTGCACGTCTGCCGGGAGCTGGGGTTAGCACGGTGTCTTCGCTGGGACCCCACCGGCCAGCCGTGGTCAGCAGTGAGGGGACACATGCCTCGTTCTGGCTGTGGGGCCTGGCACATCTGTGGACTCTGGGAGTGCTGGCCCCGTACTCACCCGAAGTCCTGTGTTCCAAAACCGTGTTTCCCCACAGCCCCACACGGAGCAGAATCGAGACACAACTAGAGGTCGTGTGGTCACGGCAGAGGACGTGTGCATCAGTCAGGGTGGGGCTGCTGCTTCAGGCCTCTGGCTGGGCTCCCACGGTGCAAAGGGAAGCGTCTTGTTCTGTGTTTCTTGAAAAAGCAGAAGTGAGCAACTTTCTACCATCCCACGGGGTCATGCACCCCCAAAACCCCAGAAAGAATTTCCACCGTAATGATAAACACTGGCGTAGTGCGGGGTGCGCTTCTTCCGGCCCAACCCCCGTTCTCAGCATCACGCAGGCACCATTGTTCACTCCATCCTCGGAGCGCTCCCCGGTGCTACCCACGGGGAAGTGAGGCAGAGGGACTGCCCAGCCAGTAAGCGGAACAGCCAGGCCTTGAACCTGAGCGGCTGGCGTGGCGTAAACTTGACCACGGCCACCTCCTGATGGGTGCACCTGCGCCGCCGGTGTCTCGGTCTCTGACTGTGAGGCTCACCAGTACGTTTGGCACCATTGTCTCCAGCTGTGTTCCTACTCCCTATAATAACCTTGAGTATTTTGTATTCCCCACACGCATTAAGCTGACACCTAACATATTTTGTAAGTTTAAATAGTTACAAAGAATACAATTCCTGGCACGTTGTAAATATTGACACTTAAAAACAAAACTGTCATATCACTTTTTAAAATGTAACCAGATGGAAAATAAATACATTGATTGGATCCAACATGATCCATTACAAAATAGAACCTGATCAACCTCTTCTTTTAGCATCTAGATACTTGATCTTTCTGTTACTCCTAGAAATCCTATTCCTATGTAAATTCCTCCGCAGATATTTTTCCTAAGTTAGTATTTTTACACTGGAAAGTCTTACTGATCACTCTACAGGCTTCTCTGCAACACAAATGTATCCGTAAGTTGAAATTTTAAAATTTGTGGTATTTACTGCAAGCCTTTCAGTGTTAGAAAAATCCCTCTGGAGTTATTTATCATTATAATGATCATTTCACAACTGATTAAAAAATACGAATATATTATGAACTCGGAATAATAATTATGGGCCACAAAAAGTACAATTTTGTTGGAAACGCATCTCGTAAAGAGAAAGATGGGGCTTTCTTCGTCCATGACTTCACGGGTCCGGGAATGACTGACTCATTACTGAACTGAGACAATTCTATTCTCATTTCCCATCTCGTAGCTGTCAGGGCTGAGCGCTGTGTTCATATAGAGAGTAGGTGGGGAACTTCGCCGCAGCCGTGGGGTTGTCTGAGCCCCTGCACGCCGTACGCAAAAATCGCCAGGTGATCTCCTGCCAACAGTTATGCGTGACGATTTATAGCTGACAATTCAATTCGCTCCACCTTCAGGGGCAAAAAGCTGACACTGGAAATCACCTGGCTTTCCACAGGATCTTTTATGGCCCCAGGAGAGTCTGCGTGTCTGCGAGAAAGCTGTGGCAGGCAAGATTCCTGTCCCCAAGTCACCGCTCCTGCCCCTCTCCTACGGGAGCATTCATTTCTCACTCCGCTGACGCTGACTCAGTGTTAGCAGGGCTGCCCCAGGAGGCTTTGGTGCGGTGTGTGGTTCAGCCGCGGGCTTAGCCTCTCCCCGCAGGTCACCTGGGTCAGCGAGAGGAACTCTGCCCGCTCGGCCCGGCCCGGAGTGCACAGGGAGCCTCCCGGCCAAGTGCACCGAGGGCAAAGGTGCACAGGGGAGTCCCTAAGGGCTGTTACGCAGCAAAAGTAGCTGATTCAAAGCCCCAGGGGCTTTTTAAAAATATGGCAATTGACAAACTGGTTCTAAAATTTATATGTAACTGCCAACGAGTTAGAAGAGCCAAAAGGAAAATACCTTGAAAACTGAAGAATAAAATTAGACGGACTCACACTGCCAATCACCTGCCTGGTTACAGAGTGAGAGCAGTCGAGCCGCGTGGGTGGGCGGGGAGGCATTGCTCCGAGGCCGTCTGAGGTTCTTCTCCTTACCAAGTTCCACCCAATACATCCGACAGGTCTAGGAAACATAACAATATCATTACTTCCTTTTTACCTTTTCCAATAAAGTGCTGTATTTATTTAAAAAATATTTTTTAATGTTTATTTATTTTTGAGAGAAACAGACAGAGAACAAGCAGGGAAGGGGCAGAGAGAGAGACAGAATCGGAAGCAGGCTCCAGGCTCCAAGCTGTCAGCACAGAGCCTGACACGGGGCTCGAACTCACAAACCGCAAGATCATGACCTGAGCCAAAGTCAGACGCTTAACCGACTGAGCCACCCAGGCGCCCCTCCAATAAAGTGTTTTAAAACTTAAACGGCTTTAACTCCTTCTTTAAATAAATTTTTGTCCAACTCTTAGAGCTGCAAATTTAGTTCATTCAATTTAAGGAAAATATGTGCATATAATCCTACTTGTCAAACCTGTCGGCCAAATAGACACGCTTTCTGTCAGCAGGTGACTTCATTTTACGATGTAAATGCTAATAAACATTTCCTGGAATATTACAAAATCTGCTGAGAATTATATTAGAGATGCATTTTGTACGGCAGATTATGAAAAATAGTCAAGATTACATTTGATAAAGATTAAAGTCATATAATTTTCTATTATAATATTTTACAAGAAATAGAAAATAAAGCATTGTGTTCTTTTTTTAATTTTTAATTTTTATTTTTGAGAGAGAGAGAGAGAGAGAGAGAGAGAAAGAGAGAGAGCAAGCGAGCAGGGGAGGGGCAGAGAGAGCGGGAAACACAGAATCCGAAGCAGGCTTTAGGCTCCAAGCTGTCAGCACAGAGCCTGACCCAGGGGCTTGAACCCACAAACTGTGAGATCATAACCTGAGCCAAAGTTGGACGCTCAACTGACTGAGCCACCCAGGCGCCCCAAACATTATGCTCTTTAACGTGACTTCATTTATAATAGGTGTAACGTGTCCCTAGACAGGCGAGACGCTCAAGGACACGGAGTCTGACAGGACCTCTGAAGCAAAGCATGGCTTTCCTTTGGTAAACATGAGGAAGTACGCGTACTGATGTACATTTTTGGCTTTGGGATTGACTAAATGAAAATCAAGTAAAAATATCAGAAATAATTCCATCCAGTTTTGGATTTTCTCACGAATTTAGAGGAAGGGAAGGATATACTTAAAACCAGTCACTCTGGCAGCTCACATGTCGTATTTACTTTTTGCCGTCGGGGCGGAAATACCAAACATTTGAAAATATGAACTAAGAGGAGGCTTGATTGATCAAAATTAGAACATTTCTTGAAACGATTTAAAAAGGTGGATCTAACTAGCTCATTGGTTCATGCCCGTCCACCATGAGAGAGAGTGGGCCTAAGTTTTATCCAATGGATCTTGAGAAAAGTGATCGTCTGAGAAAACACTCCAATGCTGGATTGCATAGGATTGCCGTCATTAATGTCAGTGCTCAGCTGTCGGGAGTGGCTTTCCCTCCCCCTAATGACACGCCACCCAGGATGCGTCCTGAGACCCGCAAAGAAGAGAACTGCTCGCACACATTTGAAAAGGTATCTCGGACATTGACTTCTTATCCTTGTCTTTGCTTTGCTGTCACGAGCTTCTCCCTCAAGGCCACTCTGTCCTTGGGCACATGTCGGGGACACAAGGGGCTCAATCCAGGTCATACCTCCCTGAATGCAGGGTGTCCCGACAGCCACCCTCCCGAGTCTGGACCCCAGAGGGCTCATGGGCCCGGCCTGGCTGGGAGCGCTCTCCTGAGCTCAGGTGCAGGCACCAGAGTGGGGCCAGTGAGGAGGCCTTTGCTCCTCACACAGAGAAACGTCCACAGAGGTGGAGCCTCTGGAACCTCCAGCTCCCTGATGGCTCCCAGGGGCCCCTTCCCAGCTCAGACACCGTGCTCTGCGACAGGGGCCACGCGGGCAACCTTGAGACGCTGGGTGTCAGGACACAGGAGCCACATACGAGAGATGCAGGTTCTAAATCTATTTTTGTGTCATGTCTTTCAGACAAGATATAAAAGGGGCACTTGTGCTGCTCAGTGATTCCCTGGGTGTAAAAGGGTCGGCCATCTCTGGAGATTTCTCTGCTAAGTTTCTGTCTACACCCTTACCCCAGAGGGCAGGAGATGGGGCGGGGGGAGAGCTGCACACTGGGCTGGGGGCGGGCACTGGGCGCGGCCTGGGCTACTTAGTTGAACCAGTTCCCTAACGAATGACTAAGGGACCCCGAGAATAGTTAGCACCGATCCCTACTTTGTCTCCTTTTTTTACTGAGATAAAATACACACAGCAACACACACAACACACAACACAGCTCAGCGGCTGTGGTACATTCAGTGGGGTCAGTTGCCTCTGTCTAGTCCCAGGATTTGTGCATCGCCCCCCACAGAACCCCACGCCCACCCTCAGTCAGCCCCCCAGCCCCCTCCTCCTAGCCCCAGCAGCTGCCACTCTGCTGTCGGTCCCCACAAGCTTGCCTGTTCCGGACCTTTCCTACAAAGGGAGTCCTGTGCTAGGTGGCCTTCTGCATCTGGCTCCTCGCACGTAGCATCATTCTGATCCCCCTACATTTTGAGGTGCCTGTAATCCCACACTGATGGCTGGTGTCCAGGTTTCTAAGGTGACAGGACTAAGGTTGGTCCCAGCACCCCAGGGTCCCTCACCCCATCACACGCCCAGGACTCCGGCTCTCTGGCCCTTCCCTCCAGCAAGACCAAGGGCAGCACCCCGGGGCTGGGGGCAAACTGTCCCTCCCCAGTCAGGGCCCCGACAGACCCCCAGCCTCTCCACGGGGCACAGTCCCTAAGAGGGACCTCCCCCTGCCTCCTGGCTTTTCTCTAGAACACTGGCTAGACGGCTGCTCACTGTGGGGAGTGAACTGATCCTGGGACACCTGCTAATGAGTATTTCCAGGAACTCCCTGCAAACCTGCTACCACGGAACAAATCACAGAAAACAGGCAGACTCCCCCAAACACACACACACACACACACACACACACACACACACACACACACACACACACACCACATACACTTCTTTCCCGGAAACCCACCAGCTAGTGCCCACATGCCAGCTTTGAGGATGGCGTAGTTGTTCATTGTATCTAAATAGTTTGCTTTGTTATATTGTGTTTCTTTTGAGTTTTTCCCATGGAACATTTTATTCTAACTCCCAAGTTTCAAGTCTTTTTTTTTTTTTTTTTTTTTGGTCCTTTAAGGTCAAAAAAACCCATTGATTTTTCTGTTTACTTGTTCTTCCATTGCTTTGGGGATATTACTCAGCTCCCAGACACCAGGGGCTGCTCCCACCCCACCTCTGTGTCCAGCCGGTTGGGGGAGGAGAAATATTTCAAATTGGATAAGAGTTTGGATTTTATTACCTAGGATGAACTGGAGTCAGGGCATTCTTAGTCTGTACTTGACTTTCCAATGTCAAAACAGAGGGGCCGCTGAGTTCTTACTCACTGACCTACTTTGTTCACTCCTGGGCTTAGAAAAGTGCTCGGTACATGGTACCGTCTGACGGGCCTGTGCTGAATAAGTTGGACGCACGCTGAGGGGGGTTTTGTCCAGGGCGGACAGTGACTCAGATCAGAGGGTGAGTCGGAAGGGACAGTCGGGAAACAATTAAAGTTGGTTTTTTGCTTATACGCTATGGTGTCCAGCTCATTTAATAACCTGGAGGGAGGGGAGCCTGGGGGCTCGGTCGGTTAAACATCTGACTCTTGATTTTGGCTCAGGTCATGATTTCATGGTTATGAGTTCAAGCCCCAAGTCGGGCTCTGCCCTGACAGTGTGGAGCCTGCTTGGGGTTCTCTCCCTTCCTCTCTCTGTGCCCCTCCCCCACTCACTCTCTCTCTCAAAACTAAATAGATAAAATAAAAAATAAATAAACTGGATGGAAGCGTGTGGCCTTCATCCCTCTAAGGATAAAAAGTCAAGGCTCCGAGGGTCTGAATCAACAAACCAACCTCATATATGAAGCTAAACCTCCTAATTTAAGCAATTACCGAAATGAGTTCATGTACTCACTTACTCAAGGACGTTTGCTCCAGAAGCTGGTGGAAATGTCAGGCACTAAACAAGGGGATAGGAACCACTTTTTACAAGCACTGGAATAGGTGTGGGTGTGACAGAGAGCAAGGGGGGGGGGTGTCACAGCCGTGAGCGGGGAAGCTCTGAGGGGACATCTGAGCATAAGACCTCACTGAGAAAGGATCTGAGCGATGTGTCTCCAAAGAAGACCCACGAATGGCCGATAAGCACATGGAAGGACGCGCGACACCGGCAGGCATCAGAGAAATACACGCCCAAATCACGCAGCCACCACTACGAGAATCAGCAGTGTGACAAGGCTGCGGAGGAGACAGGCGCTCTCACACAGGGCGCGAGAATGTGAGATGGTGCAGCCACGCGAGAAAATCGTCCAGCAGTTTCTCAAATAGTGAAACACAGAATTGTCATCCGACCTAGAAACTCCATTCCTGGGAATATACAAAAATTTAAGTCCACACAAAAACTCGTATATAAACGTTCATAGCAGCTTTATTCACACATAATAACCAAATGGGTAGAAACAACCTGAATGAAAGCCCAGTCGTGATCTACACATCGGATGGAAGATTGTCTGGTGACAAAAATGAAAGCAGTACTGGTGTGTGTTAGAACGTGGACGGACTTTGAAAACACGATACTAAGTGAATAAGTCAGACACAAAGGACCATGTATTGTGCGATTCCATTCATGTGAAAGATCCGGAAGAGCCAGAAAGTAGATCTGTGATTGCCAGGGGCTGGGGGTGGGGGTGATGGTTAAGGGTGCAGAGTCGTTTTTGGAAGCAACGCGATGTTCTAGAACCAATCGTGGTGATGGCTGCTGAGAGTGCTCCAAGCTGGCAGCAAGAGCAAAGGCCGACAGGTCCATACAAGTTGGAATGTTCTAGGCCCATGTGGCCAAGGTTGAAGGTGATGCAGAGATGTGGCAGGGGGTTGGCAGGTGCCAGGGGAGGAAGGTGACTTTTCATACTTTATCCTAAGTGTGCTGGGAAGCCTTGAGAGGTTATGAGAAGGGGCATCACATATTCCGATTATAATTTTAATTTTTTTAATGTTTTATTTATTTTTGAGAGAGAGAGAGAGGCAGCGTGAGCAGGGGAGGGTCAGAGAGAGAGAGAAGAGAGGGGGACCCAGAATCCGAAGCAGCTCCAGGCTCTGAGCTGTCAGCACAGAGCCTGATGTGGGGCTCAAACTCATGAACCGCGAGATCATGGCCCGAGCCACCATTAACACAGGTGAGAACTGAGCCACCCAGGCACCCCTCGAAATGTTTCCATTTTATTTTTTTATTAAAAACAATTTGTTAAGCTTATTTATTTTGAGAGACAGAGACAGTGCAAGTGGGGGAGGGGGAGAGAGAGAATCCCAAGCAGGCTCTGCACCGTCAGCAGAGAGTCTGATGTGAGGCTCGAACCCATGAAACCTAAGGTCATGGCCAGAGCTGAAACCAGAGTCAACCAAAACCAACTGGGCCACCCAGGCCCCCTGAAATGTTTCCATTTTTGAAACACAGACTCTCCCTCTCCCCACGAGGAAGGCAATGTGGGCTCGATGGCCCTCAGGTCCCTGCTTCTGGGTCACACATGCCGCAGACCGGCAGGCTGTCTGTGAGCACTCCCGGGGAGTCCTCCGCATCGACGGTGGAGACCCAACAGGGCTCAAGAAGGAAAAGCAGCACAAAAGAATTTCATAAAAACAAACTCCAAATCTACTGGATAATCTGATCACACACACAATTACTTTGTGAATTTTTGTTTAAGAGTCAGCCATTGTGTTTCCTCTTGTTTTATGTGTGAAAACACATTGCCGACCCACTCTTTTGAATTTATTTTCTTTCACGAACCTAATATGAATGAAACAGTAAAAGCAGGCAGGTAATTGAATGAGGGTCCCTAACTGGTGTGCTCCGTCTTAGGGGAGGTGGCTGTCCTCACCTGTGGGAAATACTGAAGATGCTTCGTGTCACCATGAAAAATGAACCAGAACCATGGCCTCTAGCGTCGGTGGAAGGAGGTGGGTGTCACGAACCCCGGACGTGCCGTACGTTTTGTGGCCGGCGGCAGCCCCTTCCTTCTGGCTCCGGTGGAAAATGCCGTGTTTGCTCTTTGCTGCATCTACCTCGAGAATGGAGACCACACCCAGCAGACTGTCGACATTCCAGAAAATGTGGATGTCACCCTGAAGGGACGCACTGTTACCGCAAAGGGCCCCAGAAGAGCTCTGTGGAGGGACTTCAGTCACATCGATGAAGAACTCAGTCTCCCTGGAAAAAAGAAGAGGCCCCGAGTTGACAAATGGAAAGGGAAGAGAAGTGGCCGCCGGCCGCCATGTGCAGTCCCGCACAGAACGTGATCAGGGCGTTACTCTGGCTTCCGATACGAGACGAGGCCCGGGTACGCTCACTTCCCCTTCCGCGCTGTTACTCGGGAGAGGGGTTCTCTTCTTGGAATCCGAAAGTTCTTGGGTGAAAAAACACCCACAGGATCCGGATGAGGCCAGGTGTTGCTTGTTCAGTATCTCAAGCCCAGAAGGATGAGTTAATTCTTGAAGGAAATGACACTGAACTTGTCTCAAACTCCGTTGCTTTGATTCAGCAAGCCACAAGAGCTAAAAACAAGGATGTCAGAAAATTTTGGATGGTGTCTGTTTCTAAAAAAGGAACAGTTTAGCTGATGAAGCTCTACGTTGTCCCGCCACAGAAGCAGCAAGATGCCCGATGATTTTTCAGCCTTATTGGCGATATTTTGTTTATTTTTAAATGTTTTATTTATTTTGAGAAAGAGAGCGAGAGAAAGCGAGCGAGCAGGGGAGGGGCAGAGACAGACGGAGAGAAAACCCCAAGCAGGCTCTGCGTGGCCAGCGTGGATCCTGACGCAGGGCTCGATCCCAAGAACCACGCGACAATGACCTGAGCTGAGATTAAGAGTCAGACGCTTAACCGACTGAGCCACCCAGGTGCCCTAAGATTGGTGATATTTTAAAGATGCAGTAAAAGCTGGTTTGATTTGGGAATAAAAATAAAACCAAGTGTATTGTTTATCTGGGCAAATTTTATATTAAATTTACATCCAGTTAGTTAGCATAATGATTTGAGTGGAACCCAGTGATTCATCGCTTACATACAACACCCAGTGCTCATCCCAACAAGTGTCCTCCTTGATGCCCCTCACCCATTTAGCCCATCCCCCCACCCAGAGCCCCCGGCAACCCTCGGTTTGTTCTCCGTATTTAAGAGTCTCTTATGTTTTGTCCCCTTCCCTGTTTTTACATTATTTTTGCTTCCCTTATGTTCATGTTTTGTATCTTAAATTCCACATCAGTGAAGTCATACGATACGTCTTTCTCTTATTTTGCTTAGCATAATACCCTCTAGTTCTGTCCACCTTGTTGCAAATGACACGATTTCATTCCTTTTCACCACCGAGTAATACTCCGTGTGTGTATATATATATATATATGTACATATATATATGTACACACACACACACCACATCTTCTTTATCCATTTGTCAGTCGACGGATATTTGGGCTCTTTCCATCCTTTGACTATTGTCGATAGCACTGCTATTAACGTCAGGGTGCATGTGCCCCTTCAGAACAGCACACCTGTATCCTTTGGATAAATACCCAGTAGTGGAATTGCTGAGTGGTAGGGTGGTTCTATTTTTAATTTTTTGAGGAACCAAAGTAATGTTTTCCAGAGCGGCTGCACCAGTTTGCATTCCCACCAACAGCGCAAGACGGTTCCCTTTTCTCCACATCCTCGCCCATATCTGTTTCCTGAGATGTTAGGTTTAGCCCCTCTGGTGTGAGGTGGTAGCTCACTGTGGTTTTGGTTTGTATTTCCCTGATGATGAATGATGTTGACCATCTGGATGTCCTCTTTGGAGAAGTGTCTATTCATGACTTTTGTATCTGGGCAAGTTTTAATACCACCAGTGGTTTCATTATTCTTTCTTCTCAATCTAAATATAATTTTTTAAATTCCTGATTGACTTTGAGTCTTGGGTTAATAATAAGTTGTTTGCCTGAAAACTTGTAAAGAAATTAAAATTCATAGAGACAGAAAAAGTAGGTGTTTGTCACACAATCCCATATATGCTTCTTCCTGTTTTCTCTGCAAATATATACATTTGTTCAAGGTGCTAAAATTAATATAGTAAAATCAATGGGTTTAAACAGCCTCTTAAACTTGATAAGGTTAATTACATTTCAAAATGACAGTGTTAGGGGCACCTGGGTGGCTCAGTCGGTTAAGCAGCCGACTCCTGATTTCGGCCCAGGTCATGACCTCATGGTTCATGGGTTCAAGCCCCATATCGGGCTCTGTGCTCACAGCATGGAGCCTGCTTCAGATCTCCTGTCTACCCCTTTCCGCCTCTCTCTCTTTCAAAAATAAATAAATGTTAAAAATCTTAAAAAAATACAAAAACAAGAATGAAATGAAAGCGTTAGATAGCACGGCCCTTCCGGCCTGCTTCTGTAACTGCACACACGTACCCTTGTCAGGACGCATGAGGCGCCTGCGTGTGACAGAGGAGGGGACAGAGAGGCCGGGCTCACCATTGGAGGGTGTGAAGCCCCCTCTGCCTCCTGCAGACTCAGCCTAGACAGTAGGATTTCCCCTCGCCCTGATGCGCACCCCCATTTTTCAGAAAGTCCGTTAAATCTTGGGCTGATCTTGTGTGGGTGCTGAAGACCCACGGAGACAGCGGTGACGGGCTCCTTGCGCGGGGACGAGCTGCAGGGGCCAGTCCGTCTCTGTGACCTCGCAGGAGGCACCTGGGCGCTGACCTTGGCATCTCCAGAGGCCCGTCTCTAGCAGCGACTGGGCTAAGAGGGTGCCCCACACCCAGGTAAGTCCGGGTGCACCTGTGACGCAGCGCAGTGGCAGCCGGCGCCCACACCGTCTGGGGATCGGTGGGCAAGGCCGAGCTGCAGAGACGCCCACGAGAAAACTGCCCGGGGGCCTGGCTGGTAACTGGCTGTGCCTCCTGCGCTCCAGGTCACCAGGAAAGTGTGGAAGCAGGACAAAACCGAAAGCCGGCACCACCGGGTCCATCTTATTGTTTATTTATTTATTTTGAGAGCAGGGGGAGGGGCAGAGAGAGAGGGAGGCAGAGAATCCCAAGCAGGCTCTGCGCTGTCAGCACAGAGCCTGACGCGGGGCTCGATCGCTACAGGTCATGATCTCATGACCTGAGCCGAAATCAAGAGTTGGACGCTTACCTGACTGAGCCACCCAGGTGCCCCTGCCTTTTTTTAACCCCCTTTCTTCTTTTATTTTAATGTTTACTTATTATTGAGACAGAGAAAAACAGAGCATGAGTCGGGGTGGGGCAGAGAGACGGAGACACAGAATCCAAAGCAGGCTCCAGGCTCCGAGCTGTCAGCACAGAGCCCGATGTGGGGCTCGAACCCACGAACTGTGAGATCATGACCTGAGCCAAAGTCGGACGCTTAACTGACTGAGCCCCCCAGGTGCCTCTTTTATTCCCTTTTTGAATCCAGGTCCATATAAACATTCACAAAGTCCTGGCAGTAGTGAGGGCGTGGCGGGGGCGGGGGGCGGGGGGGCTTCCCAGGCTGCAAAGTCATTGCCTTCTTTAGTGACAGACAAAAGCAAATCTGGCTGGACCCCCAGTGGGCTTCCCTGTCTTCCCCAGAGCACATTCAGATGCACAGGATGCTTGCTTTCTGTCAACTCGATACCACCACAGGCCACGTCACCCTCGAGGCCGGGAGGAAGAACGAATAGGTGGAACCTCTGGGCTCACATCGCCACCTATGGAACGTGCTGGCCGGCCTGAATCTGGTCTCGAGAACCTTCAGGAGAATCGAAACAGGGCCACTGTCCCAAACTGGCCTGTATTCTTCAAAAATACAGTCATATGAGACGCAGGGAACAAGAGTAGCCGTGTGCTGGCAAATGCCGGACACCAGGTTCCCAGGGGAAGAAGAGCGGTGAGTCATAGCGTTTGCTGATTTCCAGGCTAGAAATACTCCCACCCTTGCTAATTTCAAGCTGCCGAGGGGACATCACCCAACCGGACGTGGGCGGAGACGCACAGAGCACACGGTCACACTGCATGTCCACCAGACAGACACGACTGACAGACACAGCCCGAGAGCTTAGGTAACGGTAAGATGTAGTAGATGATGAGGAAGTGTTGAGTTTTGCGCGCTTGTTGTCTTCGTTTCCAGTGTCCTTTAATTAATTAGAGGCATATATAATTTGATTTCTAATAACGGCTGTGTTTGACAAAACCTTGCAAAATTCCTGGAAACCAGCACTACCAAAAAACCAGGACAACTAAACCAAGACACGATCCGGGACTGGGTTTGGGATTTGGGGAAAAGTGATGTAAAGGACGTTATCGATGCCTTGCTCATCAGACAACGTTAAGTCTTCCGAGTGTGATACCCGTATCGTGTGTGTAAATGTCCTTGCTCTCAGGAGACGCACGTTGAAGTACTTGGAGGCGGGACTCGTGTCCTGGGGCTGCTGTAAAGAGCCCCACACGGGAGGCTTAAAGCAACAGAAATGTTCCCTCCCCCAGTTCTGGAGGCCGGAAGTCTGAAATCAAGGTGTTGGAAGACGGCAGGAGACTCTGAGGGAGAATCCACAGACGAGAATGACCAGCTGCGCTCCGGAACGAGAATGCGACGAGACGGGTACCCGGGTTTAGAGGGACGGCCTAGCCCTCACCAACGGGATGCTCACCAGTCCCATTTCAAAAAAAGCAACATATCTGTGCAGACACCTCACAGAAAAGGTAAGTGGCCGTTAGCAGAGAGAAAGATGCTCAGCATCACAGACGCACACCTGCCACCAAGTCTGAAGTGACAGGACTGACGGACGCGTGGCACCGGGGAGGCTCAGACGCTGCCGGCCAAAGCGCGACGCGGCACAACCACGTGGGAAGATGGTTTGGCGGCCTGTAAGTAAGGTAAACACACTTACCGTAAATTCCAAAAGTACCACCAACGGCTGTGTCACGAGCAACGGGAACGCGTCACATGCAGGTGTCCGCCCGCGGCAGCGTCATTCACGGTGCGCTGCGTGGTCAGCAGGTGCACAGGCGATCGGGTTGCAGGGCACGCACACGCAGCAGGGCCAGCCCGCCGATGCCACCTGGAGCGGGGGCCGGAGCGCAGACGGCGCCTTCCCAGAAGTGGGGGGAGGGTGAGTGCTGGAGGCTCGGCCGCCACCCGGGGCCAGATGGGGACTGACGGCGGGGGGGGGGGGGGTTCCGAGGGACGGCAGTGTCTCCTCTATTCCACGCAGACCCAGAGAAGGCCTCCCCACCGTCTCCTCTGCAGGCTCCTACGGTGAGTGAGGTCTCAGCAGGCGGACACAGGACAGTCGGGCGGCTCGTGGGGACCGGGGGCCGCAAGCACCGTGCTCTGAATCGGGTGTCAGTTATAAGTGTGTTCTTTTGTGGCAAGTTCGGCCAGCACCCCATGTGTGTGCCCTTTCTCTTTCTAAAGTACTCTCTAAACAAACTTGTTTTAAATAAATCGAACGTTAAATAGAAAATATGCAGTTGGAGAGAAACGGGGGAGGTTGTGCGCAGGGGGACGTTCACTTTCTGCAGCGCTTCTCCCGCCTGACACGCACCGGCTTCCCTGGTGGGTTGTGGTCACCCGCAGGGTAACACAGCTGAGTCACCGAGAGATCTGTGTGATGGTCCCTCGGTCCCCTGCGCCAGCACACCATGGGCCGGCCCCCGTGCTGATGACGCCGTCTGTTTTGTGTTTGCCCACTCCCACGACCAGAATGCATTTCTTTTTCTTTGTCTCACAGGATGCGCGAGACCCGCCTGCGGTTCTCGGTGGCAGAGGAAGAGTGGGATCGGGGGACAAGGGTACGTTTCAGGTGGATTCTCACAGTGAGGCAGCGGTTCTCGGGGCCACCGGGCCTCCTGCCCCCAGGGACACTGGCCCACCAGCAGGCCGCCCGAGACGTATGTGGAGGCATCAAGCTCATGGTCACCACTGCAGAGATGAGGAAGTGGGACCCAAGAGGCCACACGACATGGAGACTAAGGGAAACTCAGGGTAACACCCCCTGGCCTTTTCCCCAGAGGACGTCAGTGTCCTACGCCCAGAGAAGGACACGCGCGTATCTGGGGAACATCCCCGCCCCCCAATCCCTCCACTCGGGCACTTGGCTCCCGGCTCTGCCCCGCCTGCAGAGCCCGGCGCTGCTTGGTCCAGCTCAGAGCTTCCAGTGAGCCTGGGCAGGTCTGGGAGACCGTGTGCTGACAATTTCCCCAGTGACAGAGCCGAGTCACGGCTGTGTCCTCGAAACCGCAACGCCCGTGAGAATTTCAAGGCCACGGAGGCAGAGGCTCCCAGACGAACACCGTTCCTAACTCGACTTTGCATGTAAGAGGCAGAAACGGAATGAAAGGCCTGATTGTATCGGCCATGCTCCTGCGGCAAAATCCCGGACTTGTCTCGGAGACGGAAGGAAAAGAGACCAGTCATCGTCAAGAGCCCTCCTGCATGTGATCCGACAAGTCGCCTGAAAAATTTAAATGGTCTGGAAGAACCAAAAGAAAGGCTATTACACTGACGACTTTACTGGTAACACCTTTTTAATAGGCCAAAGTAGCTGTACAGTTCATTATATTCTTCCTGAGAATAATTTATGCCCCCGACAAGCTAAAGGGAGGGTACATTTCTCAAAAGGATTTAACAGAAGGGATGGTGTAACCGGACATCAAAAGAAAACCAACTCTCTGCTTGGCTTACTCGTCTCCTGGGAAGACAGACACAAGGAAGGGTTAGTGAGCTCTAGTGGCTGCAAGATAGTCAACATGGCTTTCGTCTTTCTTTATAAATTATATAAAAATGGAAAACGGGGATGGTTCCAGAACTTCTTCTCGATGCAGTTTGGAGGTGCTCTGGTAGAAAGCATTTCTGCTTCTGAGAGAAATACCATTGCTACAAAAAACTGGCACATTACTCTGGTGAAAAAAGACAAAGTTTTTAGTGTGGTCTACAGCTAGCTCCCAACGGGACCTTCACATATCCAACAGGAAAGTAAAAGGCGGGAAAGACAAAAGCGTGGTTGGTTGTTTTTATTCTGAACTGACTCAAGTCTTCAAAATATAGCTCTGACATTCTTTCTCTTAGAGTGGTGTTAGCGCTTCGCAACGGAAGGGCGTCCTCACAGCAGAAAGTCCAGTCTGGTCGCCACTCCGCGGCTCGCAGAAGAACTCTCAGCCCCTCGGGTTTCCCGGAATTCTCCGCCTGGTCTCCTCTGCCCACGCGGCCGGAGCTGGCTCAGGACCCACGCGGCCCCGCCTTGGCCGTTTCCACGGAGACACACCCCAATGGGACCGTCATCTGTTCTTGGCGATTCTTAAAAGCTTCTCATGGACGATTTTCATCCTCAGAAAAATGCCATATTTTGGATCCTGGACTTTTCCGAACACCATGATTAAAGAAAAACAAAACCAAAAAATGAACTCAAATCAAATGCGGTTAAACTTGTCCGAGAGAGGTTTCGAACCGGCCGTCAGTCACCTCCGCGGGCGCCGGGAGTGCTGGCGGCCGAGTGTGGGGGAGCCCCTCGCCGCTGGTGGGGCGCCGGGGCGCGTCCTCCCAGAGGCGCGGGGGCCCCTCAGCGCGGCCTCGCGTGGCCGAGCACCCTCAGTCTGGCTTGGTCAATGACATCGAGTAAGTTTTTGGCGTCCACGGCCAGGGCGTGGGCGGCGGTCAGCATCTGCTTCTTGTACTCCTGCTGCAGGCTGGTCATCACGTACTGCTGGGCCAGCTTCATCTTGGTGATGAGCTCACCCAGGTCGGAGTTCAGCAGCTTCTGGGCCATCTCGATCTGGAAGCACAAGAGAGACGTCAGGACAGGCACGTTCCGTGAACTGCTCAGTCTTTATGCACCTTCCTCGGCGCCTCCAAGAGAAGAAACACTCCTCCCCTTAAACAAATCTTCCTGACGCCAACGGGATTCAGCTCGGGGTTTCCTCTAGGCAGCGGGCCCACGGGGTGCACACGGCCCATGTGCACACGCCCAGGGTTTCCTCTAGCAGTGGGCTGACGGGGTGCACACGGCCCGTGTGCACAGGCCCAGGGTGTCCTCTCGGCAGTGGGCCGACGGGGTGCACATGGTCCATGTGCACATGCCCAGGGTGTCCTCTAGGCAGCGGGCCAACGGGGTGCACGTGCACACGCCCAGGGCCTGCTGCTCCTTCCACAAAAGCCTCAGGCACCATGAATCTCAGTGACTCATTGGGCTTTTGCTTCTTAAAGGACTCCCAGGCTCGGACAGAACCTCCGAGGCCCCCGCCCGGCGCTCCCCTCCCCCCATTGGAGCAACCGAGACAATGAGATGCCCTGAGGTCACCCAGGTAGCTGGCTTCCGGCTCAAGACAGAAACCTGGGTGTGGACTCGCAGTCTAGTGCTCTTCCTACAAGACCAACCATGGCTTAGGACCTGCCTCTGCTGTGCTTAAAGATGTCACGAGACCCCCTGGCCCCACCGTGACCCTCCCAAACCGATGGCAGGTTGGAGCGGGGCGGCGGTGGCGGAAGAAGCCACCTGAGGGTGAGGACGCTTTGCTCGGGTGTCTCACGACCCTCCTTGTCGGTTTATTCATCCAGTGACGATCTACTGCTCCGTCCCTGACTGATCACCGCGCACTCCCGTACGAGGCACGTGGTGCAGGAAAGAAGCAGACACACTTGTGCACACGGTCTAGTGCGGAGCAGCCTGACCACAATGAGCTCCAGTGCATTGGGATGAATCCACAACAGAAGGACACAGTCCGTTCGCTCCGAGAGGGTCAGGAGACTCCACAAGGAGACTGAGCGTAGAGGCTGGCTGCCCTCTCTGTGCAGGGCTTCGTGAGCCGTGCCAGGTCACCCCCATCCCGTGGGACGATGGGGAGGCCTAAGGGATTTTTCGGCAGGGGAATGCCATCATTGGGAGAGGAATTCTAGAAAGAGGGCCCTGGTGGCCGTGTGGAAGTAGGGGGCGGGGGAGCCGCAGGAGAAGGCAGCTCAGAGGCTGTTGTGGGAACTGACGGGAGGGGGCAGTGGCAGGGAGGACGGAGAGGCCTGGCCTGCGGCCTGACCACAGCAGGAGAGGCTGCTTGTGTGTGGGGCAGAGAAAGGGGTTCCCAGAGGCAGGGGTGGCCAGTGCATGGTGGCCCCACCGACTGGAAGCAAAACCAGGAGCGGAATGTCCTGCTGAAGGCGGACGCCCAGCAGCTCAGGCAGAGGCCCCACTAAAAGCAGAGTCAGACGCATCAAATATTTGGATCTATGCAAGTGGCGGAGAGCCACCATGGAGAAAAAGTGTTCTGTAAAATGGGTGCGGCACCTGCAGGGACGGCCACGAAGAGGGGCCAGAGCAGGATGTCGGCCAGAGAGAACTGAATGAGGAAGGCTCTGAAGCCCATGAGAGCCTTGCAGAGGAGTCAGGATGGGGAGTGGGGGGGCATGGCCACCAGTGGCCCCAGGCAGCTGCAGTGAAGGAATGGGGACAATCTGGCCCAGGAGGACCGGCTGCTCTCTCAGGAAGCATGAGGGGACATAGGGACCAAGGAAGGTGGAAGCAAGATCAAGTAAAGCTCCTCTCCTTCTTTTAAAAAATAGTAATTAAATACCATATATACGAAATGGCAAGTCGTGCAGAAGCGTCAGGATAGCTGGAGGTTATTTCAGGCTTTATCAACCGAAGTAGGAATTTAGAAATGGCCCTCCCAAAATATTTATTTTGGCATTTTCTTGCCTCTGGCATTTGGGACTTTCCACTTTTTGGCAAAATTCTTGCTCGTTGTGGAAGAGACCAATTAAAGTCCCAACGAAGCCGATGAACGAGCCCTAACCGGCTAGGAATATGCAACTGCGCAGTGCGAGCCGGCAGGCATTTTCCAAAGTGATTCCGGTGGTTTTGTGCAGTTGACTTGATGCCCTTTACAAAGGAATATGGGCCGTGCGAGATCAAGACGGGCATCACCAGGACACCAGGAGCCTGAGACACAACGTCCCGAGAAGAACTCGACCTCCATCTCATCAGGAGGAAACGTCGGTCTTTACAGAACACCCCTCAAAACTCTCTAAGGTAACTGGCCTACAGCCTTCTGAGATGCTGACGGCAGAAAGACGGAGTGAGGACCTACTTGAGGAAGCAGACTAACAGACTGTCACGGGGCATCATGCAGGACTCAGCGCTCTGCTGCCCTTGGACTAGATGGTGAGGCTCCTGGGCGTGACTGCCCATGAGGATGGCGCGGGGTGCTGATGGCCTCGGCTGTTGGAACCCTACAGCGTGTGAGAACCGCCTCCTGACTGGAGATACAGACAGAAATACTGATGGTCAAACGGCTCACAGAAAGGAGATCGTGTGGTAGATAAACAGAGACTGAGAACGTAAATGTGGGACAATGTTAAAAGGCAGTGAAACTAGGTGGAGAATGTTTGGGGATTCTCCGCACCGTTCTTACTGCTTTTCTTTAAGTCTGACATCATTTGAAATAGAAACTAAGAAAACAAAGGAGAACAGAGCCCGCTGGGCTGCAGGGCCAGAGACAGTAGAAAGGTAGCTGTGGGAGCCGGGAGTGATGGGGACACAAGAAGGGTGAGCAAGGCCAGGGCAGCCTCAGACTCTGGGGGACACGGCCACATGTGCATGTGGCCCGGGCAGTGTCCACCTCTGGAGGCTGGGGAGCACCTCTGCAGGAAGTCGGGGGGCACCTCTGCAGGAAGTCGGTGCACTCTGCAGGAGGCCGGGGGGCACCTCTGCAGGAAGTTGGGGGGCGCCTCTGCAGGAGGCCGGGCGGCACCTCTAGAGGCTGGCACAGCTGGGAGCACTATTAAAACAACGCAGGTGTATCTGCTCATTTGTTAGTTAACACATGATGCACAGTGGCCAAAAGTGGCAAAAATGAGGATTACTGCAGAGAGACCATGTTTTAGGTGAACTTTGATTTCTTAAAAAAAATTTGAAACACACGTCTTCACTCAAAAGGCGTTTTCTGTTATCGTGCTATACATGGAAAACCAGCATCATGCGCAAACTCTAATTTTTTTGGGAGAATTCAAAGGAGGAGGGTGGGCTGCCTCTCCCAGCTCATTTCCGCTGTCCTCCAGCCCTTTCCTGAGCTGGCAATGGAGGGCATGGCCCTCACCGCTCTGCACCTGAGCTCCCAGCTGTCCCTCCCCCAGCTCTGCACCGTGCTCCCCACGGTCCCTCCCCTACCTCTGCCCCACACCGTGCTCTCTGCAGTCCCTCCCCCAGCCCTGTGCCTGTGCTCCCCACAGTCCCTCCCCCAGCTCTGCCCCCCCCCACTGTGCTCCCCACAGTCCCTCCCCCAGGTCTGCCCCAGTGCTCTCTGCAGTCCCTCCCCCAGCCCTGTGCCTGCACTCCCTACCATCCCCCACCCAGCTCTGTCCCCACGGCTGCCTGTCTTCTGGGTCCCGGCTCAGTGGCTGGTAGCAATGGAGGGGGATCTAACCTACGCCAGCAGGTGCCACCCCACACTGCCTCCAAGGTGAATGGCCACGTCCTGGTAGGCAAGCCACAGCCCAAAGACCTCCCCGGCTGAAAGGTCACAACCTCAGAGAGCGTCCCAACCGACCGACCGCACTGCCAGCACAGGAACGTGGCGCCGTGTCCTACCTCTCGGTGAGTGCTGGCTGGCAGGACTGGAAGGGTCTCGTCCACGGTGGCCAGTAACGTCCGCAGGGCCAGGCCGACTTCCTAGCAGACAAGACCACACCCGAATCAGCACACACACAAAGGACTTTCACGCCAGTAGCGGCCCCTCCTCTCAGTTCTAGGTCTTGTTTCCTCTTTAACACTATGAAAATTTCTGTAATTTTTTTCCTCAGTACTGAGCCTGATCTGAAGTTATTAGGCATTTCCCTCAAAGACTCAGATCTCTGAACTCTCAGAACGTGGTCCCCGGAGGGACAGCAGTCGGCCTTGAAGAGCAAGGACATTCTGACGCCCGCAAAGGTGTGGGCGAGCCTGCAGGGCGCGGTGCTGAGGGGCACAAGCCCGCCACAAAAGGGCAGGCGAGGCAGGACCCCGCTCCTCCGAGGCCCCTGGAGTCGCCGTACTCACGGGGACACGGTCGGTTTTGCCAGGTGAGAAGAGTTTTGCAGGTCGGTCATCTAACAGTGTGAACGTACTTAACCTCACCGTAGACTTAAGGCGGCAGATTTGACGTTGTGTGGATTTTACAATTTTAAAACCGCGCATTCAAGTGCATGTTTCAGAGATCCAGGCTTAGGGCAAAGCTTCCCAGCCCTCCTGGAACGGCAGACAGCCCTGAGCTTGCGGATGCCCGTGTGCCCTGCTCCGTGGGGACCCGGCGTCCCTGTTCAGGGCTCCCGGCGCCCCTCCAGGACCACGCCCCTGAACACCGCTCGGAAAGGCGAGGCCAGGCTGGCGGCAGGGCATTTTCATTTCTGTCTGACCCTTATTAGAAAAGACCCACAGAACAGCCACACGCCCACCCGTCGGCTGAAGAAAACAGCACAGGCAGAGCCGCGAGGCCCTCTCCACGACAGCCCGTCCCCCGGGCAGCATCTGAAGGACAGTTGCTCTCCCGTGCGTGTGCTGCTGCTCCCACGGCAGAGCCGCGTGTCCCAATGGTGTGCACAGCACTGGCCCGCGTGCTTTCCAACTCCGGGCACAGGCTCAGACCGCGTGTGTGAGCAGCAGCGCCACAGGACCGGCGGTTCATCCTGACTCCGCGCGGTCACGCACGGCCCCTGAAGCACCAGGTCAGACTCTGAGGGCCCTGCGCCTTCCGCGGGGGCTGGAGTGGGGGTGGGGGACACCCGTGACGGCGGTGTACCTTCACCATGGGCACGTACTCCTCCGGCGGGGCTGGCTGGATCTTGCTGGACATCTCGATGACGGCCTTCACCAGGCCTGTCACATTCTCGTACACCCTGTCGTTGGACCGGTCCAGGTTGGCAGTGGGCGGAGGGCTGATTTCCTGTGGCTGAAGCTGCAACACAGATGCCGCCGTCACCTCGCCAGCCCCCACTAGGTGGCAGCACATCACAGCAGCTGGGGGGGGAGGGGGTCTTTAAAAGAGATCAAAGTGGATTTTTTTGTCTGTGCGGCTATGGCTCAGGTTGAGGATGACAGTGAAGTAATCCATCCACGTGACAAGTGTCCAAGGTAATAATTTTTTTATAACTTTGAGCTCAGTTAAAGGAAAGGAGATGGAATCGTACACACTACACTAAAAGCCCCCGATTCTTCCAGAGAAGTGATTCAAGGCCCCTCCAAAATCATTCACCGAGAGAAGGAATTTACGTATCTGGCGTCTCTCTGAGGATTTCAGAGAAAGCTGGCCAAGCGTTCTACGTCAGTGTGACTTCTGCAGTAAAAACTAGGGCTCAGCGTGGCGGCCTCCACACCACCTAACAAAAACGTGTGTTCCCTCCACGACTGTAAGGGGCCTGGCAGGTGCAAGTCTGCGAAGCGACACCATGCGCTCGCACCACGCAGGTGCCGCCAGGAGCCCAGCGCTCCAGGCGCTGCCCTTACGGGTGGCGGGGGTTGGGGGTGGGGCTCAGCTCCTCACCTGGCCGCCGTGGCGAGGGTGACGTGAAGGGGCTCATGTGCAGATGCCCACCCCAGGGCCCAGGCACAGAGACACCAATGAATGTGACCCCAGAAAAGCGGGACACTGACGGCTGGCGAGCACAGGCCTGGGGAGTCCCCAGCGGCATTTAACGGCTCACGCTGGGGGCAGCAGGCAGGCACAAAACGGCGTATTTCAGAAGGCTAAACCGCAGCAGGTAACAGTAGCCGTTGGCCCCTGGGTCTGCTGCCAGTGCTCGGCCCACACCTCTAGGGGCCACTCTGAGGCCTCGGGCTCACTGTCCGAGGAGCCTGGGGCCTGGGTGTTCCGAGTCTGGCGTGGGACAGACACGAACAATCACCGCAAGGATGTTCACGCCCCACTCTCCGGCAAATAAAAAGGCTGTTTTTGGTGATAAGCCAAGCAAAAGTGCCCTCCCCAGGCTTCCTGATCTCTGCTCCAGAGTCACATGCAGAGCGCTAGGTGTGAAGGAGTAGGACAGACACACAGACACGATGTGCTTACCCTCCACGGCTATTGTTGAACAGGAGGTGAGGAAAAGTTAGAGAAATTTATCAGAGAAAGGGAAAAAAGAAAAACAGTATTAGTAAAGGCAGTAGACAAAACCCCCACAAAAACACATGAGCAGAACCAGAGGAGCGAGTTCGAAGCCTGCCTGGGAGCCCTGGGAGCCCTAGCTGTCCATGCACGGCGGCCGGCCGGCCTGGTGCCGGCACAGGCGGGAGGCCCACCACGCACCAGGTTGTCTTCACGGAGTGAGGGAGGAAAACATGCAAAGCCCGGGAGGGACGATCTGGCAGCCGTGCGAGAAGCAAAGCACTGGGACTTCAGAAAGAAGGCACCGGAACGCACGCGCCGTCACGGAGAACCACCTGCCGGGCTTTTGGCCCTTCGGGAGAGACTGCCAACCTCGCTCCCTGAGCCCGGCCCCTGGCGCCCTCGGAAACAGGTTCTGTCGTTAACCCACCACCAGAGTGAAGACCCCTGGCTTGGGGCTGTGTTTAAAGATGTCAGAAGCTTATTTTAAAAACAAAAACGGGTGCCTGGGTGGCTCAGTCGGTTAAGCATCTGACTCCTGATCTCCGCTCAGGTCATGATCTAGTGGTTTGTGACTTGGAGCCCCGCATCGGGCTCTGCGCTGACAGCTCAGAACCTGTTTGGCATTCTCTCTCTGCCCCTCCCCGCCTCGTGCTGTTGCTCTCAATAAATAAATTTTAAAGAACAAAAACAAAACCCTTCTTTTGAGCCAATTCTTATGGTTTAGGCTCCTTTATTTTAAACTTACAACTTTTATTTAATGCTTCTTCCTCCATAGCTTACACCAAGGCTATCCTATTGTAACTTAAAAGATCAAGCTAATTGGGGAAAGGTAGCTATCTCGCCCCTTCCTTAGAATCATCTGGAACAAGTGTACCCTTTGGTATAAGAGTTAGGCAGAATCCTAAATTTCCGGGCTCAACCCTCCAGTGTTTTCCCTGCGTTAGAAAGGAGGAGGTCATTCCTAACCGCATCACGTCAAAGACGACATCCCTGTCCCTTACTTTCTGCGTTGAGTCACGTGCAGCCCTGTGACGTGGGCCACCGCAGACTGTGTCAACGTGCAGCCCTGTGACGTGGGCCACCGCAGACTGTGTCAGCATCAAGGCACAGATTCTAGAAGGGGAGCAGCAGGCGGACCCCCTCAGGAAGAAGCGCCGCCACTCTAGGCTCCCGGAGGCAAAGGCTGCTTCAGGCTAACCTATCTAGAGCTTCTGTTGGCCCGTATTTGCCCCTCGCCCAAGGCGGGTCACAGAGGCACGGTCTCGGTGAGTCCAGGGACCACTCACAGCGACATTCCCGAAGCTGCGGCTTGGTGTGGACCGCTGTCTGTTCCTGGGCCCTGTTTTCTGGAGCCTGATCGCATGCAGATCCCCGGCGGGTACTCAGGATAAAGCGCCACCCTGCACAGACACCGGCAGTTCCAACCACTCGTGTGGGAGCATAAAGGCTCAGAGAACCCAGAATGGAAACAAAGCCACCAAGGAGACATCGATCTCTGGCTAAATGTTGTCTGGATGAACTACACCTAGAGAGGAGCATCTCTATGTGAAAACAGGCTTGCTCTCTTTTTCATTAAAAAATCGTTGCTTAATACGCTGTAAGCAAGCATACTGTTTCCGTGAAGATCTCTACCTGCTTCGTAGATTAGAATTCCCTGTGCGGTGCTAGCAGAGTGGCAGGGAGGTCCCCCCACCTGCCCCCAAGCTGGGGACGCCGCGACGCCGAGCCCCCGGGCCCTGCTCCTCGAGCAGCACTGACTGCCAGGGGCAGCCGGTTCACGGCCCGGTCACTGCCCTCTGGGCTGGAGGCTGACGGGCACCCTGCGTCTGGGGACAGCGTTTTCTCTCCCAACAGCCACCTCCCCGACCCCAACACGGCGTCACACCTGTTCTCTCTGGAAATCAGCACGCTGGCTAAAGTTGGCTCCGCTGGAGAGCCTGTAACCTTGAACACGACCTTTAACCTCTGTGAAGCGTGCTGCCTCGTGTGAAAAGTGGACAGAGTCATCAGGCCACCGACCCTGAGTGAGGCCGGCGTGAGGACGGGTCCTGGCGCGCGTGCAGGCAGGGCGCCCGCTGACGGGGGTATGGGTGAGACGGCGCCTCCCGACCGGTACCAGCGGCCAGACCCTAAGACGCCAGCTGCTGCGGAGGCCCTGTGTGTCCTTCGAGGGACGGCGAAGCTGCCGATGAAGCCAGCACACGCCTCACTGCAGACAGTAACACGGAGGCGTACCAGAACGGGGAAACGGGATACGTTTTGACAGGAAACTGACCTCTACCGGGAAGCAGAGACCCCCTCGTGGAACGGGCGGGCAGAGACCCCGGCCTCTGCCTCTCCCGGGGAGGACAGCTGCTTCCGGGAGGCCTGGGGCCGGGGGTCAGGAGCCCCTCGGGCGGTGAGGGAAGGGCGCCCGAGCCGCACGCTGCCCTGGCCTGGGGCTGGGCCCACGCGGCAACAGCACTGGTACCATGTGGTCCCGCCTCCACGTGGAAAATGGTGGCACGTTTCCACCACGTGGAGACGGGACCTGCGAAAGGCTCCCCGCCAGGCGTCCCGGTTTAATTAATTTTTAAAACCAGAAACCATCCCAGCACTTGGTTCCAAACACACATTCTGCCCGATCAGAGGAAGACGCCTCTGGGAAGCTGGGCTCTGATTGGGGCCCTAGAATCCATCACGTGAGAGAGAAACAGAGAAGACGGGCTCTCGTCAAGCCTGCTCCCGCCTCCAGGATGGGTCGGGAGCCGCACCGAACGGACGCCTGGGGCCCACGGCAGTGCCGCCGTGCTCATCCCGTCCTCGGCACTGACTGCTGCGTGTCACAGGTCACCAAGCCAGGACAGGAGGCTGAGACGCCCACCTTGACACCCTCGCTGTAGCCGTCCCCGGGGCTGCTGAGGCTGGCGAGGCTGCCCAGGTGGCCGGGCGCTCCAGGCCGCGGCGGCTTCTTTGGCGGAGCTGCAGGATCTGGGAAAGGGCAGATGTCGCCGTGAGTGATGTGCAGTAACATGCGGCACAGACCGACCCCAACACGGGTTCGTGTCCCTACGACACACGCTAATCTTGGAGGGCACCCCACGGAGGCGTTCCTGAGGTGCTAGTGGGGAGTTCTCTTCTCCGATATTCTAGTCAGGGGCTGGCTGTAGTAAACGTCACACTTGCTCTGGTCCATAGAGGAAAAAGGGTTAAAAATCAGGAAATACTCCAAAGCTAAGAAATGATATACATTTAAAACCCGCTCCCTCCACATTATAAAAACTTCCTGACATATGTCACTTCTTCACTTACCTGGTTTGCCCACAGGCTGATAGATGTGTTGGTTTCCAGTCTGTGGGAAGAGAAAGGCTCAGTCACTGCACCCGCGGGCACCATGGGGCGATGGCCTTCCCGCGCCTTCTGTCCCCTTGGACAGCTGTGCTAAGTGCTGGGCTCCAAGACCAGCAAGACAGCGGGGGGGTGAGGGGAAAGCAAAGCTGCCAGCGGGGTGTGGGATACATGGGAGCGTGGACAGGAGAGGTCACAGCCAGCTTAAAATTTCCTTAAGAAAAATTACGTCCCCGATGCCTCCGGTCCACCTTTCAGGAGTGCAGATCCAGGCCTTCCCTGCCGTCGGGTCCCTTGCTCAGGAAGCCCCCTTCCACCCTCCCGGATGTCTGTCCTCCTCACAAGCAGAGGTGTGGTCAGGAACAGCAACAGTGGGAGGACACTGCGGCGCGGGGGTGTCCGGGTGCTCCGTGAGCCCCTGCTAGCACTGGCACTGGCACTGTCACCCAGGCCTGCTGCTGCAGAGCTGTCGGATCCCGACCAGGCTCCAGGCCCAGCCGAGGAACCAAAGCACAACCAGGACTTCCACCCCACGGACACAAAAGCCAGGCCTGCTATGTGCTGTCACGCCTGCAGTCCCCCGGACACAACCTACCCCAGGACTAAATGAAAACAGTTTTTTTATGCCTACATTCTACTTCTGGAGAGAGAGAGACTGACCTTGCTGAATTTAAAATAGGAAACTAGTTGACAAATACACATATTTTCAGGTGCTTCACTTTCTACCTCTTTAAGACACAAAGACTACGGAATGGCGCACCCAAGTACCACCACTCCTCTCCGGGGACCACACCCCTTCGCACCCCGATCTGAAAGACTCACAAAACCCTCGCAGCTGTAAGGTGTGAAGACTGAGGGCTCCTTACCAACTTATTTCAGGGTAGCACTTTACAGTTAACCTATTTATTTTTAGATGTTTATTTAACTTGAGAAAGAGAGCATGTATACGCGGGTGGGGGGGAAGCACGAGCATGTGAGTGAGAGCTTCTTAAGCAGGCACCTCTCAGAGCAGAGTTCGATGCAGGGGCTTGAACTCAAGACCCGTGAGATGATGCCCTGAGCTGAGGCTGAGTCGGGTGCGCAAATGACCCAGCCCCCCAGGCGCCCCTAACCTACCATTTACTTGACAGTTACCGAACTGTGCCCCCCGCCCACTTGTGAAGCAGGCAGTGTAAATGTAACCAGGGAGCAAGGTAGCAACAGGTGGACACGACAGCACATCGCCAAGCCCAGCAGAAAAGGGACATGAGGATGCGGGAGCAGGGCAGGGGGTGGTGGCAAAGACACTGCAGGTTTCAGTGGGAAGATCAGGCCTTCTGAGAACGTGACCTCTGAGCAGAGACTTGGGGTGGCGGAAGCCATGAAGAAATCTGGGAGAGGAGTGATCCAGAGACAGGGGATTCCCCCATAGGGGCGAACAGCATGTGAGGAACCAGGCAGCCAAGGGAGCCAGAGGATGATTGAGGGCGGAAAAATGTGGGAAACGTGGCCACAACTCTAGAAGTGGACGGTCTGTGAGCTGCGTTGTATTCACTGATCCAGGCAGTAAAATACACACATTTAAAAAGATTTAAAACACAGAGAAGTTTCTGGTTGACACTCAGGTAACAAGAAATTCCAATTAACTAGAAAATTCTGTTCTAAGAACATCCTGGATTAATTCAACAACTACACGTACAATGCACTGTGCTAGGCAATTCCACAGGTTGGCTCTCGGAGGGGAGGCACAGCAAAGTCCCCACTTTCAGAGTCCTGTGGACGAGCGTGCGCTCAGGCCGTGTTCCGGTTCTGCTGCATGCCCTGCTGCGGGCCCTGGGCCCTGGAGGAGTCCTTCAACGCTCTGGGGCTTTGAGGCTCCAGTTTGGTAACAGAGGCCAGTAACATTTACCTAACACGGGGCTGTCACAAAATGACCATGCTGTCTGTCAACTTTGTATTATTTTGAAAATCCAAATGGTTTCTACCTTCCATGGAGACTGACAGGGTCGGTCTCCACTGGCCTTTCATCAGCGCTCGCTCACTAGCTCACTCCTACCCGCGATCTCGGTCTTTGGGCCAAAGAGTTCTCCCTGAAACCGCAGCGCATTTCCAGAAGCGTTACGTTGGAGCATTCCAAGAGGTGGGCCACACCAGACGGGTACCTCCAGCGAAGGATGACTGAAGAGGGAACACCGTTATGGCCGTGGGGTGCTCTCGGCCCCCCGGGGAAGCACCCCTCAAGTGGGCCATCATGTTGACAAGCGCGCGGTCTGGCACCTGACACTGTGACAGGTGACTGTGGGCAAGTTTTCTACGAGCCTTGGTTTACCCCCCTGTGGAGTGAGAGGTGTCGGGGAGGGGGCTCAAGGACGACACTCAGCACAGCTCCTTCTCGGTGGTACTGAGCACCCCCGCCATCGCCTGGGTCCGGGCACAGCGACCACCACGGGGCTGCCACCAGGCCTGTCGTGGGTCATCTGCTCCACAGGCTGCTTCGGAAGCACTCCTCTGTCCGGTCTAAGTCACCGCTTCTGTGCTCATTCCCCGCGCCGCCTGGGGCCTGCTAGGTGCCTCGGGGACACACGGTTTCCCTTTCCCAACAAAATTTCCTATTGGGGGTGTTCTAAATAGCCACCTCCTTGACAGGGCTTTACGTGCGTGCTGATTCTCAGCCTCACCAACTTAAGACAGACTTCCTGTCACATGTTAACCACACAGGAGACCTGTGTGTGGAGACGTTAACTGGTGACATGACTTTGTGCCCGTGAACCAGCAACGTCCAAAATTCTGCCTGCAGAGCCCACTGTGCCAGCACATCCTGACGGGAAACGCCCAGTCTTCCCATGCAAGTGACCGAACACATCTTGTAGGGGCTGGGTGTCAGGGGCAGCTGGGACTCCCAGCGTAGATTAGAGAGAGCTGCTGGTAGGTCCTTCCCGACCACGCGTGTTGGGAGCTGGAGCCTCATGTATGCACGCGTGTGTCTGGAAGTCCATCCAGAAGCCTTATTCGGGTGGGTCTTCATCCCCATAGGTCTGGACCCGGCAGGCACGGGTTTCTCTTTCGCACTGGGAACTTCTTTAACTGTTTAAAGAAATCTGCTTTCATTTTGCTCAGACACCTGCTGATGGAAATAGAACCACTTAAACTGTTCTCCCTAAAAGATGGGGGAAATTTCTAGCAGGCTTTGAGTACATTTGGAATAATCTTAAACCAGCTCTTTAAAGAGAATTTAGGCATTTCCCCTCAAAACACACGGAAGAAAAAACAAATCTGGCTGTGGAAATTTAGAACCATGCACTAGAAGTGCAGAACTTTAGCAAACGACAGCTTACGTGCATAGACAGTTAGCACGCACGCGTATTTCCCGAGGATGTTCCTGGCGAAAACGCGGCAGCTGCTTACCGGGCCCTGAAGACTCCCGTCCTCCCTGTCGATGCTGCCTCGGGAGAGCCGCACGTCAGGTTTCTAAGGCAAAGGAGACAAAATCGCACGGTTTCATTCTCGCTTTGCAAATCATGGACGGATAATCGTCCTCTGAATGAGAAGAGTATAAAGTTCCCCAGTTTCAGAAAATTCTCAAACCCAGTGATGACAGACCCAGGTCCGCCGCCCTGGCAAAGCGTGTCTCTACACGCGCAGCCAACAGGAGTGCGCGGTGGCCCCGCACCGCACAGGAAAGCCCGCGACTCCCGTCTCTCGCTGGCAGCACAGTTTTCCTCCCGGCAGAGAGAACCCCAGCCCGGGGTGGGAAAGAGCAGGAACCCCCTCCCGCGTCCTGGCAGAGCGAGGCCTCTGTGTACTTGGCGGTATCGCCAGAGCGGCAAATAGTCCAGTCACACGTCACCCCCCTTCCCCTGCCCAAAGCATCCACGATACGGAGAGCAAACGGATCACTCCGGATTTAGTCTACGTAAGAGGACGCACGTCTCCCGAATCCCTAATAAACAAGCAGGTGACGCGCCATCGGACAGCGCTCGGCAGGCCTGCTCCCCACGAAGACCAGTCTGTGCAGTGGCCTCCCCCCTGCCTCCCTCTGTCCGCGCACTCTGGCCACATACCCCTTCTCGGGCCGTCTCCCCCGGCCTCCCTCGACTGTACTGCTCAGTTCTTGGTCTACAGACACCTCTATTTGGCAGGGATCGTGTGGGAATCACTTCCCTCATTCGATAGAGAACGTCTCAGTATCTCATCTGTGTCTGTACGCCCCGCACCCACAAGGACCCGGCACTGACGACACAAGCCATAAGCACTTGTGGGGTGTGGGCTGAGGAAGAATGAGCTTTGTCTCTCCCTTCCTGTAAGTATACGTTTACAAAAATGATCCACGCCAGGTAAATTCGTGACCTCTGTGTAACACTATGTAGTGGAACCTGGTAAAATCCATGTGAAAAGGCTGCGCAGCACTCCCAGCACAAAGGCACTCGCAAACAGCACAGGGAGGCGCAGGGGCTCTGGCATCGGGCTGCCTGCGTTCAGATCAGCCTCCAAGCCTTTCAAGTTGTGTGACCCGGGCCTCAATTTCTTCAGCTCCAAAACAGGGCAGTAATAGTACCCAGTGCCCAGGCGTGATGGGAGGATTAAACGAATTAATACTGGCAAAGTACTGGCCAAATACTCGTGGGGCAACTTTCAAAATTTCAAATGTATGAACAGTTGTTGATGAGCACCTCTGTATATGAATATCTGACTAAATCCCTGATTATTTCCCTGGGCAGATTTCCAAGAATAGAATTACTGAATCAGAGGGTTTGAACATCTGAACAGTTGTGGGTATCAGCTGCCCAAGTGCTGGGCTGTCCGGACTCCCCGCACCCACGGGCTCTCTCTGTGCCCTGCCACCACTGCCCGCCATTTAAAACTGAGCCAATTCAACCAACAAAATACAGTATACATCTGCCCTCCTTTCCTAAACATTAGAAATCCCTGCTTCTCACTGGACGCCAGGCTCCGAGAAGGACAGAGGCCATGGCTGTCTGTTTCCCCCAGGGTCTCCGGGTCTTGGTAGAAACCAGGACACACTGCGGGGATGAAGCAGCCACACACCTGTCCTGTGCACAGTGTCCACGCCCCTTGGGCAAAGCATTTAGCCTCCCCAAAGCCGCTCCTCGGCTGGAACAGTAATGGGCACTATCAGATATTCAGGAAATCTGTGCCGAGAGAATGCTCTACTAAAAATGCAAGGTAGAAAGAAGACTGTACAGATGAGGGACCTGGAGCCGAGAAGGCAGAGTTACAAGCGTACCTCAGAGACACTGCAGGCATGTTCCGGAGCGCCGCAACAAAGCAAAAATCACAATAAAGTGAGTCGAACGAATTTTTGGTTCCCTGGTGGCTATAAAAGTTACGTTTATATGACACCATAATGCAGGCCAATAACTAGCATTATGTCTAAACACTTGAATTAAAAGATATTCTATTGCTGGGGCACCTGACGGCTCAGTTGGTTAAGTGCTGACTCTTGGTTTCAGCTCAGGTCATGATCTCACAGTTTGTGGGTTCAAACCCCATGTTGGGCTCTGCACTGACACTGCGGAGCCTGCTTTGGATCCTCTGTGCCCCTCCCCCAGTCGCTCTCTATCTCAAAGATAAACATTAAAAAAAAATACTTTATTGCTAAAAAATGCTAACCACATCGACTGACCGTCCTTTCACGAACGATTTCTCTGGAGCAGGTGATGCTGCTTGACAGCATTTTACCCATAGAACTTCCTTCCCAACCAGGGTCCATCCTCTAAACCCTGCTGCCGCCTTACCAACTACAGTTCTGGAACATTCTAAATGCTCTGCTGTCCTTCCAAGAGTCTCGCATCCCCGCCAGGAGGAGTTTCCGTCTCCAGAGAGCACATGCTCTGCTCCTCCCCGAGCACCTCCTCCTCACCCGTCAGCTTTATCCTGAGGTGACAGTGGTTCAGTCCTGTCTTCAGGCTCCACTCGGATTCTGGCCTCCCGTCTCCCCCACATCCGCAGGGCCATCCTCCACTGCCGTCCTGAGCCCCTCAGAGTCCTCCACGAGGGTCGGATCCACTTGTTCCAAACTCCTGCTAGTGGTAACAGTTCAACCTCTTCCCATGAATCACAGATGTTCATGGCATCTAGAACAGTGAATCCTTTCCAGAAGACGGTCTTCAACTTTGCCTGGATCCATCCAAGGACTCCCTGTCTATGGAAGCTATATCCATCCTTCCTCCCTCCCTCCATTCTTTTTCTTTCTCTTTCTTTTTTTAATTAAACAGTTTTTTTTAAATAGTCATTTATTTTTTGGGAGAGCACAAGCAGGGGAGGGGCAGAGAGAGGGGGACAGAGGATCTGAAGTGGGCTCTGCGCTGATAGATGTGGGGAGCCAATGTGGGGCTTGAACTCACAAACCATGAGATCATGACCTGCGCAGAAGTCAGACGCTCAACGGACTGAGCCACCCAGGCGCCCAGAAGCTATATCCTTTCAAAACGTATTTCCTAAATAATAAGACGTGAAATTCAAAGTTACTCCCTGTGGGCTGCAGAATGGATACTGTGTCAGCGGACATGAACACCTTAATCTCGCCACAGACCTCCATCAGAGCGCTTGGGTGGCCAAGTGCGAGGCTGATCAGCAGTAAATTGAAAGGAATCTTTTTCTGAGTAGCAGGTCTCCACAGTAAGCTTGAGCTATTCCGTGAACCGTGTTGTAAGGAGTCAGCCGGGCTCTGCTGGTGCGCGGCTGGAGCACAGGCCTCGGGGCCCCCAGACCTACAGCACGGCCAGCGAGCACTGGCTCCCCCTGAAAGTCGCCGGCTGCGTGAGCCCCGAACTAGAGGCCCAGCCTGTGCTCCAAGGCTGCGACGGTGGGCACGCACTTCTCTCTCGCTGCGGAGGCGCTGGACCCGGCTCCTTCTGGCATCAGGCCGCCGCGTCCACACTGAAAACCTGCTGCTCAGCGCGGCCGCCTTCACCGATGATCCGAGCGCGGCCGTCCGCAACTCTGGCTGCCTCGTCTCGCACTGGGACGTTGTGGAGACGGCTTCTTTCAAGGCTCCTCCCGAAGCGGCCTCCGCTAGCTTCCAGCCTCCCTCCCGCGGCTCCCCCCCCTCCCCGGCCTCCCTCCCGCG
>CM053569.1:2730623-2800241 GCA_028646485.1 Cryptoprocta ferox | reverse complement strand
CCCTGACCTGATCTTCCCCGACCACTCCAACTTTCCCCGTGTGGGCAGTGAGGCTGTTTCCCTTTCTTGTCATCCGTGTGTTCACGGGAGAAGCACCTGGAACTTCCTTCAAGAACGTCTCCTTTGCGTTCACAGCTGGGCAAACTGTTTGGGGCAAGAGGCCTCGTTTTCAGCCTGTCTCGGCTTTCGACGCCTTCTCAGTGAGCTTAATCATTTCCAGCTTTTGATTTAAAGTGAGAGACATGGGACCTTTTCCCCCATGGGGACACCCAGTGGACACTGCAGGGATATTAACTGGTCTGATGTCAGTGTCGTGTCTCAGGGAACAGGGCTGCCCAAGGACAACGTGGTCTGTGGTGCCCCAAACAATTACAGTCGTAACCTCAAAGATACGGATTGCAGGTCACCGCCACAAATGTAGTAACAACGAACAAGTCTGAGCGCTGTGAGAATTACCAAAATGTGACCCAGACACGAAGTGAGCAAACGCTGCCGGGAAAACGGCACCGACGGACTTGCCGGACACAGGGTCGGCTGCACACCTTCTGGATGTAAAGAATATGGGATAGAATGACGAATGCCCGGAGCTGCTCGAAGCAACATGAGGTGTGTACAATCGGGCGACAAATACGTAGCTTCTTCTAACTGGAGCAAATATATTTTCTAAAAAGTTGATTTATTGAAGTCATCTCTACACCCAATGCGGGCCTCGAACCCACGACTCTGAGACCAAGAGCCGCATACTCTTCCGACTGAGCCAGCCAGGTGCCCCTAGCCGTAGGACAAATTTACTTTTTTACTTAAACAAAAGCAACTCCTGGTTTCTTGTCCGCTCACAGAGTTAGGTGCCGTGTCCCACGTGCTTACATGGGCTATCTCCATATAAACACACGAGACGACTTAATTTTCCTTATGCACAGTAGTTCCCTCACGTTAGACTTTCCCAAGACGGCATTTCAGATTTGAAATGAAAAGCCTGTCTCTATAAAGTGCGCTTGTGTTCCGCGAACAGAAGTACGTAAGCTTCTCCTCACACGGCCTGTCGGAGCGGCGGTGCCAGCCTGAGGAACTCGGGGGAGAGCCAGCGCCGGCCGGCAGAGACAAGCAGCGGTTCCTGGCTCTGCTCCTGGGTGAGGCGCGTGCAGAATATTCTAGATTTGAAAATAGTAATATAAAAAGAAGAAATTTATATTTGAAATCTTACAGAAATAGATCACAAACAAACAATGTTTGGGGCTATTTGATTATTTTCCCCATCGGGTAGGCCTGCTTTCTCTCTTTAGGTATAACTTACATACGTTACAGCGCATAAGCCCAGTGCGTTTTTATAAATGTGCGCCCCCACCTAACACAGCACCCAGATCAAGGCCCTGCGGACACCCGGCAGGCTTCAGCTGAGGCCGGGCTCTGCCTCCCTGAGGGGACCCACCTTCTGACCCGAAGCCCCAGAGAACTCACGTGAGGGGCTGCACATCACGATCCCCCGTGTCGGGGTCGTGAACGTGATCTCTGTAAGAGCCGTCCTTGTGGGCGTGAGGAGGGGGCCTGCCCACTGTGACCCTTGTGCAGTGTCCCACTGTGTGATCCCATCTGTTCTGCAGGAAGGGGCAAGTGGGTTACTTCCAGTTCCTGGTACCAAAAAGGTCAGTGGTGTGAACATTCCGTCCGGTGTGGCCCCAGGCACTGCGACCTCGCAGGCAGCAGGTGAGGGCCGAAGGCACGGGTTTCAGGTTCTGGCGACGCGGCAACCGCCAGCCACAGTGCGGCCTCTTCTCTCGGGTGCTGTCACTGCACCACACTGTCACCTCTGGAACGCAGCCGACACAAGAACACAGGAGGGGCGTGGCCTGGCGCAGCAGAAAAGGGCCAGAGGTGGTCTCTCGGCCTGTCCTTGCCCACCCTAGCTACCCCCTCCCCCCGCCCCAGCTCGAACCCCCACTTGGCGCTCCTCATTCGTAGACTGCCTGGGCCTGTATGAGGGGGACAAACAGCTCAAACATTCACTTCCTTTTTCAGAAGACAAAGTAGGCCTTTCTCATTTTAGAATTAAGCTATCTTTAGCACAGCGCCGCCTTAGAGAGTTCTGTGCACGCTGTAAGGAAGACAGCGAGTGACAAGGTCAGGCTCTCTTTAATCTGTGCCCGGTAGGAAAGGAAGGCCTCTGAGCGGGCTGACAGGCTGTGGGCTCTCTCTGGCCAGCCTGTGAGGGCTCCTGAAGGCACAAGGCTGCCCCAGGGGGGTGGCCGGCTGGACGGGGAGAGGGCCCACCGCGAGGAGCTGGTGCTGTAGGTCCGGGTGGGCGGCCGGGGGCAAGTGGGGTCATGTGAGGGAGCCCCGGCCCCCCGGAGCACGCAAGGAGAGGCAGCAGCCGTGTGTAACAGCAGTGACCGCGCTCAGTGGTGCAAATCCTAAGAGCGGAATCGACACCTGTTGATTCTCATCTACTAGAAAACATCTGGGCAACATTACTGACAAAGCCACTTTGGAGTTAACCTTTCAAACAAGAACACAGCTCCTTACCCGGGGGCGCAGGCTGACGCCATGGAAAGGAGCAGCGCTGCTGTGCCCAGCGCGGCCCAAGGACCTGTGAGGCTCGGGGATTTCTCACCAGGTCACGATGAGACAGAAACAGAAGGCAAGTATCTTTAAAAATTTCTAGAGCAAATTTGAAACAGTAATTTTTAGTTGGGAGTTCGTGTAAACAAACTTGGCTTGTATTCTGCATATTAAAAAATATTTTTTTCTCTTTTCTAGTAATTGTTTTTATTTTATTTTACAAGGGTATCAGGCCTACAATGGTTTAGGAAAAAAAAAAAAACAGACGCAGACCCTCCGTCCCTGAGCGCTGGGGAAGCCTGGGGCGGGCGGCCGTGATCTAACAGGCCTCCAGGGCTGCCTCCTGCCCTGGGCTCCATATCCTGGGACACGCGGGTCTGGTCAGGCAGCTGCTAAAAATAGCCCACTTGTGGGAGCTCTGCCAACAGCAAATAGGAATTAAGGCTTATTTATGACAACAAGCACAGCCAATCAAGGCACATTCCACCCCTGGGTGATGGTGACGGCCGCAGGGTCCCCGCGAGTGGCTCAAGTCTCCCACTCGACCTATTCCTTAGTTTTTGGTCAGGAGCTGCCAGAAGGTGTTCTGGGACTGTCTCCGGGAGCCTTGTGTGGTCTCAGGGATTCAGTCGGGGACTTCACAGTCTCACAGCTGCCAAGGAGCACGCACGGAGAGCGAGAAGCCCGATGAGAAATGACCGTGCACGCTCTTCTTCTCCCACTGTATACGAGCTCGCATTTAATCCTCAAGCCAGCCCTGGGAGAAAAGTATTACCCACACTTGATAGAGCACGTTATGATTATTTTACAGATTAATAAATTAAAGCAGAGACGGTGAACAGTTTATGTAGGGTGATCACAACTAGGATTTTTAATTCTCATGTGGCTGATTCCAGAGTCTAGATTCTTTCTAGCACTGCCTTCTTGAAAAGGAGTGTCAAGCACAGAAATGATTATTCTGAGGGCCAAAGTGCAGTGTGCTGTTTTCCCATCACTTCCCGGGCCCCGGGCTTGCGGGCCATGGCCTCAGGGGCCCTGCGTTGTCTGTCCCCGCTTATCTGCTGTGCTCTGGCCACCGAAATGGTCTTTTGGTGCTCAGACATACTTGGCCCCTTCCCCCCTTGGGACCTTGAGCTCGGTGTGCTCTCTCCCTGGAATGCTCTTCTCCACATGTCCTCCTGCTGGCCCTCCCCCTCCAGTGCCCAGGCCTCTCTGTCACAGTCAGGCTGAGTAAGGAGGCTGGACCTTGAGGACAAGATGAATGGAGGGACACCTCACAGGTCTGGTGGACCCTGAGCAGTCATCCTGTGGCAGCCACCAACAGATTCTGAGTCAGAGAATGAGAGGGTCAGAGTTTAGGAACAGTGCTATGGCCAGGCAGGGGACAGTGACGCTGACATTCACGTCACCCCATCTCCTTCCTTGCTTAAGTGTCTCTGCCCGCTACTCCCGCTGGAAGCAGGCCCCCCTCCTGACCACACGCTTGCCCTCCCCCCTCCCATCTACAATGCCTACCTGACAAACACCCAAATCAAAGATGGGGTAGGGAATATCTGACTCACCTGTGACACTAGTACTGATTTGACCCTGAAGCCAACAATGACAATGAACAAGTCATTCTCCCTTATGGACAGCAATGCTAAACTCTAACAGAACACTAATGAATATGCCACGACCTTAAAAGAATGATCAATTATGCCTTGGGGCACCTGAGTGGCTCAGTCAGTTAAGCATCTGACACTTGATTTGGGCTCAGGTCATGATCTAATCATTTTTGAGTTCGAGACCCCTGCTGGGCTTTGTGCTGACAGCGTGGAGCATGCCTGGGATTCTCTCTCTGCCCCTCCCCTGCTCACGCTATCTCAAAATAAATAAATAAACTTAAAAACAAAATAAGGATCAATTATGCCTTACATCGAGATTGAACTCTGGAACGCAAGGCTAGCTCAAGCCCAAGCAAAATGTCTCACATTGTTCATTATGTTAACTTCTTACATGTTTTTTTTTAAATGTTTATTATTTTTGAGACAGACAGAGCATGAATGCGGGAAGGGCAGACAGTGAGGGAGACAGAGAATCCCAAGCAGGCTCCAGGCTCTGAGCTGTCAGCACAGAGCCCGACGCAGGACTCGAACCCACAAACTATCAGATCCTGACCTGAGCTGAAGTCAGACGCTTAATGGACTGAGGTACCCAGGTGCCCTTCAAGTTTTAGTTTTTAAATAATATATTTAAAATACAGAGCCAACAGTATACTTGATAGAAAAACTATTACAGACAACATCTTTGCAAATAAAACCGGGCAAGGACTGGTTAGTATAAAAATTGGCAAGGGTGCCTCAAAAGAGAATTATGATGTATGTAACAAATACTGAAAATGGAAAAAGAATATGCTTTCCAGCAAGTGACATGTGTCAATTATGCCTCAAAAAAGTGGGGAGAAAAGGGATAGCTGTGCACGCAGAAAACCCAAGGAAATCGGTCAGATTTCCATGTGATAAATACTGGAAAACACAAGATAAGCGTCTAAAAATGAACGGCACGTGCACACAGAAAAACAGAGCCAACAAGCTCAGTGACAATAAGACCCCGTTGGAGCAGCGGCAGGAGCTCTGAGCAGACGGCAGTAAGTTCGTAAGGGAAGTGAGACACACAATTAAGTCAAAGCGACACGGGAGAAGTAAAGGGCAGAGGCACAAATGGCGGGGGTGGGGGCCCGGACTGCGCACAGACATCCCGGAACTCAGGCCGACGGGGCGCAGCGCTGACCAGGACCCCAGGGGGCATGTCGCACGGCCTCAGAGACAGGCTCTGAACGGAATCTGGGAGCTGCGCGGCGTCGCGGTGATGTCCACGTGGGTGTGGGTTACACGACTCATGCGTTCAACGGGTCTGCTCAGTCATTGCACGCGCACGGTCGCCAGGCCGGGAGACCGCCCGCCCTCGCCAGCTGGGTCCTGAGCCTCGCGCGTGAGCACCCGGGGCCGCTCGGAAGACCGCGCCAGCGGTGAGCCCGTCGGCTGCTTCCCACTCCCGAAGCTGCGGCCACAGCCAGTGCGGGCGGGGGGGCCCCGAGAACAGTGTCCTGACCCGTGTCGTGCCTCGCGCTCCTTCCCGCTGCCTGCAAGGGTTTCCTGAACCTGTCCGTCTTGCCAATGCCAACGGATCTTGCGGCCCTGGCTCAACACAGCCGGGCTGTGGCACTGCCCCCAACCCCTGCAAGCACCCAGGGGCTCCTTGTGCGCCCCCGCCGCACCCCGGCAGGGCAGCACCGGCCGGCACTCGGCAACCGTGAGCGAACCTCTGCTCGCTCGCCGCCAGTCGTACCTGAGATGGTGGTATTCACGTAGAGCAACTCCAGTTTGGAGAGTCGGTAATAGCGGCTTTTTATTTTTATTATTATTTTTTAAATTTTTTAAATGTTTTTTGTTTATTTTTGAGAGACAGAGAGAGACAGAGCGTGAGCAGGGGAGGGGCAGAGAGAGAGGGAGACACAGGATCCGAAGCAGCTCCAGGCTCCGAGCTGTCAGCACAGAGCCCGACGCGGGGCTTGAACCCACGAACTGTGAGATCGTGACCTGAGCCGAAGCCGGACACTCAACCGACTGAGCCACCCGGGCGCCCCAATAGCGACTTTTTAAAATACAAATCAACGCAAGAAAATATTCTGTCTGGACAGAAGTTTAAGATGGGCTAAAACAACCTGTTCCATATCCAAACTGCTTCGCTCAGGTTTCCACACTGAACAATCACCGCTGTCTGTAGCTCGCTTTCTATCAAGATATGCTTTAACTTAAATCATTTAGAGTTTTGGTAGCATGAAACTTTTGTTCGGAAGTAAACCCCTCACCTTGCCTATCAGCTCACTGTGAGCTTGCGTGCAGAAGGGCGGCCGGCATGACTCGGCCTTGCATGTGCTAGGGCCGCACAACGACACAGCCGGGCCGACCCTGCAGCAGGGTTCTGACCTGACCCCGGGCTCTGCCCCACACCAGCTGGGTGACCTTGGGAAATGTCCCGTGCTGTAAAATCAGGGTTCACATTCCTTTATCCTCATTTCCAAAACCTAACAAGCACTGAGGACTGGTAAAATGTTTTTGTTGTTGTTTTCTATACCTGAAGCAAGCTAATTTCAGGGCAAAAGGTGACCTGAACGGAAGTGAAGTCTTACCTGTCCCCGTTAACGTGGACGTCCGTGCTCTGCTGTTTACCTCTGGGACGCTCCTGGACCCACAGCACGCGCCCCATACTACCTTAGCTTTCGACAGTGCAACAATACTGGATTCTGAAGGACACAATACTGTCCAGAATTTCGGGTAAAGGATCCCGGACTCGCCTCCTCCTCACGGGCTGGCTGCAGGCTGCCTGACCTCCCACATGGGAAGGCAGGCGGTGGACTGCATGCATGATCCAAAGCGCCGCACTGTGCCAAGGGCGTGCTGAGTGGCTCCGCATTCGTCCTGATTGGCAGTGGCGCAGGGTGGCGTGTATGTGACGTTTCCGAGCCCCCTGTGTTCCCGGGCGGCCGGCGTGCCGAGGCAGCCCCAGTACGGGCTGCACTCAGGGCACGAGCCTCTCCAGCAGTGAAAATGGGCTTCACCGAACCGGAGTGTGCGGGCCGCTTTGTTTAAGTGTGAACTACAGTTTCAAAAAAATGAAAGCCACGCATACACGATGTGGACGAACGCTGCACGATCCGGGCTGAAGTCACTCCCCCGGCACCATTACTTGGCGATTTATGTGCTTCAGTGTCTAAAAGATAGCGATGTAAGAACCGTCCCCCCACCCCCGCCCCCGTTGGTGTCCGGTCCCTCGGCTCACAGCCGAACAAAGATTTGGCTTCGCGGACCGTTTACTCAACCAAAGCACCAGGGACCAGATGTGCCCTGCCCAGGGAAAGGTACCGACTGGAGGATTTGTGCCCACGGTCCTGGCTCTGCTCAGCCATCCTTTCTAGGCCACTCCTGAAGCCGGAGCCAGCCGTGCAGGGGACAGGGGAGTGGGTTCTGAGGCTCAGGGCATGGGAGTGGGTGGCGTGGGGGCCCCAAGTCCGAAGGGCCCTTGTGTCAAGGGACACACAGAAGCAAGGGACACTCTGCCTCTCTACTTCCTCTCTGCCCCAGGAGACGTCTGAGGTGGTCGTCACTCGGGCTATCCTGACACGTGGGGGAGGGGGAGGAGGTATGTATCTGACAGAGCACGAGAGGAGGCGCACCGGGAAGGCAAAGCCTGGGTTCTCTGCCGCCGGGTCACACACCCTCAACAGCAACATGCAGGCTCTTACGTGCGAGCCGACACTGAAGGGGGAGTTGCTTCTGCAAAGACCACAGGAATGCTGCCACCTCCGAGCCCACAATGCCACCACTAACATCTTAGAAACCTGGCTGGAAAATATAATCCAAGAAAAGCAAATAACCCACTACTGCAAGTGGTAGGGACCAGATGTAAGACAAACTCTCTGGTTCTGAAAAAGATGGACTGTTCCAATCATCTGCAACAGCAGACTCCACCAGAGTGGCTCAGGCGGAAGAAATCGGAATTTTGCCAGAACTGCCAGAAACACAATTACCAGGAATCTCTCCTCTTTCTCGAGCCAGCGCTGGTCTTCCTCCATCTCCTGCTGCTGTCGGATCAGCCGCTCTTCCATCAGGTGGGTCGGCAACACCTGCCCGATCCCGCGCAGGTCCAGGGCCGCAGAGTCCTAGCGGGAGGGAAATAAAAGAGTGTGTCCACTCCCGGGGGCCCATTTAGGATAATTTTACTGTTTTCTGTGTCTTTCCAAAACAATGAAGCGAACAGCAAGGGGCGGGATCTGCTTGTGGGAGCGGCTGTCCCAGAGGCGGCACGTCACCTCCTGCCAAGCATCTTTAACAAGTACAAAGTCGTTCAGTCCTCAGCTCTACCTGCAGGGATTTATTCCAAAGAAACAATCCAAGGAAATGTGCAGAAAACACACCACTGGTTACGGTGAAGGAGCGAAAGCAGTCTGGAGGAGGACTAGAAGGAGGTTACACTTGCACACACAACTGTGACGTACTGAGCAATTGTTAAACACGCTCACTCTGAGGACAAGGGCACGGGCAGCGATTACAGGTGTTCTGGGAGTCCAAGAAACACCATCTACTGCACGGGAGTGGTTCCTGGTTTACCAGGGAAATCTGGTAACAGTTAACATGGCCCACAGAGCAGCAGGCTCTGTCCCCTGCTCCTTCCTGGGATATGCCTCACGCACAGGCTAATTACGTTCAGGCTGGCATGCCGCCTTTCAGACGGGTGGGCTAATGATGGCGGCGTCTCGTCGTTTCAGTAAAAAGGGGTCACAGAACCAGGAAGAACTGGAGCAGACAGGGCACCTTGATCTTAGAATTAGGTCACCAAAATCAACAACTCTTAGGATTCAGGAATAAAAGGTACTTTGGGCAAAGCTTCATGCTAACAAACCAAAGCTCAACAACACCCCATTCACCTCCATGCCGGGCTGCCACATTGATGTCTCCTGTGGTCTGTGATTCCACGAGTCCGTCTGGTCCAAAAGAGATGCCTGACCTGGGTAGATGCTGCCGGCCATGGCTGTGACCCCATGCGAACCAGGATAGCCAGACACCTGCGGATGTGGGGCAGCAAGGTCACGTTCTGACAAGGCTGTGCTCTCCGAATGCAAGCAAGCAGCTAGGATGACAAAGAACACTGTGGAAACGGTACAGTGGGGCCCGAGACGTCCACGTCCGGGTCCCCAGAACCTGTGGCTATGGCACCTCATGTGGCAAAGGGACTTCACACGCAGGATCGTGAATGAGGAGTCTTGAGATGCAGAGGTTACCCTGGATTACCTGAGCGGACCTAACAGAATAGGCAGGTTCCTGACAAGTGCAAGGGGAGGGGAGAGGAGGGGAGATGTGGCTACGGAACAGTGCTCAGAGGGGCATGGCACAGCCAGGTTTGAAGCAGGGGAGGGGCCGTGGCCTCTGACAGCTGGTAGAGGCAAGGAAATGGATTCTCAGCTAAAGCCCCAAAAAGGTAATCTACGAAGGCTGCATGGAAACCTAAAGCAAATACACACAGGAAACCGGAAATTCTTTGCTGTGGACTCTGTGCCCTCGATGCAGAAGCAGCAGGGGCCACGAAGGCTGCTCTGCGTGCACTGCACCGGCGCCTCTTCCTCCTGAGCCGGGGCTGGCGGGGGGTGGAGTGGGGCCCCTGCGCCCAGAGCGGTGGCTGCGGCCAAGAGAAGGCACTCAGGGTGCAGTGGAGAACAATTCAGGGCCAAAGGGAAACGCGAGGGGTGTCTTTACACGGTTCCCTTCCTTGATCACAAGAGAGAAGGGACGGAAGCAGTATTTGTTTCCGAAATGCACCAGGCCAGTACCACGTGGCCGGAATTGTCAGTTACTTTTTAATGAGATCAAGCACAGCCAAATCCCTATTTCCAAATATCAACACATTCTTCAACAAAGACTTCGTGCATTTGTTAGGTCTCTAGGCATGGATTTATTCCCAAACTGCATACTGACAAGTAATAAACTTTCAAACAAGATGTGTGGATAGTTCTCATAGTTCACTTAAATGAAAGTATTTTTTTTAATGTTTATTTTTTGAGAGGGAGAAGAACGTGGGGAAGGGGCACAGAGAGGAGGGACAGAAGATCCAAAGCAGGCTCTGTGCTGACTGCATGGAGCCCAACGCGGGGCTTGAACTCACAAACTGCGAGATCATGACCTGAGCCAAAGTTGGATGCTTAACCGACTGATCCCCCAGGCGCCCCCTTGGATGAAAATATTTTACTAAAAAATTCCACATAAACAAACTATTTTTGGTTGGAAGGGACGCACTACTGTCAGAGAACTTTCAGGAATCTGCATGAGATGTGAGGTACCCTGTGGCAGTCACACCGGCGATGTGAAAGGATCCAATGAACATTTTAGGCTAAGAAGGAACAGGAAATAGCACCAGGCAACGCCCTGTTGCTGTTCTCATTTGCGGGATAGAGAGACCTGGGGCTTGGGAGAGTTAATCATTCACTCGTTCAGTGGAAATAGGAGGATTTTACTCTCCCCACTGAACCCTCACTCTGCCCTACACACGGCTGGGGGCATGTCAAGCGGAGACAAGTTTCCGTCTCGGGCAGCCAACCCACGGGGTGGCAGCCACTGACGGGCGTGCACCAGGGCCCCAGGTCATGAAAGCTGCAGGGCCTGGCGCCCTGACCACACACTTGCTCAGTCTCGTCAGCGTTTTCTCTCAACAAGTCCGGGGTCCAGTCCCTGCTCGGGGCCCATCTTCTCTCCTCCGGCCACTCTCACCCCTCCGGCTGCTCTGAGCACCGTCCTAGGGCCCGGTTCTGGCTCCTTCCTCCCCGCCACGATAAGCCATGGCCAGGCAACCTGTAACTCACACTTACGGTGACGCAGGGGCCCAGGAGCTCCTCCCTCGAGGGCTGAGGGCACGGGGACAGTCACTGCCAGGCTGCAGCATGAGGAGCTGTCTCGGAGAACCCAGTGGTTCACTCTGCCCCAGGCAAGTGGGGATCTCAGGACAGGTCTCCCAAACAGGGCTGTGAGTCCCGTCTCAGATCACCTGGGGGTGCCTGCTAACGACGGAAGGCTCCTGGGCCCCCCTCACAATCCGTGCATGGGGATCTGGAGGCAGCCAAGTACGTAAAGAGCCTGCCGCGTGCCCACTTCCCATGTTCCCTGAGCACTGTCCTTCCAGCTCGAAAGGCCGCACCCACCCTGGCAGCCCTGCACCGGGGAGGGGAGCGGGTTGTCTGTCTGACCCCAGAGCCTGGATTTGAATCCGAGTTGAGAGGCATGTAAAGGAATAAAAGTGCTTTCATCTGAGTGGAGGCGGCAGGGTAAGCGGGCTTCCGTTTGCTCCCCGAGAGACAGAGGAGTCAGGGGAGACGGCAGGTAAGGCACAGACACTCAAGGACCACCCACTGTCTGTTAGTGTCTGAGCTCTTCTCCAGGTAACACTTTCTATCGGAGGCCAGTTACCGCGGCTGACCCGGCCGGCTATGAATATCGGTGCAGTCACATAAAAGGTGCGGCCTCAGTAAAGCCCCAGCAGATACCAATCACAAGAGGGGGTTTTAGTTCCTAGAAGTGATGTGGCCTGTTACCCAAATGACATTATCACGGGGAGACAATCTGCGGTCCAGTCACACAATGAAATACTCCCCCGCACTGAAAAGGAGTGAATTGGTGACACCCTCAACGCACAGACATCACACCCAGTCAAGGAGGACACCCTATTCGATCCGTTTATCTAGAAGTCGAGAACAGGCCCCACCAATCTCTCCTAACAGTCCAAGGGTGGCTGCACCAGGCAGCGGGCGACACAGGGAAGGGGAGGAGCTTCCCGGGTGACGGACGTGGTCTCTACGCCGGTGTGGCCTGGGGAGCCTGGTGTCCACCCCTGTCAGAACTGAGTCAGGGACACCTCCAAAGAGCGAATACTCTTCGCTTGAAAACAAAAACATTACTGACTCCGCTTCTGGTCCTTCTCTTTCAAGGATAGTCTCTCCCAATTTGTGTAAGATCTTTGCCTGTAAGTCTGACAATCTTTCCACACCTGTCCATATGGAATTCTGTCTAGTTTTCAAGGAAAATTTGCATGTTATTTTTGCCTTCCAGAAAAACGGCCCAGGTCATTACCACCTCTGCATAGCAGGAGCTACCGGGCTCGCCCTGCACCTCACCAGAACAGAGGAAAGGGATGGGGCTGAGGATGGGGGACAGGACGGCCGCCCTCGGGGGTGCCAACACGACATCCACTTAGACAGTTATTAGGCTGAGTGCTTTCTTAGTTTCCTGCGCACAAATTATACTCATAAGTACAGAAATAAAAAAACAAACAAATATATGTAACATACCTCCCCACCCAAACGTGAAGAATCTGTAGTGACGGGCATACCTGGTAATGATTGGTCTGTACCATGTGCTGCGGGCTGGGATAAAATCCTTCGCTGGACCTTGGACTAGGGTAACCAGGTCTGCTGGGCTGCGAACAAACCAAAAGAGCATCGTGTGAATGAATATTTGGATAATTTTGTTAAATCTATGTTTCACTGAAAAGAACAGAAAAGGGTCTTTCTCCAAAATCCCTTCGTTGGAGAGAATGATCAAGGGCATCAAGGCATGTCGAGGGGGGAAACAGTCTATCCTGGCAAGGTCTGGGACAGCGCGACCTTGCCACCTGAAACAGCAAAGCCAGATTCTTCCTCACAGTACACACTAAGGTGAGCTAAAAGTGGATCATGGATCTAAATGGAAGCGCTCAGGCTCTTAGAGGAGAACAGGCAAATCTCTGGGACCTGGGGGAGGCACTGCTTTCCTCGATAAGACACCAAAAGCTCAATCAAGAGAGAACAAAACAGATAAACTGCACTTTGCCAAAATGAAAAGCTTTCATGTTGCAAATGATGCCACCAAGAAAGACAGACAGCCCACAGAACCTAAGAAAATATTTGCGAATCATTCAGGACAGAGTCAGATACAGAAACGACAAAGAACTCTTGTAATTCAACAATAAATGACAGTCGGACTGAACAGTGGGCTGAGGGCATGAGCAGACCCGAGGGAGCTCTACCAGCGGCCAGTCAGCTGCTGGACCCCATGGGGTCCCAGGGAGCACAGACCGGAAGGCTCCGGAGCAGGAGCTGAGCCGGCTGCTTCCCGGCTGTGTGACTGCGCGACGGCCGGCGGCTTTGGCTTCCGCATCTATCGAACAGGAGTTGAGCTAGAGGGATTAGCAAGTCCCTCCCAGCTCTGAAATGCTCAATCTGTCTGTGACATACGTGAATTTAAAGTTCATAGCAAAAGAGTGGTTTAGCGTGAAATAGAAGATCAGTCCATAAAGTTGTCTTCTTTTTTTAATTGTTAACATTTAATTATCATTGAGAGGCAGAGCATGATCACGGGAGGGCCAGAGAGAGAGGGAGACACAGAATCGGAAGCAGGCTCCAGGCTCTGAGCTGTCAGCACAGAGCCCGACGAGGAGCTCAAACTCACAAACCGTGAGATCATGACCTGAGCCGAAGTCGGATGCTTAACCGACTGAGCCACTCAGGCGCCCCAGTCCATAAAGTCTTCTAAACCTGAGGGACTGAACAGAGGAGAAACCCACTATTCTCCAGCCAAATGAAGAGCAGAATAAAAGGAGATGGAGTTAGGTGCCAGCAAGCCTAGGGGAGGCAAGAAACGTCTCAGAGCCTGTGTCTCTTCCCACAGATGCACAGGGTCCTGGAGAAGCGCACGCTTTGCTCGAGTTAGGTCGGTGTCCAGGAACCTCTTGTTCCCCCATGGCTTTGCTCACGCCCGCCCCACTGCCCGGATGCCTGCTGCCTCCGCCTGGGGAGCTCCACCCCGTCTTCTGAGTCTTCTACGAGTCCGTGCAACCTCCTGACTTCTCCTACAGACCTCACATCGACGTCGTTGGCTGTCCCCTGTCACATGATTCCAATGCGGCTACCTCTGAACCTCCCCAAGCCTTGCTACTGTGGGCCTGTTAAATCTCCGCAGGTGGAAATGGCCCCTCATCCCATGAGCCTACCTTCCAGTGGCCCAGATGCGGCTGACCCCAAACTTAACCAAATATGAGGATGGATCCCCAGGACCCCGGAAGCAGGGAAAGGACATGACGGGCATCAGAGGTTTTCCTCTGTGCTCTAGGGAGGCAGCTTCTGCAGTCTGTCCCATGAAGCCCGACAGATGGCTCCTCAGATTTATATTTTTAAAGATTTCATTTGAACAAGCAGTGAAGGAGAGATAAAAAAAAAAAAAAACCAGTTTGACTGTCTCTGTTCTATGACATTTGACTGGCAACGCTCACTTCGTTTTTTAAGTTTATTTATTTTTGAGGGAGAGAAAGCACAAGTGGGCAGGGGCAGAGAGCGAGGGGAGAGAGAGGCTCCCGAGGAGGATCTGCACCATCAGTGCGGAGCGGTGTGTCTGTCTGCACCGAGCTAACACGCTTTCCACATAATCTGACAAATGGAAGAGCAGCGCCACCAAGGAGCACCATCACCCTGTCTCAGAGGAGAAAGCTGCGGCTCAGACAAGTCAGTCAGCGTGAACAGACCGCACTGTCCACACCGGCACACCTGCTCGACCCCCAAACCCGCTGTCTGGTGAGGCCACCCGGTGACAAGTGCACTTGGGCTCGACAAATAAGGAGAACACAGAAGGAAGTGACGACAGGATGGCAAAGTCCCCAAGTGATCTCGAACACGTGAGCAGATACCAAAAGACAGCGCTTGCAAGGTTCCATTTCCAAATAAGACAACAGGGAAAAGGATGAAAACGTGCCTTACGGCAGACAAGACGACCACGCAAACCCAAATTGTGCTGAGCAGCGGCCGCGGAGAGCACACGTCCCGGCAGACAGCTGTTTGCGTCCCCTACAGGCAGGAAGCTGGCGTGGGGGGAGGGGTTGCGGGCCGCAGTCAGGGCCGTTGACCCCTGTGCCTCTACGTTCTTAATGAGGACGCGGGGACAGGGCTGTCGTGGAGACTAAACGTCCAGTTCTTGGAGGACGGCTTCCACATGAGTGCCCCAAAGTGTCACTTGCTCCTAAGAACTGTGATTTGGCAGGTTTCTCCGTCTCCTCCTCCAAGACACATGCTTGGCCTTTAAGATTTTTAGAAAAGCAGACCACGGAGCTGAGGGAGATTCTGTGGAAGTCCGGCCGAGTTGGGGGGTCGACACCGACACGTCCTCAACCAGCGGTTCTCAGTCGGGTGGCCGTGCTCTGGCGTCCGGGGGACCCGAGGGCGCTGGGTGCTGGAACGACGGGACCTGCCCTCCTTTCAGATGCCTCGCCCAACCTTCCATAGGCAAACCGGCGACAGCGTGCCATGATCTGACCCAAACACCGCGTGGCACAGCTCATCACACGCTGAACTTCCTGGAACAGCGACTGCCGCGTGCACTGGCAGGCAGTCTTGCTCTGTCTGAACTTTACCAACATGTTCCACCCAGTCCAGGGGCTCACATCGCCACGACCAGTGCGGTTCACGCTCGGTGTGGCCGTGGGCTCTGCACGTGTAGTGGCTGCACCCGCATGCGCACACACAGGCAAGCGCCTGACCATCTCACCCCTCCTGAGCGTCCTCTGTAGGCCTGGGCGTAACGTCTTAGTTTCCTTCTACGGTTCGCAGCCTCCTGCAAGAACTGGCCTTTTGGAATCAGGAAGGCATTTTACCACCATGTGTCCCATCTCAGGGTTAGCGGTAGGACACCCGGGAATGCCTCTTCCATAGGTGGGAGTGCTGTGCGTCCTGTTAGGGCTGAGAAACACTTCCGAGACTGCCGCTCTCAAACACGATCTTTAGGACCCCTTTACGTTTTCAAAAATTACTGAAGACTCCAAGAGCTTTTGTTTATCTGGAATATATCTACCAATATTTATGCTATTAGAGATTAAAACAGACACTTAAAAATAACAACAAACTGAGAGGCTCAGTGAGTTAAACGTCTGACTTCGGGTCAGGTCGACTCCATGGTTTGGGAGCCCCGAGTTGGGACTCTGTGCTGATAGTACTGAACCTGCTTCGGATCCTCTGTCTCTCTCTCTCTCTGCCCCTTCCCTGCTTGCTCTCTCTCATTCTCTCCCCCTTAAAAAAAAAACAAAACAAAACATAACAACAACGAACTAATTACATGTTAAAATAATACCTATTTTTTTCGAAACTAAAAAAAAATATCAGTGAGCAGAGGGGGCACCTGCTACATGTAAGTATACAAATTCCTCTAATGTCAGCTTCACAGAAGGCGGCAGCTCCCACATGGGCTTCTCGACTCAGTCAGCCGTGCCGTCTTGCTGGCTGCGGCACTCGGAGAAGTCCAGCCTCCCACAGCAGCAAAGCTGGAAAGGGGACAAGTATGCGCACAGCTTCTTAGCACAGCTGTGAGTGCTGTTTGCTGATTACACCCAAACTCAGCAAGTGGCGGTGTCTTCAAGGTGACCTGTGACGTGGAATCTGAAACGTATCATTATCTGCTAAAACCCATCACCCCGTCCTGTACTGTGAATGGATCTCCTTTCTACCCATGTGGGATTCTGCAACGCCCTGCAGCGGTCATCTGGAAACTAGGGGTCGCTGAGTTACGTGGACCTCTGCAATGCCGACCCACTTCAGTATACACACGGAAAAAGTCACATTTGTTCCTATCACTCTGAGCTCGTCAGAAAAGTCTCAGAATTCAGAAGCTGTCAGGTCATGGTGACTGATGCAGTTTTTCAAAATTCTAATTTTTGCTTGTAAACTCCAATTTTATCATTGGCAACAAACACTATCAATTGTTCTTGCCGACACAGTCTTGCTTCTTTGTTTCTTGACGAAACATCTACTGGAGGCATAGCTGTGAACCACCACAGCGTCTGCCCGCTCCTTGTTCAGGAAGAACTGGGCTTGCACGAGAAAGGCGGTCAGTCCCGTAGGCTGGCGTCCTTCCGGTACTTGCTGTTTCCTCCCGCAGAGGACTGGTGACTGCTTCATCGAGGTCATTCTGCAGCATCCTGCGTTGCTCCGGCCCTGCGCAAGCACGGTGGCGAAGGATGCAGGGGTGGCCTGCGTGGTCTGGTGCTACCGCCCCGGCATGTGCCGAGGGGACAGCTGCTCCGTCCACTGTCACGTCCGCAGCAGGACTGCAATGGCAGCGGAGTGCACAAGGCCAGTGACACGGAGGCGTCATGACGAAATGGGTGTTGCTCTCACGGCCCTCTGAAATGGTCTTGAGGACCCAAAGATCCAAGAAATACATTTTTAAAACTGCAGAGAAAGATATTTTTAGCCTGAGGCTCCCCCAGGAACTAGTGGGGACGTGCAGGACAAGTCGTCGAAATGAAATGAACCCGGAGCAGGGCTCCCCGGGCTGCGTTCCTCCCGGGCAAACTTCTCGTAAGAGTATTTTCTGTGCAAAAATTGGTATTATCGATGAAGAGACTGGTAATATATTTTTGATAATTAGCTTTGTGGTTATAGTACCTTTGCCGCTAAGTATAATTAAGCTTTTAATTGTGAATCTTGAACGTGGGAAAGAAAAATATTTCCCTTTAAAAAACCAATCAGGCTACATAACAGATTTTATTAGTACACAACGTTCATCTATAAAAGCCCAAGATCCTACATGAACTGAGAAGATTTAAGTGGAATTGACCATCCGGAAACAGCACAAGCAGAACTATAAAAACTGATGAGGCTCCAGAGCTCCCCATTCCACGGGTGGAGGAAAGCCCGGGAATGGGAGGTGACGCTGGGCTAGTGGGCTGGCCTCTTGGGGACAAGGGACTTGCCTGAACACTTGTCAAATACAGTGACCATAAAGCAGAGTTCGATTCCACGGATCACTACGGAGAAGGGAAAAACTATGCCCAGACTTGATTCCGGCTGGCAAGGGAGCCGGATAATTAGCATGACTGTTTACATTCATCGAGCATCTGTACGTTCACACCAGTGTTGATGATTTTCTAGCCAAAAAAACGTTTAATCCAGGGGTTGCCAACCTTTTCCTGAAAGTGTCAAAAAGCGAATGTTTTAACCTGTGCAGCCACACAGTGACTGGGCTGCAGGCTGGGACCAGCCAGGGACAGCCCGCCAGTGAGGGACAGACAGCCCGTCAGCAAGGCACAGCCCACCAGCGAGGGACAGCCTGCCAACAAGGGACAGCCCGCCAGCGAGGGACAGCCTGCCAACAAGGGACAGCCTGCCAGTGAAGCATGCAGCTCATTCCAGTCAAACTCCAGCTACAACAGGCAGTGGGTGATATTATGCTGACTGATCTCCAATTAGAGAGAAGAGCCTCAAAATCCACACTCTGAAAATGTCTCAAACCCAGAAAGAAAGGCCTTTGTCCTCTAAAACAGAAGAAGCCCAACCTCAGACAATGGCTTCTAAAACTTAGCCACATGAAAATCACGAAACATCCTGCAGACTGAGCTACAGGAGAACGCGGAGATGGATTTCGGGGGAGTGCTGCAAGACTGGGTGCTCGCTGCTAAGTATGTACAGCACCTGATGCCTCCGTGACTCCATCAAGGGCCTTCACCGCATCCCGAGGGCGAGGGATGCTAACATCCTCATTTCACAGCGAGGACAGTGAGCCTGGAACAGGGCTGCCCAGGCATCGGAGGAGCCCCATGCGAAGAGATGCACTCGGCCCTGAGGCCCGAGGAACTAGCTTCCAGACCCTCCTGCCTCCGAGGCCCGGACCACTGTGCTGCGGCTCCTGAGTTAGGAAACAGGCAACAGTGGGTACAGGGGGCGGGGGGGCTCACACGCCGGGACGAGGGGCCTCGGTTTTCTGTGGGCAGCAACAGACTTCCTGGTGTTGGATCAGGAGACGTGGAAGTGTACTGGTTTTGCTCTAACTCACTCGAGGGAACACCAGTCGAAGGTGGCGAGGCCCGCCTCCTCTGGGCCTCAGGTTTTCTACTTGTTCCAGAGGCGGGACAGGGGAACCCTCCAGCCCTAAATTTCTGAAGAACTGTGTCAGTCACCTGTAGTCACCTTGAATGCTGATGTTTACTATTACACCATTGAAAATACTGACCAAGAAAACAGAAGCTTTCAGGCATCATTAAAAATTGGTATGATATTTAAGTAGTACTTTGTGCTAACAGATTCCTGAACATTTTTCAAAAAGAAAATGAAATAAAGAATTGTCAGTTTCTTCATATGCTTTTAGCTCATCAAACAGAAGGTAAAGCCTATCCTCTACATTCCAGAAGACTTTCTGAACTGGATTATTCACGGCAAGTAAGCCACTGTGTGAAAATACCTTTCTGTCAAAAGCCAAAGGTTATGTAAAGAATTCTCAACCTCATGAGAGGTTTTAATGGCTAACTACGTGCAAAACCCTGGCCACAGCGTGCTGGGCACCAGGCGGGGGGCGGGGGAGGGAGAGCTGGGTGATCTCACACAGCTGGAGGACTGAGGGGACGTAGGAGGCAAGGCCTGGGGGTGCTGCCAGCAGATCCTGACATGCGAATGCAAAGCACCTCCAGCTCCTGACCAAGAAGGCAGCCGCAGAGAGCAGGTAGGCGGAGTGTGTGCCCAAGGCTCCCAACCCAACCCAACCCAGAAGGAAGGGGATTTGACTCAGTTTAAAGCAGAGCGAAGTGTAGAGCATTCAGGGGGCGGGCTTCAGTCCATCTGAGGTTTTCACTCTGACTCAATCCTCAGCAAGGTCCCTGACACGGGGAACCCCTCCTCCACACCTGGTGGGCTCACTGAAGTCTCAGGATGGGGGGGGGTGCGGGGCAGCCCTTGAAGACCACATCTAATCTAATAAACCCCTCACCTGAAACGCAAATCAGGAAACGCGTGCAGGTGCGGGTGACATGCAGGGTAAGCAGGCAAGGGGAGCGGTGTCACCATGGCTGCTCCTAGGACAACCTAATGCGTGGTTTTCTCCCCACGCACAGCGGCTGCCTACCCCATAAACCTCAGAAGTTAGCAGGAGTAACACCGAAGGCGGGGTAGAGGTCTTTGCTACCTTGGGTGGCGCTTCATCGGACCCTCCGGAGTCCCAGGACACTGTGACCTGTCTTCTGGACTCCATCCTCATCCGTTCTTCTTGCTGGACCTTCTCCTCCTCCAGGATTGTGCTAGAGAGACAACACATGGTTTAAGGGGGGCTGATGGCCGGAGTGAGCACGGGCGCAGCGACCCCACCCGCGTGTGTCGGAGGCGCCCCAGCTGGCCGACCGGAGGGCAAAGTGAAGAAAGGGAGGGCAGATCAGGTTTCTAACTCGGCACGAGAAGACTCGAGAATAGCCCCGGTCCCAACGCCAAGTCCATTGACAGCACAGCCGTGGGTGAGAGAAGGACAGTGGGCAAGGCCAGGGGAGCTGGTGGGAAATCAGAGGAGAGCCAGGGGGGGGCGGTCTGTCCACCACACTGGCTCTGAGCAGAGCAGCTCTGCCCCTGGAAACCCTGAGCCGCACCTCGCCGGGCACGGCCACGCCTCGGGACGGGCTCTTCACATGCACACCCGCCCCCGCAGCGGCGCACCGGTGACAGATCTGCAGTCTGGCCAGTAACCTCCCCACACCACTCCCTATGATCTCCCCAACTTTCAGCTTTATCCCGACGGGAAAATGAGGCCACAGGCTGCCGGCACCACCCCCGCCACACAGAGGCCACCTGCCCTACCCCCACTGGCCCCCACCGGCCCCCCCACACCGCCCAGGACAGCACCGCCAGCCTCACCAGCACCGTGGTCCACGCGTCCCCCCGGGGCTCGGTGGGCGGCAGGTCCCCGAACCCTCGGCCGCAGCTCCCCCTGCACGCCTGCGGCCCCGGCTGCTAAGAATGACGCTCATTCACGGCTCCGAGCCTCCTGGCAGAGTGCAGTCAATAACCACCCGGAATTACTCATGCAAGAGTGAGGTCAGCTGCACAGACCCTTTCCAGTCTGGGAATCTGCTCAACTGTTTCCAAAAGACCTTCCTGCCCGATGGGAGGCGAGCGGGGTGTTTCTCACACAAGCTGACTCGCGCGGCCACATTCAAGTCAGGGAAGCACAGAAATTCATCTCATAATCGCTCTGAGTCAGCAAACCGTTCCTACCGATGCGAAGGCTTTTTTTTTTCTTTTAAAGGCACGGGAATGTTCTCATCAGCAATGACATTAGTGTGTTAAGAGTCAAAGCTTTCGGGCCAGAAGATTCCACTCCCTGTTGAAAATAGGATTTTGGTTTCCTTGCTGCCCCAGCCGGACGATCAGGGCTTAGGAAGGAGCACGGAACTCGAATGGCACTTAGGAGTCCGCGTCACCCTCCAGACTGGCAAGGGGCGCGCCGAGCTGGGACTGCTAGGACTTGGGGCCCGGGGCCGGTGACCAGAAGCCCGGCCACGATGCGCCGTCGGCGCGTGTCTGCTCGCCCCCTGCTCCCACCCAGCTGAGAGCCGTGTCGCATCCAAGAGTCAGTGCAGGCTTGGGGCACCGCTGTGTGCATGGACAAGGCGAGGGGTGCCGGGGGGTTGGGGGCTCAGTCAGTTAAGCGTCCGACTCTCAGTTTCCGCTCAGGTCACGATCCCACAGTTCGTGGGTTCAAGGCCCATTGCAGAGCCTGCTTGGGATTCTGTCTCCTTCCCTCTCTCTACCACTCCCCTCTCCTTCTCTCTCTGTCTCTGCCCCTCCCTCACTTGCACGCCCTCTCTCTCAAACTTCAGAACAAAACAAGAGAGGCGAGGGGGTGAATGAAGCCACAATCAGTAGAGTCAACCTGCTGAGGGCCGACGAGAGCCGTGACCAAGCCCCCCGCGCTGAGCGCAGGGAAGGACGCAGGCCGCCTTCTTTGAGATGCCGCCGGGAGCCGGAGTCCAGCCTGAGGCCCCTGGCCTGTGAGACGAGCTGCGCTGGGTTAGTTTTTCTGCACCCTGCTCTCGTCCAGGGCCCTCAAAGTAACAGATGCTGAATCAGAATTTCCAAACATTTCATAGTTTTTGATGACTGAAAAATCCATAAAAAGACAAAAAAATCAAGAGAAAAGAATTTGTCCCTTTTTCCCAACTTCAAGCTACGAGAAGGCCAAGCGGGACATATTCTTTAATGTCTCGGGAGCTCCATTTTAAGGAGGCCCCACTGAGACATTTGATTTCACAAGGCTTGCTTTGTGACATGGGCCACCCTGATCTTAAGGTTACCGTCCCCCACAAATACTTCCAGAAGGTGACGTGAGTGAGGCCCGTTGCCACAGGAAAGCCTGCAGGCTCTGTCCAGCTGGTTCTCCCACCCACACTCGCTGTCCCCCGTTCTCTCCTGTCCGCATCCTTCACCGCAGCCCTTTGATCACACAACCACGTATGCGACTGCACTGCACGCGTCCCACCGCTGTCCTGTCCATTTGCAGCGCGCACACGCAGGCGCTGCGGTATTTCTTTGACCGAACCCACTGGTCACGTCCCTTGCAGACCAGCAGTAATGGGGAAGAGCACTTCGATCTCGGTACTTGGTTCTCATCCCAAAATAACACGTCAGAATGCTTCTGAGAAACTTTCATTTGTTGCTCAGAGTAGTCAAGGGTATAAATAACTCATGAAAGACCCGTTTTTACGATGGGAAGACTATTCCATACATGGAGTGAGAGTGCACATGCCAACATTTCTGGGCATTTCCCTGCAAAGCTCGCAGCACAAGCCTGAGCGAGAGGCTACAAAGTGCAGAGGGTCAAGGAGGTCAAATTTAAACATATTTTCCCAAACTGCAAACATTTTTAGTAGCAATACATTCCATGTGAAAGAGTCCAGCCGCCTGCTGCGAGCTGGCAGTGAGCCCCCACGGTCCCCCCTGGGACGCCAGTTTCTCGGTCTCAAACTTGCAAGCAGATGAACCGGTGAGGGCTTGGGCTTTTCCTTTACAGACACTGGAAGGCGTGCTCACCCACCAGTCCCAGCTAGTGAGACAGGTGTGAGAGGAGAAAGAAGTACCATGTGTGACGTTTCTTGTATTTTTCACTTCCCTCACATCAGCTAAAACAGTCCTCAAAGGAATCAAGTCAGATCACGAGGATGGAGAGCATGTGGGGGCTGTGGACCGTGCCCGAGTGGTTGTGGCCTCGCAAGCCCCCCACGGGCGAGGATGGTGGGGTCCGATTACATTTCTGTTCTGGAGCAACAGAACGTGATTTCACTCCTGAGGCATTTTCATGGAGAAGGAGAGAGGGGTCCAATGGGTTCCTCCCCTTCCAGGACTGAGCTAAGACACAAAAACAAATCTTCAACCCAGACTGGCTTTGGAATGGAAAAGGGCCGTCGGTCTACGCGGCTGATGACCAAGCCATCCGGCTGTCCAAAGAGGACGAGGGCCACAAGCCGTGGGCTGCGCCTCCGCTGGCCTGGGTGACCGCAGGCGGCCTCGTCTTCTTCAGCGTGTCTGCTTATTCGCACATGACAGTAATACTACCTTTCCCACCCGTCGCTAGGGTGGAGAAACAAAGCATATGGGGAGAAACCAGTAAAACTTTCAAGTGATGTTAGTTAGCGCTGCACTTTTTCACCTGACCTTCCACTACTAGGAGAGAAGGGAGATTTCATCTGCTTCTGCTGTGAGTGGCGGCACTACTGCTCTCTCCTCTGAAACTACACAACACTTCTTTTAAGTATGGGAAATACTCTTTGCTTGAACAATGTTTTTTTCAAGATTGGACTTTGATCACCTAAACATCACAAAATCAGTCTGGGTTTATAGGCTACTTAGGCGAATCTGGAAAACATCCAGATCGAAAGGAAAAAAAGCCAAGAGGGAAAGAGCTCGTTCTGGCAAGTTCTCAGGAATACCAGTTTTGAAACATGATTTCTTATGATTACCCAACACTACCTCACCACAAAGGAATGGAATTGACCTTTAAAAAAAAAAAAAAAACCCCGGCTGATATCTTTGCAGAAAACAAGTCTGGAGACTTGAGACGAAGCCATGGACTGTGTATCTGTAAGCGGCTGACTGGGTGGCCGAACACAAAACCCACAGGGGTGCGTGTCCGCCTCTGTTCTTTGTCTCTCACTAATGGGAGTGTCTGGACGTCTGCTGTCATGAATGCACCGAGACTGCGTTTCTCGTCATGTCCCCCAAACTGCAGGAAACAGTGCACTTCTGTTTGCTTACAGCACTGCCCATCTCAAAATGGTTTTCGTAAGAGGGATTTCTACTGAATTCTTTCTTGCGCTGCCTGGGTGGCTCAGTCGGTTAAGCATCTGACTTTAGGTCGGGTCATGATCTCATGGAGCAGCCGGACTCTGAGGGGGCCGGCACCATGAGGCCCATTCACCAGAAAGCAGGCCCCAGTCTTATAGATTCTGCCCAAATCTCTAGTTGAACCTGGATCCATGCACACAGGACAGGCTCCAAGCAGCCCCGCTAAGGCTAAGAGAACCGAATTGAGACGTGAGCTACTGCCCACAGCGTGGGGAGACAATCTGTGATCCGAGACCAGCCTAGTTAATTGCCTGTTAAAACACACAAACCATTCTTCACAGGAACATAACTGAATCCAGAGTTTCTGCAACCTATCACTCACAACGTCCAGTGTACAAGCTCAACATACAAATAAACTCAAAAACACTCAATACACAAAAAACATGAAAGTATGAGCCATTCTCGCGAGGAAAAACAGTGTAAAAGAGGCAACTCCAAAGACAACTCAGAAGTTGGAATTAGCAGGCAGGGACTTTAAAGAGCTACTACTTTCAAGGACATAAAGGAAAATCTGTTTGTAATTAATGGAAAGATAAGAAACGTCAGCAAGGAAACAGAAACTATAAAAAAGAGCCAAATGAAAACCCTATAATGAAAACTACAGTATCTGGAAGAAAACCTCTGCAGGATCGAATGACTGGTAGGGATGGAGAGGACAGAACAACTACGGAGCTTGAAGATAAATCAATTAAAATGATCCAATCTGAAGGACTTGGGAGAAAAAAAGACCAAGGGGAAAAAAGAAAAAGAACCAGAGCCCCGGGGACGTGAAGGACCCTATCAAAAGGAGAAACAAACTCGGAATGGGGATTTTAGAAGCATGAAAACGGAGCAGAAAAATACCTGAACAAACAGCTGTGAAAGACATACATTTATGGGTTCAGGAGGGTCGGGGAAGCCTAGGGGATCCATACAAAGGAAACCCCACCCAGCACATCCCAGTTACACTGCTGAAATCCAAAGATGGAGAGGAAACCGTGGAAGCGGCCAGTACAGAACGACGAAGCACGGACAGAGGGACAATGATTCGAAAGGCCCATGACTTCTTATCAGAGACAACGGAGGTCAGGAGGCGGCACAAGAACAGCTTCCGCGCTGAAAGAAGCAAATATAGCACCGCTGTCACGTCGGAACTCCATTGCAGTGAGATGAAATTCAATTCATTTTCAGGTAAGAACTCCAAAACTAACGGGATTCACCACCAAGAGACGTTCGCGGCACACGCTCAAGGTCTTCAGGTGAGTGAAACTGAATGGAAGCCCTGCTGGGAAAGAATGAAGCGCACTGTGCAGAAGTAAGTATGGAGGACTGTTTCTTTACCTACTTTACTGACCTTTATTGTGAGAGGTCACTAACACACGCAGATGTAACCCATGGCATCTAGAGCGCAAGGAGCAAGGTGGTGGCAAACGGGCCTTCTTGGCTGCAAGGACTGGACACAGTGAGCACAGTGCGGTTGTTAACGCGAAGGAGATGGGAAAAGTGAAACACGCACGCTGTCATCTCTCGAGCCACCACACAGCTACAGTGCAGAGGGTTTTGCTAAAATGCAGGTGTGGGGCTCAGAGAGAGACGGCGGCGTGGGAGCCAGGCTGTTGTCTTCCAAGCGCCAAAGTCTCAGCCAAGAGCTAACGGACGGAGCACAGAGCACTGTTGCGTCCGTCAGGCTGGCCTTCAGCTGCAGGCCAATTTGTAACCGGCGCAAAGCTAAGTGTTTCTCCGTTTCCTGCATGCCAGTTAGTCCCCGGTCCCTCTGTGAACTGAGGTCGAGGTGGAGTCACGTGTAGCCGTGACCCACTGCTGTCCAGAGACAGACGGAGACCTGCATGGCCGCTCCACTGTCCCCTCACGTTTTTAGGGCTGACAACCGCTGAGAGAAAATCCAGCGAAGGGGAATGAAGAACGGCTGCAGGGAAAACACAACTGGCAACAGAAAGAGGACCGAAGGGAAGGAAGCCCACAGCGGCTGGGAGGGCAGCGCGCCGACCATAGGGAGTCACGTGGGGAGGACTGACATGTGCGCTTCATCCGCCGAGGCATCTCCTTCCAGGTCAGGCAAGTGAGGGGAGATGCCAGCGCGTGGGGGAACGCAGGAGGCTGGGGGCAGTCAGTGACCCAGTCAGGCAGGAGGGCACACTGGGGGTGGAGGCAGGGGGCAGGGGCCCAGGGTCTGAGATCCACCCCTTGTTAGCAGTACAATCCAGGGCAAGTCACGGGGGACTTTCCGAAGCCTCAGGCTCCTAAGCGAAAAGGGAAATCATTACTCCTTAAGAATGGCTGTGAAGTCGGGGGCGCCTGGGCGGCTCAGTCAGATGAGCGTCTCACTCTTGACTTCAGCTCAGGTCGTGATCCCAGGGTCGTGGGATCCAGCCCTGCGTCAGGCTCCACACTGAGCATGGAGCCCACTTAAGATTCTCTCTCTCCCCCTTTGCCCCTCTCCCTCGCTCATGCTCATTCTAAGATAAAAAATGAAAATAAAAAGAACTGCTCTCAAGTCAAAGAAGGAAATACGTGTGAAAATGATCTTTGCAGCCATGTAAGTACAAAGGACTACTTTTTTTGAAATGCACATTTAAATCTCACTGGAAATCCGCTCACACAAGACCAACCTGTGGCGGCCTAGCAATACAGACGCACGCGGGAAAGCTCTGAACTGAACCAGGCGCGGGCAGGAGGCTTCTCACATGAACGGTTAAGACAGAATCCTTAGTGAGGAAAATGTCAACATTATATCAAATTCCTGTTAAATTTCAATTTACTCTTGAGTTTTAATTACTGGTAAGGCTAAGGATGGAAAAAAAGAAAACCCAACAAACAAAAAAACCCTGAAGTTCAGATGCCTCGAACATTTTAAGATGTATGTGGGAAGGCCTGAGGAACCGATGGCTCTTCGAGATAGCATCCAGACCCAAGAGGCTGGCAAGCGGAAGAACGCTGGTCTGATGACTAAGGAGACGCTCAGACACCACCTTTGAAAGGAATTTTGGAAGCAAATACAAAACTACTTAAAAAAATACACAGGGAAGCAGCACAAATACCTTGTATCACCAATCAAACCTGGAGCTTTTAACTTAGAGCCCACGTATGAGGACAAACGAAGAATCAAAAAGGATTACGAAGGCTCGTACAAGACGTTCACGGATTAAAAGTGGGAGACGTGTGTCTCTGTAACACGCCTACAGCACGTCTCTGTATCTGGTAACTGCACAACCACCGCTCACACCTTCACTTCCAGATGGCCAGATTGCTCTGACAGGAGCGGACGGCGTCCCCGCGGCCCGAGACGTCCCGGTCCCCTCCCGATCTTCGAGAGCAGCTCTGTTGTCACTAGGACCAGAGCCATGGTGACCGTGTGCGCACCTACCCCGAGCCCCGCGCAGCCGGAAGCATTTCAGTCTCACGTAACCCCGAGAACCAGATGGGTGGGACGTGGGGCCCTGCTCCCCCAGGGAGGCGGGTCACCTGCCTGAGGCCACACGTTTCCAAACTTCTCTTTCAGCTCTAACCTTCGTAACACAACACACATTCCTCTCAAGGGCAGGGTGGGCTCCCGTCTGTGCCCGCACCTGCGCAGCTTACACCTCCCCGAGCGGCGGATGCACGGCTCCTGTCCGGGTGTGGGGGCTGGGGTGGGGGGACACCCTGCAACTTCACCGGAGCGGACGCTCAGATTCGGTGCGAAAAACACTTAATAAATTTGTGGCCGCAGCTACTCCAAGCTATTTCCTAACCGAACACATCTCTCAGAGGCCAGCTTTGCTTGACAAAGTTAAAAAGCAAACAAACGGCAACATGAACTCAAAATGACAAACGACCCCCTCCCCCGCCCCCAAGGCCCGCGCTGCAGGCAGCCTCCGGTCACCCCTGCGGAGCCTCAGGCACAACTTCCACCGCCGTCTCCACCGTCCCTGGGGCCCCAGCGGCAACGTGCCACACACTCGGGAGGTGAGAGCAAAACAAACACAATGAACAGGACAGATGACGCTAACACATGGCGGCCGGGGCACCCTTCAAAGTCCACAGGTGGTGGCCTCTGCACGTGCTGGAGGTGCTGCCTCTCCCTTTGGGGACTTCGTTCTAACTCAAAACAAAACTCAAAACATGTAAGAAACACAGAACAGGAATTCCTTTGAACACTACGATTTTTTCTTTTCTTCCTTCTTTGCCCTTTTTAACTAAGCATTGACGACGTGCCCACCAGTCGCAGTCCCAAGGCAGAGAGCAACAGCACGTACGGATACCTAGCCGTGTCTCAGGTCAGGGCCCAGCGCACGACAGCTGACAGCCTGGGCCCGGGACCCAGGTGGACCCATTGCCAAAGCTCAGCCTTCCAGCCTCCTTATCTGTGAGCTGGCAGTGGTGATGTCACCTACGTCTAAGGACCGGGAGGACTGTGATGACTGAACGTGTGAGAGCTCAGGGCGCAAGGCCTGGCAACGGAAAGCGCTTGGGAAATGCTGGGTCTCGATGTCGCCACTGACACAGCTGGCTGTCGAGGGCAGCGACCTGCTGTCATGGAACATGGTTCGGTTCTAAAGGTATTCTGAGCACAGTGACGGAGGCTGACTCAAAGCACAGAGCGCCTTTCCAGGTGATATATACTCGGCTGGCGTTCTTTAGAACAGAAAAGTTCAGGTACGTCGTTATGTTCTTTTATCACTTATATATTTTTTTAATGTTTATTTTTGAGAGAGAGACAGTGTGATCATGGGAGGGGCAGAAAGAGAGAGGGAGATACAGAATCCTTAGCAGGCTCCAGGCTCTGAGCTGTCAGCACAGACCCCGATGCGGGGCTCGAACTCACAGACTGTGAGATCATGACCTGAGCCGAAGTCGGCCGCTCAACCGACAGGGCCCCCCAGGCGCCCCCACCGCTTATTTTCTTTTGCCTGACCTTCACCTGTGAAAGCAGCACAGAAACACAGAGTAGTTTCCAAAGGTTTACAAAACCACGATGTTTGGAGCGACTGGGGCGTTGGCTCACTGCTGGGGGCAGCACGTTATCTCCACTCTGGAAAACCAGCAGGACCTATGGATGCCAGGCCGGCGCGCCCGTTGACACTCAGATACACACCAGCTTGTGTTCCTGTCCCTGCGCTCACCAAAAAGACACAGGAGTGGTCTGGACAGCCCCGCTGGAAAGCATCTCAATTTCCACCCCAGGAGGAGGAGGGATGAGCTATGGGATGTTCACAGCCAGAGCACCACAGAGCGAGGGGGGAGAGGGGCAACTGCCTGAACAACCTGGATGGTCTCGAACTAAATGCTAAACAAAAAGCACACGCTGAGTGATACCACTGACATAAAGCTCAAAGGCAGGCAGAACCAATCCATGGTTAGCGGTCGCCCCTGGCGGGGAAAGGGCTGTTTTCTTATGCTGCATGCTGGCCACATGGCTGCACCCGATTTGTGACAAACCAGGGAGCTCTTTACTTCTTGGCATGTTTATACGTTCACATCTTTGCCTGACAATTAAAAGTTTTAAAAAGTACAAAAGTTATGGTGTAAAGTTTAAACTGATAATTTTATTACTTTATTGCCCTCATTTGGTGAGAAAGGACTGATGAGCCTCCACATTACCCAGCATGTCTCCCTGGACTGAGCTGAAAACGGACGGCCTTGCCGAGCAGCCGCACAAAGGCCTGGGCCAGGCAGCTGCCCGGGGTGGGGGGTCGGGGGGCGGCGTGAGCTCCCGGAGGGCACATACTGAAGCCGGTACTGCGGTTTCCGTGGCACATTAGCTACCAAAGAACTAACTGAATTACCCAGGGATTAAATGATGCTTTCATTCAAAAACTGCTCCGTGCACCTTTCCGACCCATCACACAGGACACATACGCCTCGGCGCACACCGGGGTCATGCTCCCTGCAGGTTACAGGGAGAGTGTCCGCTTGCTGACAGGCCACCTGCAGGGTCACGTCCCTGTGCTTCTCCGTGGGGTCGTGTCCATGAATAAGAACGCGGGATGTGCGAAGGACAGACGTGGGTGGGGGTCCTGGGGGCCCACCTGCAGGAGTGGGACCCTGTACGGTCTGACTCTGCCGGGCAAGGCACGTCCTGAGAGCCTTTTCTCAACTTACAGTAAATAACAAACACAAGGCCCCAAGATCAGTGGGGCCCCACAGTAAGCGGAGTTCATTCAGGATCTTTCCTTTCAAGGCAGTCACAGAGGATGGGATTTGGGAAACAGGTTTAAGTGACCTGGGGTAAAGACTATCTGAAATTTATTATTTTGTCAAAATCTTCAATGATACAAAAGTTTTGTAAAGCTCAATTAAAGAATCTGTTCAATCACTGTGACATCCTGTCCAAGAGAGCGATTCTACATAAAGTCACAGCTTTGGCCTCTTTGGGAGCCATATTACACATGTTCAAAGTGCGAAGTAAACTCCACTTCTGACCAAACAGAAACGTCAATGGCCTGTGCTAACAGCACAAGGATCTGTAAGCCATGGTCTAGGCACAGTATGTACGCGTGTGTGTGTGAGAAGTCGTTGTATCTAGTTCTAAAAATTCACTTTGCAGAGTTCTGGGAACGAGTCTGACTAATGCAGCCGTCCTTCGGTGAACACTGATGTGAGCTTTCATGCGCCAGGCTGTGACTGGAGCGCTGTGTGAGCCCTACTGTGCGCCGGCCCCTGGCCTGCAGGTGCGGGCAGCACCGAGGCGAGTATGACGATCCCTGCCCTCAAGGAGCCTCAGTCTAGTAGGGCTGAGACATACTAGACTGTGAGCTCCTCGAGGGCAGGAAAGGTGTAGTCCTCCTGCCCCAGACACTGGGCCCCAGGCTCAGCCCTCACGGTGCCCGCGCGGGGGGGAGCGCGACAAGAATGAAGCACTCGGAGACTCCGAGAGCCGAGGCCGGTGGGCTGCGGAGCTGCCGAGGAGCCGGGAAGACGGGCAGGGCTCCACCAGATGGAGGAGAAGGAGTCCCAGGCCGGGGGGGGGAGGGGGGCGCGGGTAGTGAGGCCACTGTGGGAGAACGGGGCAGGATGGAAGGAGTCCTCAGTCTATTCTGGAAGCCTGCACCTCACACAGGGGGTAACAGGAGCCCCCTGGGGGCTGTTTCGGCGAGGGAGCCGCCTGTCGGCAGTGATGGTTCAAAAGATCGACTAAGGAGCTGTGCCGGGCAGACGGGGGACAGCCCAGGGAGGGGAGGGACAAGTGTCCCCAGCCGCGCAGCGGCAAGGGATCACCGCTCACTCCAAGATGGAGATGACGAAGAAAGGCGCCTTTGTAACGTATAGACAGTGAGGGCCAGGGACTGCCCGGGAGGCAAGGGAGCAGGTCTGCTTTAGAACGGGACACCCAGCAGCCACGTAAAAGGCAGCTTTGGGACTCGTGAGAAAAGGCAGGGCGGAAGCTGCAGACGCAGAGGTGAGAGTTAAGGCGGCCCAGGACGTGCACTGAGAAAGGAGGGCGGCCCAGGATGGACGTGTGCTTGGAACTCATCGCCATGTGGAGGGGCGGCAGGTCAGTGAGAAAAGGAGTCTGGGAGGCAAGGGGATGGAACTGGTGTCACAGAGGGGAGGAATTTTGAGGACAGAATCTGTCAAATTCTGAGGAAAGATCAAGGAAGAACAAAAAAATATGAACAAAACATGAAAGATGTGCGTTCGAAATCCAGCCCCAGCAGTGAGAGCACGTACCTTCAGCTGCGTGACGGTTAGGAACCTGCAGGGTTTCAGCTGAAGAGCGCCATCTGGAAACACCTGAAGGACCGTCACGTGGAAGGCAGAGCTGAGCTGTTCCGCGGGGCCCGACGGGGCGGGACCAGGCCCGCAGGGGAGCGTCACGGGGCGCAAGGAGGAGCCCCTTCCAGAGCCTGCCTCTCACTGTACAGGATCTGGGGGCCGTGTGGCCCCCAGATGTGAACTCTGGGGGCACAAGGCAGGCTTGTGCTGTGCTCTCCGGTGAGCCCCACAACCCCCGACAACCAAGTGGGCGCTTAGCCAAGGATTCCTGACTGGGGGAGCGTCTCCCTCTTGGCCATCAGTCTCTTTAACTCTTCCCCGAGGCACGCTGCTCACAAGGACACTTGTCTGGTGAGCGGACTTGCCCGAAGAGGAGGTGGGCTTCAAGCGCCGGGGGATGAGGAAGGGGAGGAGGCGCTACCAGGTCTTTTGGACCCTGATACTTGGTAATTTTTATGAAAACAGGTGAAACGGCACACATTAAACCGTGGCGCTGGTCACACGAGAAGCTCGCCGTGCGGATGTGTCATGTTAAGATACCTCATTTTATCGCAGTGTCAAGTCTCAACCTAGACTTCAAGTCAGCAGCCGTTCGCTGAGCCTGTTCCGGAAGCCTGTGCCGGGGCCACAGAATCGAGCAGGCCGCCGTGATGCCCGTCGAGAGCTCGGAGCCTGGCCGGGGACCAGACACACAAATGAGGGATTCTCCGGGCCAGGTGGCAGGGGCCACTCGGGCAGACACTCCGCGGGGCCCCGTGAGCCACTAAGTCCCTGTGTGCTCCCTCTGGGGGACCGGGAACTCCTGGAAGTCTGGGTCTCACCGTGCGCGGCACCAAACACGAGCGACAAAACGGCAGCCAGAACGCGCAACGGGGATGTTTAGGCCGCAGTAGCGGCCGTCTCTCTGGGGCAGGGCTGGTGAGGGAAGCCCCCCGACGGAGCCAACACCTGAGCTGGGTTCTGACCACCGAGTCTCTGGGAGAGGAAGAGCACGCAGACGGCGGGAGAAGCGTAAGCAGCTAGGAGCGTGCAGGCGATGGGAGGAGGGGGGAGGAGGGGGAGGAGGGGACGGACGGCCCGTGGGGGCGACAGTCCTATGGGTCCTGTCAGCCGTGCTCAGTCAGCCAGAAGGCAGGGGAGGGGAGATCTGGTCGTAATTTCAAGTTTATTAAGATCTCAAGATCTAATCTCGCGAGAGATCTAGGAAGGTATAAATGAAAGCAAACGGATTAAAAAAGTAATCATGTCTGCCCGAGAACAGGTCAGCCCTGGACATGCGGACATGCGGACGGAAGGACCGCGCAGCGCAGCGCCGGGACCGCGCGGGAGGTGGAGCCGCGGGAGGTGGAGCCGCGGGAGCCCGCCCCGGCCCCGGCCCTCGCCCCCCCACTCCTACCTGAGCTGAGCCTTGAGCTCAGTGAACCGGGGCCGCCTGCTGGGGTCGTAGGCCCAGCATTTCGTCATAAGGCTGTAGAGGGTAGGAGGGCAATTTGGAGGCATTGGCAATCTCTCCCCGTTCTCGATTCGGCCGATCACATCGTTGTTCTTCACCCCTTGAAAAGGCTTCACACCATGCATCAGTATCTCCCACATACATACACCTGTGAAGTGGGAATGAAAACACACCGTGAACTTGGCAGGAAGAGGAAGAGGCCCAGGGGCTGGGAGGCTTCACGGTTGCCACTAGAGGAGCGGCTGAGGGACTCGAGCCAAACAGGCCAGGTCAGGCAGCACTCTGCTAGCTCTGCGGCACCACTGATTCCCTATGATGCGAACAGTGAAATATTAAATGATTACCCAAACAGCCGACCAGTTTTCGAAGAGGTTCACTTCTCTAAGCATCCTGGGTTAGAAAATGGCCCACTGGCTACGGTGAGCCCTCACGGTTTAATGAACCGGTTTAAAACAAGCTGAATGATTCTGCCACCCCCCCCACCGCGGTCCGACCTGCTGATGCCTGCGGCAGCCGACCTGAGGCCTAACGGAAGAAAATACTGAAACTGTAGCCTCACATCTGCAGAACACCCAGACTCGTTTCATGAGGCTGGCCCGTGCCCGGCTAGGGTGCGCGTCAGCACTGTCACTGGCTGATGCAGGAGCTGGTCGCGGGGTCCCGGTCCCCACAGGCAGGCTCCAGACTCCCTGGGCTGCAGTGGCCCTGCCCACAGCCTCCTCGCTCACCCTCCGTCCCTGTGGACCACACGTTCTCAGGAGCCTCTGAACAACACCTGAGTGCCCGCTTTGAAGAAAGACGAACGGAGCCTAAGGCGGAGAATGACAACCACACGAAGCTCCGGCTGGGGAACCGAGACAGCAGACTGCCCGGGACAGTGGGGGGCTCCACACACCCCCAAACACGCCACACGCACATCTTTGCTTGTGCTAACTCCACCACGCTTAGGGCCCCTGCGGCTTTCTCCCCACACAAGGGCGAGTGCATTGGCGACCCCTGGGAAAGCCGCATCGGCCTCCGTCCTACCCGGGCACTGGATGACATGCTCGAGGGGAGGAGACACGCTCTGGGTGCCTGCGGTGCCTAACGCGGGCTGTGTCCCCTAAGAAGCAGGGCTCGGTGTCGTACGGACGGGAATCACACTGGGACGCTATCGAAATCCCAGGCATTTCAAAGGGAAGGGTGTAGACAAAAATAACCCCTTTATTCTGCATTTTTCACCAGAAATGATGACAACGTTATTAGTAACAACAATGCCGGGCATCATTTCTCGAGACCTCAGTATGTTTCTGGCCCCCTTTGAAATTTACGTGTTGTCCTTAATCGTTACACCTTACATTTCTTTCAATACTGTTTTCTATAAAATCTGAGAAGCCCCTGGTTATAAAACACACCATTATTTTATGTGACCAAAAAAGAGGGAAAATATGACACAACCCTTTGTCACCTCTAAGAATTATTCTGCTCTTACCAAAGAGCGCTTTCAGACTCATGCAGACCAGGAGGCAACGGTGGCTGCCGTGTGAGTGCAGGCAGCACACCTGTTTGACACCACCCCAGGAACACCGACCGGGACGTGCCGCTGATTTACGACACGCCCCAGCTCCAGAGAGATTAGAATGGGAAAAAAACAGGCATCTCAGACTCTTCCAAAACTGAAATTTCCTGGACAGGAAACTTCCACTTGCTGTGTGGGTGACCCAGCCGAGGAGCGGGGCTCTGGGACGCAAAGCCACGTCCATCAGACCCCAGAACCCTTTCTAAATTGTGCCACACGATCTACTTTGGTAAAAAGTTCCTCCCTTCACCTGTTGTTACTTTGGGCACTAGATGAAACCAAGAGTAAGTAAACAGAAGAAAAAATAAGAACACAGACTTGATGTACATAAAGTTATTTCTAATTACAGGGGAAAAAGGTACATAACTTTATGAGGACATCTGCTCTGAAATCGTTTAAAATCTAGCAGAGAGTGTACACACACAGACTGCTCACAAGATTGTTGTGAATGTCGTGGCAGAGAGAGAAAGTGCAGGAGCACAGAGAGAGGCAGGGTCTGTCTGCAGGATACACCAGCCACGGAAGGCTTCACGAAAGGGGACGCACTGGAGGTGGCCCTGAAGGTTAGCTAGAATGTCACTTAGAGGAGGGGGTCAGGACGACGTGCTCCAGGCAGACGGAGTTCCGCCAGAAGACTGGGGTGGGGATGGAGTGTCGTGGTATCAAAAAGGGACAGTGATCTAAAATGTGAGTGAGCGAGGGTCACGGTCGCACCAGTCAGGAGGGTCGGCAGCGGCCCACGGAGCAGGAGGACAGCGCCCGATCCAGAGCAGGCAGGAAGGCACACGCTAGGCGTCGGGGCAGGAGCCACAGCGGACCCAGAATCAAACCATGGAGGCGTGACGTCAGGGGAGGTCAGGCTCCAGCGTGGGTGCAGCGTGGCTGCAGAGGCTCTGGGTCTCAGGCCAACCGCTTACAGCCATCCACACGGAGGGGACCAACGAGATGGAGAGAGAGACAGAAGAGAAGGGACGGATGCGGAGATGGCACACAGAGACAGAAGGGGGAGGAGAAGACAGCGAGAGCGGGGCCTCCCCGAGGTCACACCCAACGTGGGCGCTCCTTTCGCGTCCAGTGACTGGCAACGGAGTGGTCCAGCCGGGGAAGGCACATCAGCCCACGCTGCGAAGAGGGGTCACACCAAGCCTGTGGTGGAGAACACGTGAAGTACAATGTAATGACACAGAACTTTCCACAATACTCACCGAACATCCACACGTCACTGGCTGAGGTAAAACGTCGAAAGTTGATGGACTCTGGAGCCATCCATTTAATAGGCAACTTTCCTTTGGAAGCTAAAAGATTAATTTTACAAAGTGAGTTTTCCTTGTTATCTGCTCAAGAATCTAACAGTTACAGCTAGCGGAGGATTTTTACTACCCGAATAAAGAGCTTTAAATATCTGACCCCTCGGACTCCGCTCATTTGGGAGAGCTACTTCTTGTTTCCTTGGTGCTGTGAGGTCACCTGGGGCGACCTGGTGAGGCCGTGGGAGGGAGAGAAAGCACGAGGTCCTTCCCTCTGCAGAGAGGCCGGGAGCGGGGGAGAGGGAGCCCCGCCACCGCCACCGGGTGCCATTTCCCCGACACCCTGGTCCACAGGCGGGAGCCTCCGCTGAGGACATGCGGTCGGCTCTCGTTCACGGTAGGGAATTTCTGTAAACACCGAGCCGCTGTTTCTAGGGAGACGCGTACATCCACGTTCAGGGCTCGCATCGATTCTAATCTTAAGCCCTGAAAACAACTTGTCCTGGGAGGCTCTCTTATCTTCGGAAAACAAGGTTCAGACACGTTACGGAGCTCGCCCGAGGCCGCCCCGCTGCCAGGTGCCAGAGCTAGGGTTCAAGGCCGGGCCCGGCCCAGAGCCGTCCTGCACCGCTCCTACCCGGCCCCACACCCCGGCTGAGACGGGCTCCAGATTCCTGCTGCTTCTTCAAAAGCACCATGTGACTTGGCGAGTTACAGACGTCAGCGACAAGTGAACGTGCAAACTCGGGATGCGCAGGGAGGATGGATGACACCGTCAGGGGTGTGAGGAGCAGACGGATGACGGAATGAGAACGTACACTTCTCGGCAGAGCCTGAATCATCCTTCTTTCGAGCCCGAACAAACCCTCCTCCTGTGCCATTAAGGAGACGGCGCCTCACTGGACATTCCTTCGGCTGTGGGGCTGCCGCGTGAGCAGCCCAGGGCCCCCTTCTTGAGGGAATCTAATCCTAAGAGGCGGAAACAGAGTCTACTCGAATACGGAGCGGGGCGCCACGTGTCCCGGCAGCCGAGGAAACGGAGGCGCGAGCGGAGGGGCAGGACGGCGCCGGGCAGGTGCAGAGCTGCGGGAGGCAGGGGGGGCGCCCTGGTCACGGGGTCTGGGCCTCCGCCTGCCCGCACCGAGCGCCCCTCGGCTCTGTCAGGAGACGCTCCATCTGCTTCGTGTATTTATTCCTGCTTCAAGCACCTTCGTGGCCCCGGAGGTCAAATCCTCTGCGTGACTCCTTCCAAACCAGCGACTCTGCACCTGTGTTCTGAATGCAGGGTCGCTAACCTCTGGGAGAGCTTGCTGGAAGCCCGACGGACTCCGCACGTAGGGACCTGAGATGACAGCGGGCACGTGCGCCTGTCAACTGCTCACGACAGACGCCATCCACGTGCCGCAGAGCCTCGGTCGCCGCACTGCCTGGGGCTCAGCTCTCCCCTGGGGGTCCAGGCCCGGGCTCGTCGGGGCTTGGGCTGGATACAGGATGTACTTTAAAACAGCAGAAAACTGACTTGGTAATTTTTAAGTTAAATGACTTAACTAAAATTTTCTTTTCAGGTAACACAGAGCCACTGGTAAGACCCTCCCAGCCTGTAGTGCCCAGAGGGCACATGGAAAGAGCGGAGCTGTGAGCCCTGGTGTAAAATGAAGGAAACTAATTTTGTATGTGAAAACCTGGGCTCATTTTGCCACAAAATAAAATTTTTTTAAACAGAGAAACAAACTGGCCTTTCTAAAATGTACTAATAATTAGAACATATACCAGGAGCATAATATGGATTTATGATCGATACCTTAGCTCAAGTACTAGGAATATGAAAATTAGTAAAAAGAATTGTTCAACTTGAGGGACCAAGTCAATCTGATTCCAAAATTGGCAAAATTAAAGAAAAAGCACACGAGCTAGATCTCAGCTCTACGAACGCAGCGACGCCTGTGGAGTGAGCAGGCTGGAGATCCTGCCGTCTGACTGCTCTCGGCGAGTCAGCGCGCCCGGCCCCGTGGCTGTGAGGTGTCAGACTGTGTTCAGCAGCCGAAGGGCATCGGAGTGGATTCCCATTTTTGGCTACTGGAACCCAACGTGCAATGAACATCTAAACTCAGGTTTTGTGTGAACGTCAGTTTTCATTTCTCTGAGAGAAGAACCCAGCAGTGTAACTGTAGGATTGTATGGTAGTTGCATATTTAATTTTTTAAGAATCTGCAAAACTCTTCCAGGGTTTAAAATGTACCATTCTACATTCTCACAAGCAAGCTGTGAGTAATTTGGTTTCTCTGCATCTTTGCCGGCGTTTGGTGTTATCACTCTTTTTAATTTTAGCCATTCTGAAAGGTGTGCAAAGATCTCGTCACGGTCCGAGCCTGCTTCTCCCCAGTGGGCAGAGATCCCGAAGGCCTCTCACAGGCTTCTCTTCCCACCTGCTGTCCGGGTCGTAGTCTACATTTCTGTTTCCTGTTGAATTCTCAGAGCTCACGCCACACTGTGATTGGCGAGTATCCTCTCCCAGTCTGCACCTGCCTTTTCACCCTCTTCACAGGGTCTCTTACAGAACAAAAAGTTTTAATTTTCATGAGGTCCCTTCCCTCAGGTTTCCCTTTATGGATCATGTTTTTGGTGTCAAGTCTAAGGACCTTTGTCCAGCCCTAGATCTCAAAGATTTACTCGCATGGTTTTCTGAAAGCTCTCCAGCGTTATGTTCTGGAATGAGGTCTACGGCTCACTCTGAGTGAACGTGGAGTAAGGTTAGGCTGAGGTCCACTTCCTGTCTGTGGGGGTCCAACTGCCGCAGCACCATGTGTGGAAAAGGCCGTCTTTCTTGTACTGAGCTTGTGTGGCACCTCGGTCACACTTCAGCTGAGCGGGTCAGGACGGACCTTTTTAAGACGTGAAATGCACTCAGGATCCTGAGCTACCGCGTCTGGGTCGCTCTGGCTCCTACCTTTGTAGTAAGTGCTGTCCTCCATATACCGGGATAATCCGAAGTCCCCTAATTTTACGCAGTCATTTGAGGACACCAGAACATTCCGAGCAGCAATGTCCCTGGGGAGCAAGAATTTCGGATAACAGATTTTAATATAAGGAAAACACACCCACAAACCCATCTCTATTCTATAAAGACATACCAATAGCTACTCTGAAAGACAGTTATAGACAACGCAAACAGGAGATTTGTTATACACTGAAAAGAGGCATTTTTACAATTTTACTTCAAATATGACCCTTTGAAGATATTTACTCGTCGATATAATGATCGGTATGTTGAATGGCTGCAGAGCACGTTCTCACACAATGAAACCACGTACTGTTTTTCGTACATATTCTCCCGACTGCACTGACCGTGATGTACGGGTGGGTCTGAATCCTGCTGCTACCTAAGAGATTTCATTCCATAAAATAACAGTGTCCTCTAAACCCCCGTGAACGATTTTGCTGATGCAATCTGTTTTAATGCTGGGTAACAAAGTCCCAGGAAACAAACTAAGGGCTTTCCCTTGCATTCAAACGAGGGACCCAGATGAGAAACAGAAATTCCACCGAACGCCAGCAGATGTCACTCGTGACCCTCTGGGGTCCCGGGAGGTCCCGGGACAGTGTCTGTTTTAGGTCCACATGTTCACTGCTCTAGTGCCACGTAGAGGCTCTCAACAGTATTTGCTTCCTGAAGGCAAACCAATGTTTCAAGCTCCATGTGAGGAAAACCCTTGAAACGCAAGTGCTAACAAGCCACGGCTCTTCCGTCGTCCAGGACAGTGAGCGTGACTTTCCTGTACTGCGCCCGTACAGGGAGCCAGTGATATGCAGGAACACGGGGCAGGGCGAGCACCTCCTCCTCTTCCTCCTGGTCTCTCAGCTCCCACCCCCACCCACGCCCCTGCCTCGGGGCAGCTCCCCAGCTTTAGCTTGGATCTTACCTGTGCACAAATCTTTTGCTCTCCAAATAGGCCAGAGCTGTACTAAGCTGATAGGCATAGAGGATCAAAGACGCGAGATCCAAACTGTACTTCCTCACTTGCAGAAACGACCTCAGCTTTGGGAACAGTGACGGAGATAAAAAAGCATTAGTGACCGAGAACAGAAATCAACAGCTGAAGAGCTACATTCAACAACAGCGCCCATTTCCACACACTTCTAGAAGAATGGCTTCAATTCTCCTTTAAAAAAGGTGTAATGAATGAACCATATTCGCTCAGAAATCATGGGTAATCATTCTCTTTTGTGAAATCCTATTATAAGACTGGAATCTTCAGGACACCTGGGTGGCTCAGTCGGTTAAGCATCTGACTCTTGATTTTCGATCAGGTCATGATCTCACGGTTTGTGAAATCGAGTCCTGTGTCCAGCTCCTTGCTGATGGCGTGGAGCCTGCTTGGGATTTTCTCTTTCTCTCTCTCTCCCCCTGCTTGGAATTCTCTCTCCCTCTCTCTCTCTCTCTCCCCTCCACTGCTTGGGATTCTCTCTCTCTCTCTCTCTCTCTCTCTCTCTCCCCCCCTTCTCTCCCCCTCCCCTGCTTGCTCTCTCTCTAACAATAAAAATAAAAAAACCTTAAAGACTGAAATCTTCATGATTGCAAACTTCTTTTAAATGTTTATTTTTGAGAAAGAGAGAGAGAGATAGCACAAGTGGGGGAGGGTAGAGAGAGAGGGGAACAGAGGACCTGAAGCAGGTTCTGTGCTAACAGCAGAGAACCCAATATGGGGCTTGAACCCACGAACCATGAGATCATGGCCTGAGCCAGAGTTGGACGCTTAACCAACTGAGCCACCTAGGTGCTCTCTCTTTTAATGTTTATTTTTGAGAGAGAAAGAGAGTGTGTGCATGTGAGTGGGGGTGGCGGCGGGGGAGAGAGAGAGAGAATCCAAAGCCGGCTCTGTGCTGACAGCATAAGTCATGATACGGGGCTTAAACTCATGAACTGTGAGATCGTGATGTGGGCCAAAGTCGGATGCTTAACTAAGCCACCCAGGCGCCCCACAAATTTCTGAAAAAAAAAAAAAATACAGAAAGATACTGCACGGAAATGAATAAAAGCACAGGAAATACTGCTAGATGGTAATAGTTGGAGGACACACAGTCCCCAAACAGGCCTAGCACGCAGCACGGCCAGCGCCCGTTGTATCCCAGGCAGACCTGAGGATAAGGTGATGGGGAGGAGGGGGAGGAGGAGGCCAGAAGCAGTTCTCCTACCCCCTCCAGGCAGTTCTGGGTGCAGAGGGGTGCTGGGTATTTACCCCACTGGTCCTTATCACTACGGTCGGGATCAATTCGGCTCAATGCTCGCACGGCAAAGGAAGGCAGATGAATTTAACTCTAATTCTATAAAATCATTATGCAAAGGAGATTTAGTGACAGTTTAGGCCAGAAAAATTAGCAAATCCTCCAAAAGCAAAAGCAGGAAAATATTGTGAACAGAATACATGTGTCGACGCTGTTTCATTTGGAAAGGCAGGGCAGAGGAAGAAGAGGCGATGTAGAGTGTAGAGCCCTCAATCACTTCATCCAGCAAACTAGGTCATCGAGTACAGAGGGAGCCACCAGGCAGGGCCCTCCGGGGGGGTGAGGCTGATGCAGTCATGAAGACGAGGAAGGATCCAGACCGCCCTTTGACTCCTGGTAACCGGAGCCCCTAGTTGCCATGAAAAGCAAAGTCCTATAAAAAACAAGGTGTGCACACAATACTCCGGAAGGTGAAACTCCTGAGTTAAGTACCAGAAGGTCAGGCGTCAGCGTCTGGAAAGTAGACTCGTGCTCGTTCCCGCGCAGGCAGGCCACAGAGCCGCCTGCAGCGGGAACGGGTCTGACTCGGCAGCCTGGGGCTGGGGACACACTAAGTAAAGAGTTTCTGTGTTCGGGAGAAAGTCAAATAAGGAGACCTGTCCACGCGTGTTACTCACATTTTCAAAAGAAACTGTGACTAATATCAGTTGCTCTGAAAGAATGAATGAAATGAATGAATGATGAAATGAATCCTCAGAAAGAATAAGGCACTGCAGATGTACCTAAAAGCAGCACTAATTCACCAGAATTGCATCAAGAGTGCTTCTCTCGTCCTCAGACCGCTGGGCTGGCATTAGGCAACAGCACCAGAGAGGAAGAAAGGGCCCTCTGGTCACATCTGCTTCCGGTGCTGGTGACACTTTTGGTGGGGAAGGTACTGCTGCCGCCAGTCCAGAGCTAGCGCGTTACCCGGGGATGTAACGCTCAAGATGCTCTATTCTCTGAGCCCAAACCACAAGGGCACCCTTAACACACGCCCCTTTTGTCAACAGAGGACACCGACCGACCAGCGCAGGCTGAGCGAGTCCCAATCAGGGGACTGCTACTTAGGTCACTGCGGCAGCAGGCTGGCAGTCCGCGCACACGGCTGCGTCTGAGGGCCAGGTTACCTCGCCGAGCGTGCACAACTCCATGATTATCCAGACGGGGTTCTCCGTGATGACGCCGATCAGCTTCACGATGTGGGGGTGGTCAAACTGACGCATCGTTACTAGGGAGAGACAGGTGCCCACAGTTAGCCCTCGGGTAGAGTGTGGGGGGGGGTGCGGGTGTGGCGGGGTGCTCTGTGTTTTCTTGGCCTCGACGCTCTGCAGAAATAAACTAGTTGAGACAGAAGTCATTGCTAGGCTTTGTCTCGTACTGAAGATGCAGGAATAGGATTAAAGACAGACTTAGACTTTCTTTTTGATAGAACTTACAGTATGGTCTTGAGGAGTTATAACGTATTGATAAAGTAAATATGATTTGCTCTGTGACTTATTAGTTTATTGGACTGGCGGGTGGTGAACATGTACTGAAACGGAGGGTAGCAGGCATTCATCGATGTACACGTAATGAAGCGCACCGAGAGACATTCACACGACCCGTGTGTACTAAGCGCCTCCCACGGGTTATGTCCGGTGCCGGGCGTCGTGTCTGGGCAGGGAGCAGAACAGACACGGCCCGAGTCCCCATGGAGCTTAAAGCCAAGAGAAATGGAATAATGATTTTTAGGCAATGTTTATTTAGTTACAAATACTTAGGAAGGCAAGGGCATGGTCCTGTGACAAAGCTTCCTAAGGGGAAACTACTTTAATCACGTGGCCACATGAGAAGGGACAAGCCCTGGAAAATAGGAAGGACATCCCAGCCTGAGGGCAGGTGGAAAGAGCCTGACGCGTGCAGACGGACAGGACAAGATCCTAGCTCTCCACGGGTCTGCACTTGGCAGAGAGCCCACACGAGGCCCTCCCAGCGGTTTCATCCTTGGACGTGTGAACGGAGAGCCAGGGGTCGACCCTGCAGCAGGGGCAGGGCCCTCGTGGTTCTGGCTCTTTCCGCAGTCTGACCTCCCTCGGGGTGGGGACTGCGTCTGTCCTGCTCACCCCCAGCTCTAGGGCCTGGGGGCATCCCGGCTGGATGCGTTTCTACATCTGCCCAGTTCCAGGGCCAGGATGCTGAATGGTGCAGGCAGCAAAGGACACGGGGACAGTAAGTCTGGTGACCTTTACACCCAAACATCAGGGCTTACCTGGCACAGTGTGGAGAAATGCACCTCCACACATAAAGGTGTTAATTTGCAAGGCAAGACAGTAAATGCAGGTGTCACATCAAAGTCAGAATATTCCTTTTCTTACTTCTTCAGAGATGCCTTGTATTTTACACAGACAAAAAGCCAAATGGAGTTCCACAGAAATTTCTAGAAACTTACAGGCTTCTTGAAGGAATTTCTCTCTCACGCTGTCCGAAGTACAGTTTTTACATGTTTTAATTGCAACCGCCAAAGCCGGATTCTCCTGTGTCAGGGAAATTTCAGAATCACACACACATGCAAACAGAGGTTCTCAGTGAATCAATGGGCGCGTTCATGAAAAGCTGCTTGTTTTGCAACCATGTGGACTGTGGACCAGACAGAATCAGAACTGAAAACCTCAAGAGAACACTTCAAATACTCGACATGATCCCAGAAGAAATGGACATGCGTGTTAAAATGCTGGAGGTCATTCATTCGTTTGCTATCCCACAAACACTCACTTTTGGCGACGTGCCCAGCAGTCTTCTAGGTGCTTGGGATACACGCCGAGCCAAAGGCGGCAGCGTCCCCTGCTCTGCCCAAGCTTCCGTCCCAGCAAAGAACAGACAACACACGCCAGAAGCAAGCTTATCACCGAGCACGTTAGTGGTAACAGCGCTGTGGCCCAGGAAGGAGCGTGTCGGGATGTGCGAGGCAGAGACCAGGGCAAAAAACCGAAGGAGGGAGGGAGGGACTGGCAGGGGCGTGAGGGGCACAGCCAGGGTCAAGGTGCTGTGGCTGGCGCAGGCCCGAGGTGGTGCGGTCGGACAGGCAGCCCGAGTGGGGCCCTCTGGACCAAAACAAAGACGCCCCGGGGAGAGCAGTGCCGTGGCTGACCCCCAGCCGAGGGGGAGCACCCGCTCCGTGAGCTGAGGGGGGCGCGGCGGCGGTGGGGTGGCAGCTGGGACAAGCGTGGAGCGGTGCAGGCAGTGCAGGGGGAGGTGCGACGCTGGCAGGGAGAGTTCAGGTGTTTGGTGAGAGAAACGGAGGTAGGAGTTCAAGCAGGACCAGGATGGGAGGGGCGTGGGGTGGCGGGGAGACAGCGTGGCCGAGTTCAGGGTCGGATCCGGCGGGGGCTGGAGGAGAGCCTCGCGGGCAGGGGCACGAGCGCAGCACCCGGGCACCCAGGGAGAGTGGGGGACACAAGGCAGACTATGAGGGGGACCGGCAAGGTGGAGAGAAGCCAGAAGGTGTGTCGATCTGCCTGCCATAGAAGCTGGTACCTTTGCGAACGAATTCAAAAGACAGAGCTGAAGAAAGACAAGTGAAGAGGGGAATACCACGGATGGTTTTCACTTACTTTATTATGCTTTATTTTATTTTTATAGAGAGAGTAAGCACAAGTGAGAGAGAAACAGAGAGAGACAGAACCCCAAGCAGGCTCCACGCTCAGTGCAAAGCCTGATGCAGGACTCGATCCTGCAGACCGTGAGATCATGACCCGAGCTGAAATCAGGAACTGGAGGCTCAACCGACTGAGCCACCCAGGTGCCCCCCATGGATGATTGTAATTAGCAACTTAAGGGCTTATCTTATCCTTGGCTTTACGCTGTCTTTGGTACTGGTCATGCTGGGTGTTTTCCTCAGGTGCCTCGCATTCTGTTACGCAGGCAGGAAAGGTGGGGCGGACGGGAGGGAGGCGAGGGAGGAGCAGGGAGAGTCCGGGGAATGGACGAACGTACAAGAAGCACCGCCTCAGGTCTCTGGCACGGCCGCCGTGCCCCGACTCCCACCCTGCCTCGGGCTCCCGTCCTGGCTACAGGATCCAGAGAGGGACCGAGCTCACGAGGCCGGGATGACGGCTCCGGAGTGAAGAGAGGAGACCGTGGGGTGCTGCTGCCTTGGACCCCCCCCCCCCATCCCTCCCTGGAGGTGGCCAGATGCAGGCGCCGTGGCACAGGTGAGAGGAGCACTCAGCCCCGAGGTCCCAGACGGGGGCCTGCATAGTCTCGCAGTCTTTTTCTCAACAGGCCATGGGCATTTCTGTCCTTTTTGTAAATTATCTCACTGGGCCTACACGTGATCTGTGAGGTGGCCTGACAAGGTACAGAAGGGTCCAGGCCACCCATTTTATAGACGGGTCAGCAGGGGCTGACAGGTTCTGTGGTTTGCCCAGGATCGCCCTGCTGTAAGTGGCTGCCCCTTCTGCCACACGGCTTCATCTCAGGAGTGACCGGGGCAGCGTGTGCCTGGGGCAGGTGGCAGGGAGTGGCAGCAGCTCTGTCACAGACCTGGCTCTGAAATGGTGGCCACGCTAGAATCTGAGGGCTGACGACACCTCAATCTGCCAAGCTACTAGAGCAGGAGTCGCTGTCCCCGTAGGCGCCAGCCTCAGGCAGTGAAGACTGGCAGTGGGGGGGCGGGGGGGGGGGATGGAGGACAGGGCAAGGCAACCTGTCTTCTCAATGTTGGGAAATCCCAGGGCACAGTCCTAGCCAGCTCGATGAGAAGCAGCCTCCCCAAGCGCCAGGTCCCACCTCCATGCCGACCCCCCAATTCCTCTCTGCAGTCCTCACTGTGCCTTGCAGCCCAGAACCACACATCCAACCCACCTTTGCCCTGTCTTGATGAGGATGCTGTGAAGTTATTTTAAACTTGAACCAAGCAAAACAAACTTGCTGATATCCTACTGTGACAGTGAATTTTATGTGTCCACTTGACTGGGCCACGGGGTGCCCAGATATTATTTGGTCAGACATTATTCAGGGTGTTTCTGGATGGATGTAACATGTAAACTGATAGACTGAGTGAAGCAGGTTGCCCTCCCTAATGTGGTGGGCCTCATCTGATCAGCTGAAGGCCTAATAGAACAAAAAGCTGATCTTCTCCTAAACAAGAGGATATTCCTCCTACTGAATTGCCTCTGTGCTGGGACCTTAATTTTCCTCTACCCTTTGGACTATACCCACACTGGCTGTTTTGGGCCTCGGGCCTTCAGACACAGCCTGGCAGTAACGGGCCATCAGCTCTCCTGGGTCTGCCGCGGGCCACCTGCAGATCTGAGGGGAGGTCAGCTCCCACAGTCCCGTGAGCAGATCCCTAACAGCCCTCGTCTGAAAGCACCCACACCCGCTGCTTCTGTTTTCCCGGGGACCCTTACCAACACGCCCGCTGTCAGGCATGCTTCCCTAACCTTCTCCACCTCAACACCCGGAATCCACACAGATGCTCAAGGTAAATGACCAGCAGCCGCTTTTGATTTCTCAGTTTCCCTCATCTCCCGCGGGTCCAACAATCCAGGAGTGAGAAGACCCGCCCTGCCCCGCCCCCTACAGTGTGTGTCTGGAAGCTGCACCTGCTAGTGCTGTCGACTCCCTGGCTCGCTCTGCAACTCCTTTCCTAATGGCAAGGTCCGCGCTTCTGAACCCACTTTCCCTGAGTCACCTTCCGCCCCAGGACCCTTGGGAGTGAGAGCCCGGCCCTTTGTTGGGCTTGTGATCTTGTATTACAAGAACACAATCTGAAAAAATGACTTACTAGGAGCCCGGAGAAATGAACAGATTCCTCTGCACTATAAAATCAGATGCCCACACTGAGAACAAAATAAACATTCCTGTACAACATGCATCAGAAAGATACTGAACAAAAAAGTGTGAACTCTAGTATTTATCTGGGGGCTAGGATTCATTCAACAAATATTTAATAAACACTAGACCAAGGCTACTAAAATTCTTCTCTTGTATTTTCACAACTAAAAGAGATTAGTTATTTAAAAAATGCATGAAATAAAGCCCATTGACCCTGCTATTATGTGTGTGATCCTGGTAAATCAAAAGGAACTTCAGAATGCTGGCCTATCCAGAATGTAGCGACTGCAGGCAGTAGAGAGCATGGAGTTCAACTGTCATAGTTTCAAGTCAAGAAGCCTCACCTCCCTTATATCTCAGTTGGGTAGAGCCAGGTCTAAAAGTTAGTAGGTCTTTTGAGTAAATTTAGACCCAGGGCTCTTTGTACTGCTTTTTTTACTTCAAAGAACAGAGTTAAGAGAATTAGGAAAATAATACAGATATAGTAAAAAAAAAAAAAAAGTTAGCAGCTAAAAATATATAAATGATAGAGTTAAATATATAATAAATGATAGAATTATATGTAAGTACAAGGTAAACACTTTCCAAACTGAAATTTTAAAAAAGGGAACCTCTAATTTGTTTAGTGACCTGGTGGCAACAGTCTGTTGTTCCTGACCCAAGCAAAACAAAACAGGAAACGCCTTTGGCTCTACCAAGCAATGATCACTCTGGCCCTAGTGCATGTGTAAAGGAGATGAAGAATTGACAGGTGTGGAGCTACTGGGGGAAAATGCCATTTGCAGTTTCCACAGCAGGGATAACATGAAGCGCCAACCGTCTGTTACTATAGATCTTCCTTAAGATGGAGTCATGTCCCCATAAACCCATTGTAAGTTGAACGTATCCTAAGTCAAAAACGCGCATGATATATCTAACCTACCAGTGTCACAGCTGCACCAGGCCCACCTCACATGTGCTCGCAGACCCTCACATCACCTAGAGCTGGGCAAAACCAGTGGACACAAAGCATCATTTTATTTATGTTTTGAGAGAGAGAGAAAGCGCGAGAGCACGCACGCGGAGGGGAGGGGCGGAAGGGCAGAGGGAGAAAACCCCAAGCAGGGTCCGTGCTGCTCGATCCCACAACCCTGGGATCACGACCTAAGCCGACATCAAGATGTGGATGCTCTGTTGCCTGAGCCCCCCGGCGCCCCTACAAAGTGTATTTTACAACGAAGCGTTGATTCCCATGTAACTCTCCGAATCCTCTACGGAAAGGGACAGAATCACTGTGTGGGTGCGGACACTTGTCTGCGTGTCTGCTGGGGGCCTTGGTGATGATGGGCTGACTGAAGGCTGTGGTCACCACCCTGCAGGGGACAGGATGCGCAGACCCCAGCCTGGGAAAAGATCCGAGTCCAAAATTCCAAGTGTGACCTCTACTCCATGCAGATCGCTTCCGCAACGTCGTTAAATCGAAGGAGACTGAGCTGAACCACTGCAGGCTGGGGGCGCTCTGTGGCCCCGATGAGCATCATCTGTGTGCACCCGTCAGGATTCTAGCTCAGAACAGTTTCTTGAGTGAGTTCTACAGCTGCTGATCTAACCACCGCACACCCCACAACCAAGGTGGGCAGGGCTGTGGAGGGACGGGCGCTCTCACACACCGCTGCCGGCCCAGCCTCTTCGGAGACAGCTCCGGGTCAAAGGGCGGAACAGATGCCACATTCCGTAATCTGACCCGGCAATTCCACCTCAGCCACCTACGCAGGAGCACTGGGAACTCCTCACACGCAGGCCTGCCCAGGAGCCCTCACAGAGGCACCCTTCCTAACAGCTAGGGAGTGGTGACAACCCAAAGTCCCGTCACCTGAAAACCGGACAAACACAATCCGTCTATCCATGCAACCAAATGTTACCCAGCAACAAAAGACACCAAGTACTGTTCCACGCTGGAGCGCATGTGGCCCTTAGGAACACGCTAACTGAAAGAACCAATCACAGGCCACAAGTCACACAAGTGCATGTACGTGAAGCGTCCACAAGAGGCGAATCTAGAGAAGCAGAGAGTGGACAAGCGGCTGCCGGGGCTGGGGGAGGGCAAGATGGGAGTAACTGCTAACGGGTGGGGCTTCTTTCTGGGGTAAAGAAGGTGCTGGAAAATGCACCATGCTGATGGGTGTACAATTCTATCCATATACTAAGAAACCACTGAATTCTACACTTTAAAAAGGTAAATTTCATAGTATGTGATTTATACCTCGATAAAGCTATTAGCAGAGTCATAATCTATTCCATCCAATGGAATGATCCTTATGGGATCTGTTACTGATGAGAGAGGCCGAAAGATTAAAATGCATAAAAGACAGACCCAGCCCTCTGGCAGCTAAGGGGACCATTTCTCTGATTCTGAAGATACCAAGTAGGCTGACGTGCATGACGGGCTTTGTAAAAGACCGCTGCAGAGGAGAGCTCAGGACCCAAGAAGACAAACAAGAGGCAACAGTCAAAAGTAGCGCATTGTTCTGGTCGCCGCAGAGGACTTACTGGACTCATGTAGACGCCTTGGTGGACGTCTCCAAACTGGCCTTCCCCGATGCACCGTCCAAGCTCGATTCTTTCTCTTTGAATTTCATAGTCCCTGGCTGCAAAACACGATCCGTATATCAAAACATACCTGAGTGCGGCATTCCTAATGTAGAAATTACACTCGACACATCTCCTTATCATCCACGAGTACAACTCTCACTGGTGGCACATCACTCTATGAAAATGCTTTAAACAGAGTGGAATTCTCTTAAACAGTATTTTAAAAGGAATTACATACGGCATTGGTTGAACTATAAAATGATGTGAGTTCTATTAAAGGTAGATTTTTTTTTCATATTTTTAATGTCGATTTAGTTTATATCTGTCTCAAGGTTTTCTAAATAGTTTTTCCAAGTAGTAAATTATATGCTTAAGTAATCAATGCTATTAGTTTAGGCATTAATATACAAAAGGCTAAAAAACATTGTTATTTAAAGCACGTATTTTACAAATAACTAAAGTTTGAAAATACGAAAGCAACGGAAAAACTGTGTCACGAGTAACTTTATGTTTTAAAAGTTTAAGAGTTTTCCACTTTCTTACGATCCTATCTATATTATTTATGGAGCTAAAAGAGTTTAAAGAGGTTATTTCTAAAAACTAATTTCAAAACGAGATGACTTGGAATCAAGGTTGAACACATCATATAAATTATGAGTGTTTTAAATTTTTGAGAGCATTTGCCTCAAATTACCATATTAATTTGCTGTAATTTATACAAAACCAATTATTTAGCAGGCTGTTGAGGCACACGGAAATAAAATGCCCACTAGGAACCTAGACAATTGATTCTAATCCAATTAACCACTTCGTATTTTGATTTCCTCCGGCCAGGAAACCTGTCTGCACAACCCATGTTATATGCATTCCATTAGTGTGACCGCCAATGGAATAAACCAATAGCCAAATATTTCAAAACTCTCTCCCTCATTTATCAGATTATAAGCCATACAGAAAATCCAACCCAAATTTGAGATGGTTCTTTTCCTCTTTAAAATCACTTTAGCTAGTAGTTCCATTGGTTTAAGAGCACGAATAAACCAATGAAAAGTAGTTTAAAGATAAAAGTTAACTGAGAACTGAAACATCCCACATCATTCCACAGGTTGCAATTGCAAGCAAATGCAGTTATTTTAAAGGAATCCTGTTACCTTCATCTATTCCATAGCTTTCTGTATTGCAATTAAGGGAGAAAAAAATTGAAGACCTTGCTTAGAAATAACTAATAGCAATTAGGTTAACAACAACAAACTCCGAGAGTACATTTCAATATTTACTTTGTTAAATATTTTAACCACAAACTTCGGTAGGTAAAAGACTAGACACAAGGAGAATCTAAATCTCCTCAAGTTAACTCGATGTAATGTACATACACAAAGCTTTCCAATTTCCATCTCCTGATCCCTACACGGTAACTCATTTTTGTGGGGCCTGGATAAACGCCAGCCACATTGGACATTTACTGCTCAACACTGAGTAATCCATGTACAAACGCCGATTTAGATTCTCTGCAGAAACACACAAAATCTAAACCTAAATGTGAACATTTTCCACGTTGCCAGCGCGCACAAGTCAGGATGCACACTAGTAAGCTTCAGTTCCTCTCTCTGTTTTGGGCGACACTCTGACACAAGAGCTCCTGCGAGGGATTCAGGGAGCACCCGGGAGCATCCAGGAGAAATGTGGGCCTGATGCTGGCAATGCTTCAATGCGTACAGTTAATCTAAATGAGAACATCTTTTAAAATAGTTACACAACAGGGTAAATAAAGTACCTGAAACGTGTATTTTAGAAATACGTTTGTCTCTACGGAAATCAGCACCTCAGATGTTGAATTATTAAGGCCTCAGAGGCGTAAGGAGGACTCATAACTGGCCTAAGAGGTAGGTCTACAACTTTTTTTCATTAAAAAAATTTTTTTAACCCTCTGCCACACGTGGGGCTTGAACCTGTGACTAACATCAAGAGCCGCATGCTCCACCGACTGAGCCAGTAAACATTTTTTTTTTTTTAAATGCAAACGAAATTTCAAGTGTGTCTCCAATCAAGATCTGGGCCCTGTCTTCCGACACGAGCTCTGGGGCTTCCAGATTCTCTTCAGTCAGGCAGCAGCACACAACAGAGAGAAGAAGCTGGTGTTTCTAGGCCGCAGGAAAGTCATAACTGCAGCTGCCCCCCCCTTCCATCCCAGGCTGCGTGGACTGGAAGCACTGGGTGAGGGAAGCTCTTTGTAACTGGTTGGTCAAGGGCAGCAAAGAACAAAGTTTTTCAAAGGGGAAATGTAATTAACTGAATATGTAAGTCCAAAAAAATTGAATATAGAAATGTGTATATATATTTAACTTTAAATAATATAATATGCTACTGACAGGAAATTCTGTCACCAGTAAAGGTTGTATATTCACAGAGCCAGGAGACGGGATTACAAAGAATCTGAAACGAAGCTGACTTACTATAGATATTTGAGCTTTAGGCTCCTGACCTTTGACGGTCAAACACAAAACAGATTTCTAAAGATTGAAAAGAATATTTCTGGTATGTACACTCAATGAGGTTTTAAAGATAGTTCTAAGAAAAACAATAAATATCTAAAACTTTCAAACGGAAGATACTTAAAAGTTAAATATCTGTCAAACCTGAATGACAACAAAACCCGAATCTACTTACTTGAGGGCATGGTGTACGTATCTTCTTCGTCTATGATCTCAGCATAATCGTCTGTTTCTGTGGGGAAGGAAACAGATACGTTGGAAGAGGTGAACTATTTGACCTCCTGGCCTTTAATATAATTTGAAAAGGCAAAATGATCTGCCTAAATCCCCTTCTATGCCGCCACATTCTTAAAACACTATTACTCAACTTTTGCTCACACATGAGTCATTTATGGAAATAAAAGTGACATCATGGTGCAGTCTGTTAAAACACACAGACTCGTTTCTCAGGAGCAAACAGAGCTCGCACAGAGAGCCCTTGTGAAGAACAGAAAGACGTGAAGCAACTGTGCACATGACCCAAAGCCCGTCTGTACTGACTGCAGAACTCCCTCTCGTCTGCACCAAATACATGTTTGAACCCCACTGCTGTCTACTGGGATTTCTCCAAACACGACCAGCATCTCAGCGCCAGGGACTGTGACGTCGTTCGTGATTAGACCCTACAGCACAAGCTGGACGCTCTCCTCCAGAAGGGCACTAATGGTGGCCTGACTTTTGAAGAGACTGACTGGGTCACACGTTTCATCTGTTCAGGGTGGAAGCAACGCAGCAATTTCTCTCTCATCACTTTCCACTCAGATATGTGAAGACTACACATTAATGTCAAAAGCATAAAAGCTCTAATGGAAAGAATGAAATGAGAAGGAAGAGCCTATTCTGAGCTCTTTTCTGAGATGATGTCAAGGAGTTCCCGTGTTTCCGCTCACTCCTTTCGGTACTGCGGTGACTTAGAAACCCGATGCCATGTCACTGGGGGAAGACTCACTTGGAGAAAACCCTCACTTGAGTAGCAAGTATGCCGACTCAAGCCTTGTCTGCTTTCTCTTTCTGTCAAGAGGGAAACCTTTAGCTGCTCCGGGCAGAAGGATCTCAGCTGCGGGGCCGGGAAAGGAGGGCAGTACTTCCTCGATGGTCATCTCAAGAGAGCTCTTGGAGGAGGAAACCTGACCGGCACCACCTCTAACCCCAGAGAAACTACAAGCAGGAAGCTCTTTCCTTCATGCTGCTATCGCTACTTCACTCAAATACTAAAATTATAGAAAAGACAGAAAATATATGGGCTACATTCTTCGGATACTAACTGTTCCACACTGGCCGTGTAATGATGGAGATCAAAGCTAAGGGTAACTGGAAGGATTCTGTAACTCAGCTGGCAGAGTGTGAAGGCAACAAACCAATTTTCCTTGAGCCGCTCAGTAAACGTAACCACTCCTAAGTCCTCTATGAGAGGTGGATAATCTGTACCCACTCTTAGATGTTGTAAGTAACACTACTTACAGGATTCATCTACCCAAACCTTACATTCTTTTACTTCTCTCTCTCTCTCTCTCTCCCCGCCCCCCCCCCGGCCCCATCCTGTTCTCAGTGAACCGGCCTGTCCTAGGCCCCCAGCTTTGCTTCTGTGTAAGCCGGCTTCATGGAGGACACGAAACACTATTGGGCACAGAAGGGAGCTACTAAGGTGCTTTAAGAAAAAGGACCAAGTGGAGGGGCATCTGCGCTAAGAGCTAGGACAGCTGAAGCCACACGTCACACATATGGCATTCGCTGATCATTTTCTCCCTTTATTCTGTAATTTACCAAGCTCGACTGTGTGCCTTCCCCTCAGGACGCTGAGGCAGAATTTCCACAAACATCAGGCGCTACCCTTACTCCTTCTTCCCTACAAAGCACACGCCTTTAGAGGCCAAACGCATCAAGGTGTCCCTGGGCGGCAGGATCGTGGTGGGGTCCGCTGCTGGATGCCCGGCCTCTGCATGCCTTCCTCTGCTGCCGTCACCAGAGTGCTTCAGCAGCCCTTGTACTTGGCTCTGAGCTCCAAAAGGAGACGCCATGGATCAATGACTACCACAGGCACCGAGTCCTTACGTGGCTGTGGGGACACTGCCAGCCTGCTGGAGAAGGACATGGCGCCGCCGGTGACATCAGAGCAGGCCTCTTACCCTATACTTAATGCGGGCTAGGGCTCATGCTGGCTTGGCCAATTCTGGTTTCAGCCAAAGTGTCACCAAGCCAGGGACCCCGCCTCAAACGAACCTGTCTCCGACCCCTATCACTCCTAACCATGCTGCCTGGCTTACTTTCCTTAGCACCTATCACTGGCAATGATCCGGCAGTCCTCTGGTCCCTTGTCAAGTGTCAGTCTCCCTCCAGACAGAGAGCCCAGGGGAGCGAAGGCTGGTGTGTTTTACTGCTGTTTTGTCAGCATCCAGCACAGTGCCCGGCACAGAGAAGGGGCTCGGGATACACATGCCGGGCAGAGAGCAGTGGTGAGGGGGCCTCACGTGGGGAGGGGACCACACCCCCCACCAAGCTGGGGCAAAGAAGCTATGTGGCCGGTGCAAGGCTGTGCAGACTGTGGGGACAGGCACAAGCCGTGCACTGGGGGGGTGGCCTGCTTGGTCCTGCGAGGGCACCTCCCTGGCCGTGCTCTAGTTGTGCCCCCCTGTGCAGGACGGGAGGGAGCACGCCCACCTGGCAGGGTTGCCAGGAGGACCAGCGGAGAGGCACGTCAAGCAGAGGCGAGGACCTGCACGTAACAGACGGTCACAGAATGGGAGCTCCTCGGGGTTCTCTCCTTCCGAGGGCTCCGTGGAAGGAGGCGGGGCGCTGGGGGGGGTGCCTGCCTTCCTGGCTGGACTCTAACGGCGTCCAGGACTGCCTCGTTTTATAAAAGCCTCACTAGAGATTCCAACCTCGGAAAGAATCTGAAACCATAAAGATAAAATGGCTAGCGCACAAAACTCATTTGGGAAAAATCAAGTTGCGGAGCCTACAAGTAATTCACAAAGCCACAAGGACGAGCCTACAATTTTTTCCTCTCGGTGCTACGTGAATTCCATGTGAAGCCTGGGGGAGAGCAAAGCTACCTGGGAGTCACTGAGGATGACATTGGGGTGTAGACGCGTGCATTGTGGGCTAAGGGGAGACTGTACCGCAGCGGGTGTGCCGTCCGCGAGGTGTCCTCACGGACCAGAGTCCGCGCCGCGGGAGGTGCACGGCCCGCCAGGCTCTCCTCGTGACCTGCGACCCCGGAGCCCCCGGCTGTGACGCGGGCCATACTTCTCCAAACACTCTTGATAGTGATTGGATTCTCTTTGTCTTTCCTGGCTTTAATCATGGGACCACAGGATAGTGATAGGAGAGGTATCTTTACACACTCCAGGGCCCCTGAGAAACTGCAGCCGAGCCGGAAACTGCCTGGGTCCCCCCCAAAACAACGGCATGACACAAGGAAACAAACATAAGAAAGAGAAACAGGTTCAAGACCTGGGCACAGAGAAGGGAAGCCAGATCCACACTCCTCCCTCACGGATGACGAGGGCAGCATGACAGAGAGCTCGTCCCGCGGCAGACAGGGTTAGGAACTGTCCCGCTTCTCCGACCAGGTGGCACTGCGACCATCAGCCCCCACCCCCACCCCCCAGAGAGGGGCCTGAGACCTGCAGGGCACGTGGGGCCCCCGGTCCTGGGGCCGATGAGCAGGGCGCTGAGGCTGGGAGCCCGGGCGGTGCCGCTCCCGCCTCCCTGGCACCTTCCACAGCATTTATGGGGATTTTGGTTGGTTTTGTAAAGATTTCATTTTTAAATTGGGGGGCTCGAACTCACACAATCCTGAGATCAAGAGTCGCGTGTTCCACCGACTGAGCCAGCCAGGCGCCCCTGGGGACTTTATGCTCCAAAACCATGGAATATTCCTATAGGGACACTTGGACACACCCCCACCTCCCCCCCAAGACAGGCAGTTCTGTTTGGATGGTCCCAAGAAGAGGACCTGTGTTTTGGGGAGATGGTTTCAGGGTGTCTGGCCCGTGAGTTAAATGTTTCAAAAGAAACATTTTTTAAAAATGGAGACTCCTAAAACCTTATACAACATTGTAATCTGAAAGGCTGGGTATCTTGGTACGTGATAAAATAAAAGTGACAGGAAGACATGTTAAAAGGACAGAAACTGACAGCTCAGGAATTAGGAGAGAAAGAACCAAATCTTCATCTTAGAGCAAGGTACAAAGAGGGGACGCTGCCATCAAAAATGACACAGCTGCTCGATGTCAAAGTCTCGTGCTCTGTCACCGACAGGGCTGACGCCTCTGGGGCTGCTGCAAAGGGGCTCCGTCGGGGAGGGGGGGCGCGTGTCAGTGGACAACGGCTATCACCCCTTGACTGTCAGTAATAGGAGCTGCTCAGAGGCCTTCAGGCTCACGAACTTCTCAAGTGCTGACAATCTGCTCGCCCTCTCACGGAGGAGGGACAGACCACGTGATTCTGTCACACCTCCTCTACCTGCCTGGCAAACAACGGTGTCCCCTTCTCCCTTGTGGTGCTTGTGCACGGCCGGGACACCTGCCTGGAATCTGTCGTGCCCTCAGGAAGCCGGAACATGCGCCAGTCCTACAGAGCAACATGTTGACGGGGACAAGATTACGTGGGCCATTCCGTGGGACCGACCAGTGTCACGGCTTCCTATCTGACCTGGGGAACTAGGCAAGAGGCACCGGCAGGCAGGGAAAGAGGGCCTTTCCTAGGGAGCCAGGAAGGGCCTGGCCGCGCTCTTTGATAGGAACCAGCTATATGGCCCAGGCCAGGCTTGACAGGTCTTTTCTGGAAAGGGTTGGATGGTGTGTATTTTAGACTCCGTTGCAAGTGCTCGCCCTGCTGCTAAGTGACAGCCGGCAGCCGTGGGAAGCAGACGGTGGGGGGGGCATGTTCTAGGAAAATCTTACTTGTGGACGCTGAGATGGGAATTTCACAGTTCTGATGCCACAGACACTATTCTTTTGATTTCTCCCCAATCATTAAAGAAGCAATAATCATCCTCAGCTCCAGGGCCAGTCTGAGAAGCACAAGAGGCGGGGGTGGTGTTTGGCCGTGGGCCTCAGTGTGTGCACCCCCGAGTGCACCCCCTAGAGCCCCAAGGCCCCACTTATCCGTCTGCAGAATGGGAACAGCAATGCTTGCCCCGAGCCACAGCACTGGGAAAGTCAAGTGTGGGGGAAAGTGGTTTCCTTCCGCAGAGGATGTGGGGGAAACCGCATGTTTGTAACACGTGGTCAAATGTTCACGTCTGCACAGTGATCCTCACAACCCCCACGGAGCCCTCTCGGGATGAAGACAGGGGAGAGAAAGCAGCCCGCGCAGGCCCGTTCAGGAGGCCGCTGGTGACAGGATGTGGCTGGAGCCTCCCTCCCACCACGGGCAGCTGTGGCAGCCGTGGCCTCGGGGTCTCTCCGCCCAGGGCTCGTGAGTCCCTCTCAGGCTCGGCAGGCACGACAGCCGACACCCGGAGCTGCACGGCCCAGCGTCCGCACACACGGCTCCACGCCAGCAGGGTCGCGAACGGTGTCTACCCCGGAGGTCCCAGGACCTCCATGCTGTCAGCCCCACGGAGCAGAAGCACTTTCCCAAAGTCCCGTGTGGTGAAGACCTTTCACGGCTCAAGTCCTCAATCCCACCACGAAAATGACCCAGACGAAATCTTCAAGGAAAGCACGGTCTCATTTAATCCCGAGGACAAATGCAATTCCCCCCTAATCTGAGTTCAGTGTAAAGAGTTAACGTTTCATGTACACTGACATGAAGTGGGGAACGTTAAGTCATGAAATGTGACCTTCAAACTTCTGGTTTATTAAGTGCCACCCTCAACTGCTTGAAGAACACTCATCACACGGTCGCTGATACTTCTCTAGCTAGTTTGCGTGGTTCTGAAAATTCACGTTTGGTTCCTTCCTTTCTACTATCCACTCCCAGACTGAAAACTGTTATATGTATACACTGCATTTGGGAAATCCTGTGGGGATCTCTATCATTTACAGCTTTCCACTTGACCCATCTTGTGAATAGTACCATTGTGACAATCTTTCTTGAAACTCAAAGTTAAAAATGAAATCTAGAAAATTTGCTGTGTGTATATACAGCTCAAATTTACCGCTGACATATGACAGAGAAACGGGCAAAGCCCTAAACAATTTTTAGGAGATCATTTGTTCATAGCATCACTTTTTCACACTTGCTTTGCTGAATCAAAACCACATTCTGCCTTTCATTAAATACTCAACCATATTTACAAATAAATTCTCATATTAGTAACACAAATGTGAAAATAAATATTACCGTCCCCACTAATTTCATCTGCAGATCCAGGTGGCATGCAAAGAAAGGGAGGGCGGGGAGGAGGGAGGGCAGGGGAGAGGGGAGAGAGGGAGACACACTATTAACATACAAGTAAATCAAAGCACAAGGAAAACAAAAAAATCACCCCCCCCAGGTCTAATTCAAAAGAGGACAGAGCAATTGTAGCAGTAAGTGTGTTACTCGGTTTAAGGGCGTTGTGGCGAGTTTTAAGCTGTCCACACATTATGCAAAGTCACACAGCAGTGGTGTAAGGCTGGGGTCTGCCACACTGAGCAAAGTTAACCCTATAAGCTCTCGCAGTTAAATGCTAAAGATGGCCGTTCCCCCCCTCAAAGGGAACTTGCGTCCTCTCAGATAAAAATGAAAATAACCAGTCATTAAGGAGTCTGGTAAAGGCTGGCCAGGGGCCCGGCCCCTCAGCACACCTCCTCCAGGAGGGCCTCCTCCAGCGAGTCGTGGGGCCCTAGTACCTGGGGGCCGTAGGCCGGGCCCAGCACATAAGCTGTAAGACAGGTCCAGCTTCCGTTTAACTTTCTGCAGTGTTTGGAGAAATCTCTCTTCTCCTTACTACGAATAGCCTCTGCTTCCCGGAGCACCATCCAAGTGGCCTGGCTGCCCCGGCCCCACGGCACCCCTCTGGGGCTCACCCCGACCGCTGTCCTCCGCCAACTGAGACCCGCAGGTACAGCCAGGTGCCTGCTGGCCCCGAGCAGAACACGGAGACCCCGGCCCGTAAGGCCACGCGGAAGCTACGTCTCGCCCTGTCATGCACGTGAAACCAAGCAAACAGGCAAACAAAGTCTCCTCTTGGAGAGCAGCCCAGAGGCGGTCACCGCGAACCGTCGCCCCCGTACGGCTACTGAGTGGCGGCGGGCACCCAGTATAGGCCACTGGCCGGGGACAGTCTACAAGTGCGGGGTCAGGTCCGCTGCCGGCGCGGGCGGGTGAGAGCTGGCGCAAGCTGGCGCAGTACCCGTAGGAGAAGGCTCGTGGGAACAGAAGACCAAGGGGAGAAAGCGCCTAGCTTTCTTAACTTTATGCTGGCGGGGACTGACTCCTTTGTAAAGAGGCAAGAGGAAGAAAGAGAAAAATAGAAACACATTATTCAGTACAAAAGGAAACTTAGGTTACATTTTAAGGCAGATGTATAAAAGCAGAAACAAAATGGCAATGCTTTTCTTTCACTATTGGCACATTGTATCTCTATGATTGACTTGAGTTTTAAACAACATATTAATACTTTAAAACGTGAAGTTTAGTAAAGATAACCACTAGACGTAGAAACTCGTAGACAGATGCAGGAGTCTCCCGGCTCTGCAGAGCCAGCCAGGGGAAGGTACAGATATTTTTACAAATAACAAAACTGAAACAAAATGAGACAAGACAAAAAACAAAGTCCAATAAAGAGTTCAAGAACCTTGTGAACATTCAGCCATTAAGAAACTAGCAGATCCAGATTTGTGAAAGAGTTTTATGAGCAATTTTTCCCAAATCATCAGCAAAGACAAAGACTCACAGCGAGTAAATTCCCTTAACATAAACACCAGCGATGAGGCGGTTTGAACACACAGGCTGCAGAGCCCCCACCCGGTAGCATCATCTGGTCACTGCCTGCCTCGTTCACGTACGTGAGACTCATGTGACCGTCCAGTGGGCACCGGACGCCGGCTGGAGCCACACCACCCATCCTAGCCCTCCAGGAGCCCACAGCACAGGAGAGCGGAGAAGCGGCGGGCGTCTGTCAAAGTGAGGTCAGAACAAAGGACATACAGCTCTTTGAGACGCAGCGAAGACGACACATGACACGGAAGACCAAGGAGACGTGCAAGACTTAACCGCACACCCACAGGGTCCCCTCAAGAAAGGCCAGGCGATCACCTGATGGCCAACAACTTACAGACAGCATCAACTGCTAGCAGACGGAAGCGAGAGGAACCGAAACGTACGATGTGGTGATATTTCGGACTGGACGGGGCATCCTGTGATCCCAGCCTCATCCCCGAGTATCTCGCCTCCCACCCCCAGAGCGTGCCTACAGCTCCCTGTGGTGTCTTGGTGAAGCCTGAATGCCCTGTCAGGCAGGCTGGAGCGTGGGCCCGGGGGTGAGAAGGGCCAGGCCTCTACGGGACGGGACTGGGTGAGACAGGAGCGTGGACTGTGGAAAAGGTAATGGCAGTCTATCAATATTAGGTTTTCTGATTTTGATCATTACGCAGTGATTGTTCAAGATGATGTCCTTGGTCTTAGGAAATACACACTGGAACATTTACAGGTAGATGGGCACACCCTGTCCACAAGTGCTTTCAAATGGTTCAAAAGGTAAAAACTGAGTGAAGGATAAAGTGAGTGGGCCAAAATACAAACACAGTGAATTTGAATAAAGAATATATGGAACACTTCATTTCACTGCTCTTACAACCATTCTCCAAGTGTGAAATTATGGAAACGCAAAAAAAATACAAAGAACATGGATCTGAACTGAGATGCTGGCTCCACTATTCAGTCCCTGACCTTGGAAAACTTACCAAACTTGTTGGCATTTTATTTGTAAAATGAGACAGTAGTGAGGCTTCCCCCAGGAAAGAGAGAGGGGGTCCCCTGGGATTCCCCAGGCCCCTGGCACGAGAAAGCCACTGCGTTGGTGCTGGCTGTTCCCGTTTTTCTATGGCTTATTTCTAAACTGAGCTGAGTATTCCTTACATGGACTTAAAAAGCAAATAGTTTTTAAAAACAGAAGTACAGTAAAACCTTGGATCGCGAGTGACTTGTTCTGTGAGTGTTCTGCAAGATGAGCAAACGTTTCTAATATATTTTCACTTGATAAACGAGTGACGTTTTGCAACAAGTAGTACCGATGCTGAATGTCAGTCACATGGTCACAACTGAGCCAATGGTTCTTGAAATGTGCTTTGATATACAAGCACTTTGGATTACAAGCATGTTTCTGGAACAAATTATGCACACAAACCAAGGTTTTACTGTATACTTCAGTAATAACAAGATCATCCCACATCATTAAAAATGTTGGGGCACCTGGGTGGCTCAGTTGGTTAAGCATCTGACTTCAGCTCAGGTCGTTTTCTCACGGTTCGTGGGTTCACACCCGCGTCAGGCTCTCTGCTGTCAGCACAGAGCCTGCTTTGGATCCCCTATGCCCCTCTCTGCCCTTGGCTGCTCATGCTCTCTCTCAAAAAGATAAACACAACAAACTAAAAACAGTGTTGTCAGGACTCTTCCAATTATTTTATTTAAGATACATTATGTTATTCAAGAGGATCACATCTGTTGAACACCCGTCAGGCGCTGGGCGTACTGTGTAGATGCTGGGTTTACAGCAGTTAACAGGCCTCCCAACTCCTGCTTTATTTACCTTATGTTCTTGTTGGGGGAAAAGACATCCAACAAAAAGGGAAGTGACGTGGTGTGTCAGTGCGTACACGCCACAGAGAACACCAGAGCAGAAGTGAGAAGGGTGTACTTCCTACGGAGGCTGTAACTTTAAACACGGAAGGAGTCACTTGCAAAAAGCCTCGGGGGAGGAGAGGGGAAGGCTATACACACACCTGGGCAGAGAAACAGCAGTGGCACGGGCCCAGCTCTGCAGAGGTCAGCCTGGGCCACTTGCCAAGGAGCAAGGAGGTCGGGCAGGATGACAGAAGAGTGAGGGAGAGGTGATGGCACAGACCTGGGAGCCCACGTCAGGGCTCCGGCTGTCACTGTGAGTGACGTCGGGGTAGATGCATGTGAGAAAGGAACTGACGTGATTGGTTGGCCTTAGCTCCTAAACACTTCCTGGGAAGCGTTCAAAGGCTGGAAGTACTGCCAGGCTACTGTGACGATCCAGGCACAGAGCGGGTGCGTGTGAACAAGGGCAGCTGCGCGGAAAGCGGAACTGAACACAGAGCACCGAACCAGTCAGGATGTGCCACTGGGCCGACTACAAAGCGAAAAGAAGCAAAGCACCCAAAGATTCTGGTCCGATCGGCCAAAAGGAGCTGCCACTAAGAGGAGGTGGAGACGTGCCTCATGATGGGGAGGCCAGGGCTCCCTTCCGAGCATGTGAAGTACGAGAGGCTCACGAGGCCCCAGAGAGGACATGCTGGGGACGCAGTCGGCCCAGGAGTCTGGGGCTCAAGGAAGCTTCTGGGGTTGGGATGGCCCTTCGGGAGACACCAGCATAATGAAGTCACGAAACACAGTAAGATCTCTGAGGTGGCGACTGGCAGCAGAGAAGAGACCCAAAGATGGAAAGCCCAGGGTCCTCAAGTGTGGAGGGAGGGCGGGGTGGGGGGGAGCGGCAGCGAGGCAGCAGGAGGGAAGTCAGGGAAGGATGATTTCCAGAAGCAGCACCTCTTGAGCAAGTTCTGTCGTGGCGGGGAGGGGGGCAGTGAGAGGAGGGCCGGAGCCCCACGCTGAGGGGCCAGGGGTCAAAGAATCCCCTGCCACCGACACAGAAATCACCCAGACTTGGAGGGGGCACGGGGCCAGGATCCAGACACTGAGCTCCGCTCCAGTCCCCGCGCGGCAGCACCTCGCAGAGGACACCGTGGCTGTGGCTATGAGGGTGGTGGTGCCCCTGGGACGGGGCCCGCGCCAGTAAGGGGAGGTGACCGGAGGCACAGAGAGGAGCAGGAGAGGGCACACAACGGCGTGCGCGGTGGGGATGGGGGCGACATAGGCCTTCTCGAGGGCCTGGGGCCATCCCGCTCCATCTCTGGCCGCGCGGGGAAAGCAGCGGTGCCCGCAGCCGGACCTTCAGGGCTGATGGTGTGTGTGGGCACACTCCCGGCCATCATCCTGCCTGGGTGGTCCCGGGAGCCCCCTTTCCCCGGCGATGCCAAACATCCACGAATTCGTGATGCAGCTCCAGAGAGAAAACACCGAACAACAGGATCTGGCTAGGAAGGCAAGCCGGCGTTTCAAAACCTGGGAAGTCAAGGGAAAGAACAAGGCAGTTTTCTTGTCCCTCTCGTAGGAACCAGTCCTCAGGGAACCGGAAGAGCTGACGGAGGGAAGCTGTCTTTCCAAGAAGAACACCCCAAGAAACCAGGAAGACAGGGCAGAAGTCATGCGTCACTGTCTTGCGGCCTGTGACAGAAACCAGGCATGCAAGTCAATGGCCACTGAGGCTCACGGGGACTTTATGGCACGTTCAGCACATTACAGAGCTGTGACTAGCCAGGCCCAGCCTGTGGGCAACGGTGTAGGGACACCACTTCTTCAACAGATAAACTGCAAAATAAATACATAAAAACACATGGCCTCGCCAATGGATACAGGAGGAGATGGGAGACACAGCAGGCCCAGCTCAGCCAGTACTGCTTGCTGGGCTCTGGACTGGATGGAACGAGTGAGAAATACGGTTACCTGGGGCTCTGAACACTGACTGGAGAGCTGGGATTCAGGAATTACGTTGATTTTTTGCAATATAATAATACGGTTCTAAAAAGATTCCTTAACTTTTAGATGAAATAGGTCTTAGATTTGTTTTAAAACAGTCAACAGGGGGTGCCTGGGTGACTCAGTCAGTTAGGCATCTGACTTCGGCTCAGGTCATGATCTCATGGTTCGTGGGTTTGAGCCTCGTGTCCGGCTCTGTGCTGACAGCTCAGAGCCTGGAGCCTGCTTCAGATTCTGTGTCTCCCTCTCTCTCTCTGCCCCTCTCCCACTCGTGCTCGCTCTCTCTCAAAATTAAACATACATTAAAATAAATAAATAAAAGTCAACAGGATATGTGTTTGTGTAAGTGGGTAGAGGCAGGGGTGAGGTAAGACTGGCCACAGGGCTGCAGCTACTGAATCTGAGTGATGAGTACTTGGAGGACCATGACACAGTTCTGTTCTCTCTCCTTCTAGGTGTCTGAAAGTCCCCTTGATAAAAAGCTTAAAAAAATTAAAAACAGAAAAGCCTAACAATATCCATTTGTTCATATGGTTTCTTGCTCATGAAAGTATCACATGTGTTGTCCTAATCCATGTACTTGGGTTTTAACAAATTCCACAATTATTATGCAGCTATATCACAAGTTCTAGAATTCATATTTTAAAAGCCTCAAGCCTTCTTTTAAAATGCTTCTCTGTAAAGAAAAACTGTAATGGGGCCTTCGGACATTAGCAATATTTGTTTTACTATTTGGCAAGATGATACGTGGGATTCTTGCATTTTAGTAATAAGTTTTATAAAGATTAAAGATTATTAGTTATTATGTTAATCAGCCAAGCCAGAAGATTAAGAAGGCTCACGAGCCAGCCACTCTCAATCATGGCCAATTGTGACGCGCACCATAGTGCAAACACACACCCGTCCAGAGTCTTCCCTGAAGCACACTGCAGGCCCCTTACCATGTGGAGGCGACAAGGGAGCAGGAGGGCACACTCTCCATTCTGGAGTCAAATGCACAGGGCTAAGGGAACAGATGGGTGTGGCCTGGAAAGTGTATGGAAAAGTGAATATCCTATTTCCTTTTATTTCTTTATTTAAACATTTATTTTTTGAGAGAGACAGAGCATGAGCAGGGGAGGGGCAGAGAGCGAGGGAGACATAGAATCCGAAGCAGGCTCCAGGTTCCGAGCTGTCAGCACAGAGCCCGATGCAGCACTCGGACCCACGAACTGTGAGATCATGACCTGAGCCCAAGTGGCTTAACCCACTGAGCCACCCAGGTGCCCTGTGAATATCCTGTTTAATAGTTGCCATAGTCATTATTGCTCTGCCCTTCATGTGGGCTCTGTCAGAATTTAAAGTGTCTCCGGCTGCTCCCTGCAGGGGGCCTACACATGTCCCTCTGCATGCCTACAGCCAAGGGGTCAAGTCCAACTCCAGGGTCAGGACTAGGAAGCCAGTGTGGCTCTGGACACTACTTTACAATGTATGACGTAGATATTTCGGTACCTATGGGACTCTGGAGTATTTTTCTCAATTCCTTTAGAAGCCAGAGAGGAAAGGCAGACGATCTAGTAGCCCACATTTCCGCAGAGGCACAAGAAGCTCAAACGCCCTGGGGGTGGAGGAAGGCCAGCAGCGTGGGGTGCTTTGCTCATCCATGCACAGCGCTGTCAGCCATCCTGACCACCTCCAGCGATACCCAACTGGGAACTTCTCAGCGGCTAAAAGTCTCTCCTAACACGACACTCATCATAGACCCCTATTCATGACCACTGAACTCAGAAGAACTTCTAGTAAGCCAGGTCCTAGAACAAGTCAATACCATCCAATACTTAACCACTCTGTGCACATAAAAATAATCGGGAGCATCGGCTTGATTAAATTATGTCATGGAGCATTTAATTTACAAAAATTAACTTTGTGTGTACTAGGCACTAATACTCTTAAATTAGGGCACTTTCTAAAAATGCATAAAAGCTAGTGTGAAAAATCAAGGTTCAGCAACAGACCAAGTTTAGTCTCTGTCTGTAAAGCACGGCATTATCAAATTTGAAGCGAGCACGTAAATCAGACAAAAGAAACTCTTTCAAACCTGAATACAGGGCAGATGTGAATTTTAACAAAAGAGCGTCGGGGAGGAGTCAGCACTATGCTATTGCTGACAAACGGGGGGAGAGAGGCTAAAATGCAATCACACTCGAACCGTCCCCTTTCCACTGACAAAAATCACCAAGCTTCCGCATGATCTGGTGTGGCTGAATGTGAAGACAATGGGCTCTGGGGTCCAAGAAGTGGGTTTTAATCAGGCTTTCTGTTGCTTACTATGGGAACCAGGCCACCTCAACCCTGAGTCTGTAAGGTGGAAACAGCACGAGGAAGACTGGCCTGAGGTTTAAAGGAGATAATGCGCCCAGATGCACCAGGCGTATCTCTGGACCTCATTCGTATATACGGTGCAAGTTGGAAGACAGCCATGAATGCGTAACAGACCTCGTCCTTCAGAGACCACGGGAAAAGAGAAAGTACAATAATTATCGTGGACTATACATGTACCACCTCACGTTTTATAGAACTTTACCGTTTATAAACTACTTCCGCATATTTTATAAAGTGAATTGTAGAATCTATAATGAAGCAGCTGAAAGCAAATAACATCTCTTTGTTAAATTTGTTTTAGTTTAGAAAAATTTTTAGTCAGTGACTTGAAAACCCTAAAAGTAATAAAGGAAATGCTGATGCATTCATAACAACTAAACTAAGGGAATATGTTACGAAGTTAAAACTTTTAAAAATTGCAATAAGGGGCGTCTGGGTGGCTCAGTCGGTTAAGCGTCTGGACATTGGCTCAGGTCATGATCTCACTCACGGTTTGTGAGTTCGAGCCCCATGTTGGGCTCCGTGCTGACAGCTCGGAGCCTGGAGCTGCTTTGGATTCTGTGTCTCCCTCTCTCTCTGCCCTTCCCCTGCTTGTGCTCTGTCTCTCTCTCTCTCTCAAAAACAAAAAAAATTTTTTTTTAATTTGCAAATTGCAATAAATACTGAAAAAATATCGTCACATAGGGCTCAGCAGAAACAATCAAACCAAACATTTCCACTGACAGAAAAAGGTCATTACATTGGCTTTCATGGCAGAGATACAAGCGGAAAACTGTTGCACAATCTCTGGTCCAATTATAAGTAATCTAAACATCCAACGGGGGCCCTGTTCACAATGTACGGGGTCATCCCCACACGGGATCCTCTGCTTCTGGTCATACAAGGTTTTATGGCTTGATGAAGGGCTTGGTTATTAAAAAAACAAACAGCCCCTGAAACACAAAAACCATCCAAACAAAAAAACCAGAGTTTATGCCTTTAAACACATTTCCGATTCAGAAGCTTTATTCACTGCCCTTCCTCGCAAACACCTGCATTCCTGGAGAACCGCCCCCCCACAAGCACGCAGCTCACGCCCTGTCCCGGATGCAGGCTGCACCCCTCCCTGCTGCACTCACAGACCCCTTCCTGCACACACTGGCCTCTCAGTTCTAACTCAGCTCTATGATATGCACGTGTTTCCTAAAAACTTAATAATTAGGCTAAAATTACTTTAGGCCCTCAGAATAACGTGCCCAGGGAAGTGTGCCGCTCTGGTTCTTCTTTACATTTGGGAACGTTGAGTTTGGTTTCGTAGAGAACCTTCGTCTAGATTTCAAAGATAAATTCTCTCTATATTCCACATCGATTACAACTGCAATCTTGTAGCGACTTCATCCACACTCGAGGGGCCTCCCCTGAACTGGCACTGACAGATGGCACAGCCCAGAGGGCAGTACTGACCCGAGTTCCAATCCCAGGTCTGCCAATTTCAAGCAGTGCAGTGTGACACTGGACAAGTGTGTTCAATTTTCCAATTTCTTTCCTCGTGTCTGTGAGACGGGGGGTGGACAAGGCCCGCAAGGCTGTCACAGGGACTGAACAATATGGCGCGTGAAGGTTTAACGTCGTGCAAACCACAGTGCATACCTGGTAAAAAAAAAAAAAAAAAAAAAAGCCCTGTCCCCTCCTAGCCGTGTGTGGCCTTGGCCAAGCTCTGGAGCTGGGCTGCTGTGCCCGCTGCGTCTCCTGGCCCTCTCCCCATTCTCTGTGCTCCTCACTCCTGCTCCAAGGCCCACTGCACGGTGCCCCTGTCTGCACGGCTCTGTCTGCCCCTTCAGTTACCTGCCCACGTGTCACCTGCTCATAGATACTTTTCTTCACCAGTTTTATTATTTTTTAAAACATTTTTTTCATTTAAGTTCTCTCTATACCCAGCATGGGGCTCGAACTCACAGCCGTGAGATCAAGAGTTGCCCACTGCTCCGAATGAGCCTGCCAGAAGCCCCTTGACCAGAATTTTAAGTAGCCTCCTCCTCACTGCTCTCGGTTTAACTGCTTGATTTTATTCTTAATTAAAAATATTTTTTTTTAACGTTTGTTTATTTTTGAGAGACAGAGTCAGAGCACAAGTGGGGGAGGGGCAGAGAGAGAGGGAGACACAGAATCAGAAGCAGCTCCAGGCTCCACGTTGTCAGCACAGAGCCCGACATAGGGCTCAGACTCACGAACTGCAAGATCATGACCTGAGCCGAAGTCAGACACTTCTGAGCCACCCATGTGCCCCTCAACTGCTTGATTTTAGTCCAGTGTGTCTGGCCTGTCTCCATAGACTGTCACCTCAGAAAGGAAGCGGCTTGGCCTTATTTTCCCCATCATACCCCAGCGTCCAGAACGGCGCCTGCACATGGCCGCTGCGCACTATCTGCTGACTGAATTACTGCAAATGCGAAGTGGAAAACTGGAATAACAGCCATACTGCAGGGTTTGCCTCGGGTTCAGAGAGATGGGCCATGACAGAGAGGCCAGCACTCCTGGCGGACCTCCTGCTGCAGTACCCGCCCCCCCAACCGGGAGCCTGGAGGGAGCACGGCCGCTGCTGGGGAAGCAGAGTCGTGCAGGGCCCAGGGCGCCAGGCCCACACAGGTGCGGTCCAGGATGCTCGGGAAAGAACACCCTCGGGGGTTATAGATACCACTGGCTTTTTAGGCGTCAGCGCAAGAGCCTCTGGATCGAGTGTGAGGCAGGCTCCTGGCTGAGATGTCCCGCTTCACAGCCTTTGTGGGAGACAGGAATACGCCATGGCGGCTCGTCCAATCCCGCCCCAGCGGGCCAGGAGCAGGTGGAACGACCGAGGCCAACAGAAATCTGAAGCCATCGGTGCTGCCGCCACATGTCCTCTGAACACAGAGGACTCTTCTTCACCTGCCGCTGTGAATTACCAAAGTGACAGCCACACAGGAACAGCACACCGACTCTGAGGAACAAAAAGACTTTGACACGGGACGATGACAACAGTGTCCGGGCCGGGGGACAGCTCAGGCGGGCTGGAAAGAGCGGTGAGGAGGGGGGAGGAGGGCCCAGGCCCCCGCTTTCTAAAACACGTGTCAGGGGAGGAAGGCACTGAGGGTTGAGCTAACAAGTCTAGACTCTGACGGACTGTGGATCACAGC
>CM053569.1:2668063-2730523 GCA_028646485.1 Cryptoprocta ferox | reverse complement strand
CCCGGGGCCGCGGGACAGCGAGGAGGGAAGCGTGACGACCCGGGGCCGAGGGACAGCTAGGAGGAAGCGTGACGACCCGGGGCCGAGGGACAGCGAGGAGGGAAGCGTGACGACCCGGGGCCGAGGGACAGCTAGGAGGGAAGCGTGACGACCTGGGGCCGAGGGACAGCGAGGAGGAAGTGTGAAGGCAGGACGATGAAGGGGGGGGGGCAGGGGGAATTAAGACCCGGTGTTCCAGGATGATCAGCTGCTAACAACAGACGTTCAAAGCTGGAAGAAGTGAGGACCCGATTAGGGAAACAGAGGAACAAGACGCGAAGATTCCCTGAGGCCCTACTTTGTGTCACTTGGGCTGTGGGGTCCTGACGCACCTAAGGGGGCACCTCTGCTCTGTCTTCCACGGGGAAGGCCTGTGGGGTGCGCGGGGCGTTCCCGGGGCTCCCCCGTAGCCCTGTGGGCCGGCGCGGAGTCACAGGGGCCTGGCCCCGACCTCACCTGGCCCACACAACACCCCGTGGGACACCCCGGGACGCCCGGCTCGCTCGCTGCTCTGGACCCAGGCGTGCTCACAGACAGACTCCTTGGCCACGCTCACCGCTGTGGCACTGGGTGGCTTCTGTCTCTCCGACTAGATTACAGACTCTGTGAGGGCCTGGCTTTACATGCGCCCCGTCTCTGGTGCCCTCCACAGCCTGAACGAGGGACGGGCCCAACAAGTGCAAATGCTGAGCACCAGTGAGCGCCCGAGCATCACTGCCGGGGTCAGGAGAGTCCATGGGGGAAGGCGGCATGCAAGCATGATAGACTGGTATTAGAACATTCTGGCAACCCTGCAGCCCACCAGCTTCTGATGCAGGCCCAGGCTACAAGCTCTATACTCAAAACACCCTCCACCTCTGTGGACCAGGAAGTGGTCCACGATTTCTTAAACCACAGAGCTCTGACACACAGCGCGTCACTAGAGGATCCTGGCCAAGTGCATAAAGGTGGGGGCACAAACACTTCTTGGCAAAGCGCTTGTGGGGCATCTGTGTAGAATCAAAACTAAGCAACTGCATCTGTAGGCTGGAACATGGGAAAAGAATACAGTCATCGACTGGGCAAAAGCACAAAACTAAATTTCCGGAAAATTAACTGAAGGGAAAGTGAACTAAGAGGAATTAGGTTCTTTCTAAGTCAGATCGTCAGACGCTGGAGTTGTTGGGAAGACACCGCTTTAGAGACGTGAGGCAGAGCTAGGGCTCTGTGTGTGTGTGCATGCGCCCGCACACGCACATCTGCGCTGATGCGCGTATCCACTGTGTATGTGTTTTAAGATATCAAAGTTGGGTCCACAGAAGACGCTCCTGCCCTTACTTCCCTCTGTTTTCCACATCTTTAAATGGGGGAAAAAGGCACATAGTCTTGAAAACACACCAAGAAAAGCACCGTGCTCACGACGCCAGCAAACAGTTAACATACTGATTGTGCCAGTATCTTAACGAGATCTTTCAAAAAAGCAAAATACTCAAGCACCACGTATGTTGATTGTGAAAGACAAAAACCACTTAAAAACACTTCACGTTTCCCGAACTCAAAAAAACAATAAATACACAGAGTACATTCTGTTACATTCTGAACTGCGAAGGTAAATTATAACGGCAAGTTCAAAAGTAAAAACGTTCACTCGAAATACGATGAACACGACACCACAACTGAAGAATAACCTGGAATTCTAAGTAGGCGCGGAAGTAATCTGACGTTATACGTAAACGTCTCATCTAAGGAAAATTTGCGAGCCATGTTTAAACCTATTCAATGATGGGAAAATTATGAAGCTTTGGGTAGTCAGACCGTTTCGTTTTCTAAGCTGTTCTAGAAAGAACAATCGCAGTAAAGACAAGGCTGCTGCTCCGGCCCTGGGAAGGACTCTGGGGGCGGCCGCTGGCTGGGGCTTTCTGGGTGGCCTCTCACCTGACACCGAGACTGCGTGTGTCCGCACGCCTTGCTTCTCGCTGTTGGCCAGCCTGTAACAGAGAGATGCAAGAGCCGTGAGTGCCGAGCCCGCAAACAGGAAGCGCCCGTAATCCGGACTCTGCCGTTTCCCATGGGGACCAGCCATTTCAAGGGTGATTTTCAGAAGACTCTATTGCACTACGTGAGGCATTTACAATAACCAGACTGCTTTACCGGTTTACGGGTCAGGGATTAAGATCGACGAGTGAAGGAACACTGAGCTACACTGAGAAAGCCCCTCCTGACGGTGGCAGCTCACCGGGCTGCGGGCTGGAGTTTACATTTAAATGCGCGACTGCAAGGGATGGCCCCACATTTACAGTACAATGGAGGGAGAAAAAGCACCTGGAATAGGACTATAACTGGTCCTTCTTAAATGTAGTGCATGGAAGCAAGTACGTGAAAGTATATATTTTTATTTACAGGATGAAAAAAACGTAAGCTTAATGCACCTGCTCACTTGTTTCATGAAGGGGCTCAACAACAGTTGTGTCTTACATGTTTGCCCACATAAAACTTTGGCCACAAGTTTTAGGACATCTAAAAAATGTAAGCTAAGTCAGTTTAAACATTTTGGAAAACACAAAACACAGAGAAAGAAAAGGAAGCCAGACTCCTCAGATGCCGAAGTGACTGCTGTTTTCACAGAAGACGACTTTTTCCAGATACGCAAGCGTGCAGTACAGAAGTGCCGAACAGGAAATGTGTCTCATACGTAGAATTTACACAGGAAACGCGGGACCTGGAAAGATCCCCTCTGCGGCTGTGTGGCCTTGACGACCAGCCACTGTGGCATAAAGCCGGGGCACTGGGTTCCTTCTGCTGAGGGCCGCACGCGGCTGAGCCCTAACGATCCTCTAAGCACAATCGGAGCTGCTGGGCAGCACAGCAGGGTCTCTCTTCTGCATCAGCCACATGACTCAGGAAAACTGCAAGCCCCGGACCTCGGGCGGTGGGGTGCATGCTCCCGAGAGCAGGTGATGCTGCCGGCCCCCAAGTGCCACGACTGAAGCAGCGGGTCTTCTGGGGCCACGCCGCGCCTGGGTGCTGCTGCCATCAACTTGCACAAGTGCACGGACTCTGCCACCTCCTGAGCACAGGCAGTCACAGCGTCTGCTGCTCGGTCACTCGCGGCAACTCTGCTCTCCGCAAGTTTGTGTCATGTGTTCAGCGCCCACAGCACCCGCTACCACTTCTAACCGACCACCCTCTTCATCCGCTTTTACATGCCTGTTTACCATTCTGCATGTTTCAGTCCTCAAAGTCATCTCATACAGACTTTCCACACCTGAAGATATTGCGGGCACTGGTTCGTGGCCTAACGTGGGACATCAGTGAATATCTGTTAAATATTACCGAGTGTGGGAAGCACACTGCCTGAAAGCTCAAAGCTGCTCTCAGCCTTCCCCCTGCTCACCCGCATGGCTACCGTGTGGCTCCCGCGTGCCAGACACTTCCCGGGGCCAGCTCTACAAGGCCACGTGACCCTGGGCGTCCATGAGGCCATGGGGGCGCAGATAAGCAGAAAGATAGCTTGTTTAAAGTGGGATAAGCACTAAAGCAAGGCAGAAGGTGTTATGGGAACGCACACGGGGATGCTCTCCAGGGCGGGGGTGTCGTGGGGGTTTCTAGAGAAAGCGATGCAGGATGAGCCCAGAAAGAGGAACAGGAGCGAAACGGGGTCAAGGAGGCTGGAGAAGAGTGGGCCATGAGGGGGAAGAGCATTTACGATGGCCTAGAGGTAAAGAAAGGACGGTCTACTCCTGTAACTAAGAAAAGTTCAACGCAGCTTTCCAACAGTGGGAGTAGCGGTGAAGCAAGCCTAGTGGGGCCCGGAGGTCAGCGGCCAGGGTCTCACTCGCTGGCCCAACGACACTTGCCTTGTAAACAAGAATGACAACTGATTTGATTCTTTCTGGAAATACTGGTTTTCTACTTCCCTAGTCACACACATAGAAATGTGGTCATTCAGGCAAATGGAAAATCAAGCAAGGGGCCCTGATGGTTGCTAACACGACTAAGTGACAAAATGCACAAAGCAGTACTTACTTTGGTATTGATGGCAAAGCCCGTTCACCTTCTGGAGAAAAAAAAGAGAGAGAGATGAGGTTCCTTCTATTTCTTTTGAAAAGACTACATACAGAAATCCGCTAAGTCGTATTCCAGAATTTAGCAATAACCCTTTAGTGAAGAGGTTACTATGCTGTGTACCTTAGGCTCTCATGGTCTATTTTCAGTATCTGTAACACACACAGGCTGACCAGGGGAGCGTATGGTTTAAAAGTAGCGCCTAATCAAAACAAAGCAGAGGTGAAAGCTTGGTGAAAGACCCCTCCCAGGAGGCTCTAAATGATGAAGGCTGTCTTAGCGGTCAAAGTCAACATGACTTACACAGGAGGGCATTTTGTACCTTGATAAAAACGCTCACTAGTCGCAACACCACAATCTGTACAGGAAACACAAATAAAAGGAAAGCAAATCCTCGGACTGGGCAGAGGCAGAGGAGCCGCCGCACCAGAGCAGCCCAGGAACCCGAGCCCCTGACCTGAGCCCTCTACCCAGGGCTCGCCTCCCACCACCGACTGGGAGTCTCGTGGCTCCAGGCAGTGTGACTGTCTCATCACAGCAAAGCACAGGGCCACGTCCGGTGGCTGGGGGAGACCCTTTCCCCTCCTTCTGTGAAGTAGGAAGCACCAGTTTAACATCTTTTATCTGGACAAATCTAACAGGCACTTAACCAATCCTGTCTTCTAATCCATCCCTGACCTAAGTCACTACCAGAATCATCTACCCCAAATACAAACTCATCAAGTCATTCCACTGCTTAAAACTGTAGTGTCTCTCGTTGGCTTTTTTTTTCTTAAAGATTTAATTTTTAAGCAAACTCTACATGCAATGTGGGGCTCAAACTCACAACCCTGAGATCAAGAGTTGCATGCTCTACTGACTGAGCCAACCAGGCGCCGCTCTCACTGGCTCTGAAGATGAAATTTAAGCACATCTGCTTGCCCCGCAAAGCACTGTTTATTTTCTGCTGGGACACCATCTCCCTGTCTCCATCTTTGGCTCCCACCTACACCCCATCTCTCTGCTGCCTTCCCAGGCAGCGCACTAGCACTCGCTGGCCTTGCACCTGCCCTGCAAGTCAACCACATCAGCTCCCCGCCCCCACCATGGCCTCGGCCCTGCCTCTCCTGCCTCACTCTCCCTGTTCCCTGGTCCTGTGAGCGCTGCCTTCACACACCCCAACCCGTGAAAGAGGCTCTTCCTTCCTGGTAGAGATACAAAGAATCCCTCATTTGGTAGAAATACCAAATTCTTAAATTTCTTAAAGCTCAACTGAAGCGCGACATGAGCCCAAAGAAGCCCTTCCTGTGACACCCCAGGCGGCTCCGGGCGGCCCTGCTGGGCTTCGGCCCCATTACAGGGCGCCCCCAAGTATCAGAGCCGCTTGGAGGTTACACGGAACCTGCGCGCAGCTGTCTTGGAGCCTCAGCAGGGCTCCCTGTGCTCCGAAGGCTCCCGGACCGCTGCTTAGTCAATGGAGAACTGAATCAGCCTTGGACCCCGGGTGACTCTTCCTGAACACCTGTCTATTTACCTATGAAACAGGAATCAGACTGTCTAACGTGCACGGACACTTGGGCGGCATGAGTCATACAGAAAACACACAGCTGCTGCGTAAGACCCAGGGCGCTGCAGCAATCCCACGCAAACTTCCTCACTCCCGACTTTCTGACCTCCAAATCTCGAGTCAAAGAACCAAGTTACACCATGAAGGCCAAAGTGGAGTTACTGGAAAATCCTATCACCAGACCACCCATGGACACATCTTGCCCACATCCACCACTGTCCGTTAAGAACGGCCTTCCAAGGGACGCATCGGTGTGGCCCCTAGCTGTCTGCACTCCCTGTTGGAACGCCTACTTCCTTGGAGAGAGAAAGAGACCAGTTAATAAACACGTGGTGAACAGCGACTTCCTGCGCAGCTGGGCAGGAGCAGAAGGCCGGCTGTAAATGAGCCGATTAACAACTGGAGGATCTTAACAGAGCACGCTTTCAGGAAGCAAGAAAGTAACAGATCACTGACAAAAATGGCAACCACACCATCAGCGGCAGCATTCTCAACACTCAGAACTCGCCAACTAAAATGCCCGAGTCCAGGAGTTAATTTTGAACATTCCTTTAAGTGTACAAAGCTGAATGCGCACATGACTTCTCGTGTCATTCACGTGGTAGGTGTGCTATTTCTCTGAATAAATTCTTTAGGAATAAGGATGGATCTTCCTATTAACCTACATTTGACTTTAAAGTTTTGAATAAAAGTTTTTACCTGTTTTTTTTTAAGACTGAACAGTACAGAGACACCGTAGCAAATCTAAATCACAAAGATACATAACACGGAAAGGTAGTGGGAAAGCTGAAGCCCCCCCTGCTCTATGCTTCAAACACACTCCCCGGCCCCTCCTCCCCGGGAGTGCTCCCTGTCCAGTCGGTCACTCAGCTGGTCCAGGTATCCGGACTCCTTCATTCTCGAAACACACACAGGTTTCACTACACACACCCACACACTCCCAAACACACGCTGCAGGTTTTTAGCACAAAAACAGCACCATCTCATCACTGTTCACAGCTGCGGAGTGCAGCCTCAGGGGGGCGTGCTCCCTCACTCAGCGGTAATTCCCACTCTGGACGCTCAGGCTGTGTCCGGTTTTGAGCTACTGCAAACAGCCCAGAGGGACCATCCTGTGTCTGGTTTTGCAGGAGGATTTCTAGGAGGGGGACAATGGACCCCTGACAGCTGACACGGACATCAACAAAGTGCAAGAGCACATCTTCCACGATCACTCACTTCACCAAACTAGGGACACAAAATGCTATCTGGCCCTGTTGTGTCCAGTGCTTACTGTGTGTCCCTTCTTCTATGATGAGCCTTTCCATCCTGGCTTGTCTCAGTGAGCTGGGAGAACGTGTGAGAAAGAAGACATTTTAACTCTCTGATGTCTGTGTCACAAACATCTTCCTTCCCATATCACAGCTTTAGAAATGTTTCTTTTGGGGGAGCCTGTGGTGCTCAGTTAGTTGAGCATCCAACTTGGGCTCAGGTCATGATCTCAGAGTTTGTGGGTTCGAGCCCCGCGCTGGGCCCTTTGCTGGCAGCTCGGAGCCCAGAGCCTGCTTCAGATTCTGAGTCTCCCTCTCTCTCTCTGCCCCTCTCCCACTTATACTCTGTGTCTCTCTCTCTTTCAAAATTAACATTAAAAAAATTAAAACATAACTAAAAACTTGTAAATAACAGAAAGGTTTCTCTTATTCACAGAAGTGCTTTCCTATCTACATGACCAACTCCATCAATTCTGTCCTATTTCTGGGTCATGCCAGCCTTCGGAACACGTGCTCCCTCCCTGCTGCACACGGGACTTATTACCATCCTTCAGACAGGACATCTTCAGAGGAATGAGTTGGATATTAGGACCCCATATTAGTCTGCGTAATTCTTTCCTCTGAGAACTTCACTCAAATGGAAGAACTGCTCCAGAGCCTTCTGGTGGGTAAGGCAGCGGTGAGCGGACCCCCTATCATGACGTCACACAGCAGCACTGGGGGAACTTGCTTCAGGACGTCCGGCCTGTGGCTCTTGTGTTTCCTGCCCAGCAAACAGCACCTTTGAGAGCACTTTATAAGCCCAGAATGACGACGGCAGATCACAGAGCACACTCAGAGCCCACACGGAGACCACGGACCATTCAGAACGAGTGTGTCAGCAACGCACGTAAACAGGTGCACATTGCTCCCCGGGAAGCAGTTTACAGTCTAAAGACAGAGGGGCACGCGAGGGACTGTCACCTAACGTCACCAGGGAGATGGTGTGCTGCAGGTGTAGAAACACGTTTTATATTTATTTGAAATTTAAAAAAATCAAAATTAAAAATGCTCATGGGTTCTTGTCCCACATATATTTCTGACCATTATCCATTAAAAATGTCTGGGGGCGCCCGGGTGGCTCAGTCGGTTGAGTGTCCGACTTCGGCTCAGGTCATGATCTCACGGTTCCTGAGTTCGAGCCCTGCGTCGGGCTCTGTGCTGACAGATCAGAGCCTGGAGCCTGCTTCAGATTCTGTGTCTCCTTCTCTCTCTAACCCTTCCCCGCTCACACTCTCTCTCTGTATCTCTCAAAAATAAATAAACATTAAAAAATTTTTTTAAATATCTGATTTAGGAGCGCAATCAGTTGGGCATTTGACTTCAGTTCAGGTCATGATCTTGCAGTTTGTAAGTTCGAGCCCCACGTCAGGCTCTGTGCGGACAACTCGGAGCCTGGGGTCTGCTTCAGATTCTGTGTCTCCTTCTCTCTCTCTCTGCCCCTCCCCGGCTCATGCTCTGTCTCTCTCTGTCTCTCAATAAATGAATAAACATAAAAAAATTTTTTTTAAATGTTTGATTTATAGTTATTCCCATTAGGCAATATATCTTTACCTTGGATATCTATTATAAAACAGTCGTGCAATAAATGAACATGCTGGGATTGAGAATAAGGTAAGGAAGTTACTAAGTCTAATATCTCATTCTGTAAAGACAACAAAAAATTGCTAACAGCCAGTGCCCTACTAGGTTTTTATGAGAAATAGTTTCACTTATGCTCTTGTCATACGCATGAAGAACTTAATGCATCACAGTTCACAAGATCTGATATCAAAATGTTTATCCCCAAGGAGAAAAAAAGCCTATTAAATACCAACATAGGAAGATGCTGAAGTTCTGAACATGGAATGGCTGGCTTATTTAATACTTAATGCCTGAATGTTATTTCTGTGTGTGCCGACAAACTGACAAAGAACATTTGGTAAATCAGGATAAAATTTTTAAAATTATTTACTAAAAAGGAGAAAGGCAATATGTCACATTGAATACTTTCATAAAACACTAACTTCACGGAAAGTAATTTCCCTAAAGCATTTAAATCGTATTTGCAGGGTACATACCCACTTAAAGCACAAAACAGAAAAGGCAAGAGTTTGTCTGCACAAGTTCTAACGGACAGGGGCTTTCAGACATTCGTAAAAGCAACTTCACTAGTGTATTTCATATAAAGGAAGCTACTCTAAGTATACACTGTATTTTGGGAAAAAAATAACAAATAGGTTTTCCTGGTCTGGTCGCGTGTTACAAGGATTTCTGCCAATGAGCCGGGTCCTAGACCACCCCCCCCCCCAGCCGCCGGCTTTCTGGCCGGGGCTTCGGCTGTTGTTCTCAGAGCACAGCTTGACACTAACTTTTAAACAAAGGTTCCAATGATCCCGGGCTTCACACGCCCCCTCTGCTGCCTCTAACCGCTTGGTCAACACCGGGGACTCGGTGGCCGGGCAGGCTGGGCTTTCTGCCGTGTCTATGGGATCTTAGTCCTTCCTCGCCTGCTCTCCTGTCCCCTCCCCGGTGATCATCCTGCTCACGGAGGAGGGAGCTGCAAGGGGCCCTGTGCCCGCCCGCCGCAGTGCTGGCTGCTCTGTGCGCGCCACCGTGCGCCCACCTGGCACACCACGAGGACACTCAGAGTCAACGTTCCCACAGTGTGTCAGGTTCCCACTGCAGCCAGCAGTGTGATGCGAGCAATCCCGACACTTATGGCCACTGTAGGTGCCGGACAAAGTCTCAACCTTTCATACAAATGAGGTCATTCATCCTCCCAAACCACAGAAGAGAGGTGCCTCTGTGTCCTGTATCTTAGAGCAAGAGAACCAAGGCACAGAGAGGTTAAGTAACTTGCAGATGGCAGCACAGAGGACTGGTGATTTGAGCCCACAAGCTGACAGGACTCTAATGCTCAGATTTGTCTTGCTACCGCTATGCTATCATCCTGCTGGGAACACATTTCAGAAATCCAAATCTTCTGAAACAGCCATTCTTACTGCCCTGCCAAGACCCCGCGTAGCTTCCGAAGTGACAGAGCCTTGTTCTAGGGCGATTATTCATTCTAACCATTGATTTTATACATCACGGCTTAGAATGAGTTTTGTTCCTTACTCTAAGCTTTTGAGATCTATAAGAAAAAACAGGAAAGATACTTTAACATGCGTTACAAAGGATGTCTGAAAATAAAAAGACAAACCGAGAACATAATCCCAAAAGTTTATTTACACTGACAGTATAGCCTAGAAAGTACTCTGGCGTGTGGCTCGAACCCAACAGGCTGAAAGCCAACACGCTCTCCCCGAAGCTCTGTGCAAACCTGGGTCACAGGCCAGGCGCTGCCCCGCTTCCCCAGGAAAGTAGGACACAGGTTTACTGTGCTGAATCCCTCGTCTGCTCTCCACACGTACAGCCTGACCCACGAGAAGGGGCTGAGCTCGCCGGCAGCCCCGTGGGAGGCTCAGGCGGAAGCAGGACCTCACCTTTCTGGGGTCTGATGATGAAGGACTGTGTGGCTCCGTTCACCAGCCGGCAGTACCCATCTATCAGGTCAGCCATATTCTCGGCGATGGTCAGGGACGGTGCCGTCACTGTCAGAGGCTAAAAGGGGAAAAGACCAAGAAAGAGGAGTTATTGTTCTCCCCAGGAATCAAAGGGGCAGCTGCGCTATGACATCACATCTCTTGATGCCCTTGGAAACAGAGAAGAGCGACAGCAACACAGATTTGTCATAAGGTTGGCGTGAAAAGGAAGTTTGATATTTAAGGACGTTATTCCTAGAATATGTGACAGAAGGCCACCCAGACAAAAATATAAAAATCACTTAAATGGAGATTCACTTTCTAGAAGTAAAGGAGGCAAAAAAACATATTTTCCTTCAGAATGTCTGGCCCCTCTGGCATAGTCTAATTAAGGGAAGGATTTAGAGAATCAGTATGTTTCAAGGATGGCTTATTTTAGAAACTAAATTAACGTGGAGTAGATTGTTATCAATTATCCATAATTTTTCTAATACTTAAGAAAATTAGTAAAATTGCACTATTTCTACCATGCATAGCACGTTCTGCCTAAGAGGTCAGAAATCACTCTTTTCAACACCAAACCTGCAATTCTGCTAAGTGTCCTGAAGGCCTGTACTTAATGATCCCCCAGGAGACGGTCAGAGCTCAAAGGATGCCCTAACCCCAGCACCATTTGTCCCTGTGGGCAGCGGACCTTCCCCGGCTCAGCTGAATGTCATGGGGTAGGGGGCGGGGGGGGGGGGCAAGAATCAAGGAGGAAGGTCTGAAAACAGTGGTGCCAAATAAGAACATTACTGAGCTACTGCCAGGAAACTCCGATTGGCAATAAAGCTTCAAGATTTTAGGGTGCCATTTGTGTACCTCTGAGAATCAAAGGCATTTTCTAGAGCCTCAGAAACAGCAGCAGTCACAAGGCAGAAAGCACAAGTGAGGAGCATGGCAGGGAAACCCGCGTGAGAAAGGGCTGCCGCTGCCAGAGCGGCCCATGCACGGCGCAGAGCCGACGACACGGGTTCAGAGCCGCACTGTGGGCACGAGGGCCGCTGCCTGTGCCAGTGATCACCCAGACTTCTCAACACGCGAGCATTCCTGGCCTCTCAGAGGGGCCACCTGATGCCACGCTTGCTAAATGATGCCCCATCTTCACTGCGCTGTGCGGCACGCGGACTGAACATGGGCTCTGGGACGAAGCCCAGCTCGTGCTCGGCTTCCTCAGCTGTGGAAATGGGGACAAAGTGTCCCAAACCGCTCCCCTCGCTGCGTTCTGTGAACGACCTGGGTGGCTCCTGGCTGCTGTGCTCAGTGTCAGAACAGTGGGTCCTCCCTCCCACCCCTGCCCCCGGCAGGAGAGCGGCTGCTGTGCTTAGTGCCAGTGACCCCACCGCAGAACGTCGCACGCAGCAGTCCAGGAAATGACGCCGCGTACTGAACGTATCTGTATTTTTACGTAACCCTAAGAAGCTGATTTTCTTGGTGGTTCACGGTAACCTTCGACCACCATGACAGTGCTGCTCCTGACTGACTCTGCCGCCTGCCACCTGCCGCAGTCATCGTGACTTGGGATGGAACACCCACCGCACAGGAGAGGGCGGGTTCTGGCGGTCCATGAGAATGTCACCCTTACCTCGGGGGCACCCGCGATTTTCAGCTGCAGCGTTCCTTTCCTGTCCTTGTCTTCGCTGTTCGAATACTGAATGGTCTGCACTTGATTGAAGTCGGCCAGATGCGTGGGCTTGGGAGGCAAAAGGCAGACACTGTGGACCCAGGTAACGACTGCTGCCAGGTATCCCGTGACGTTGTCACGGTCCTCACCCCATCACACTCTCCCCAGGACCTTCCACCGAAGACCGCGCCTGTGGAGAGGCCGCTCATCCACGCAGCCCCCAGCGGGGTGTTCTCTCGAGGAGCAGTCCTGGACCGGCCGGGACCCGTATGTGCACCGCGAGGTGGGGGACGTGCCTGCGCCCTGTGCTCGCGACAGCCGGCCAGGAGCGCAGCCTCTCCCAGAGCTGGGTGACCGCATCACGGCCACCAAAGAAGGATGCAGAAAGCCCCCAACTGCACTCACTCGCCGGCCCGGCGGTGGGAGGGTGGGTGGGAACTGCATGTGAAACTCACTCCTGCTCCCACAGAGAGGGACCTGCGCACCCCCCCCCCCACCTCCTGCAGCGCGCCCTCTGCTAGAGCAAGTCTCTGACGGTAATGGCGCTAGACACAGGACAGATGATCAAAGGACCCTTCCCAGGAAGACATGCCCCGAGAGACCATTTTTCCAAAGAGAATAAACTCTTTTCTTCTTAAGACAAACATGCCTGTCTGCCCCTTATCCTTCCAGCATTTCCCGACCGTGACCACGCCGCTGCGGCAACTCCTGCACACTCGTTTACAACAACCAGGTCCCAGCCTCCTCCTCTCGGGAGTGTCACGGGATTGGCCCCTGCCACCAAGCGCCCCTCGTCGTCCAAATTCTGCCCCTGGGACTGGGCTGGGACTATGGCGCAGCAGTGAATCGCTGCAGCTGTGCCGTGAAGGCCCGGGCGTGCTCCGCGAGGCCTCCCGTCGTCTGCCCTTTACTTAGTGATTTACTGTCCATCATTCCCTGGATTTAAGAGTCTATCGTCATATATATTAATGCTCATGTTTGGCTCGCCTTTCTACTGTCTTTTGATGAAAAGAAGTTCTTGGTTTCAATGTCTATTTTATCAAAGTTGTCTTTTAGAGTTAGCACTATTTAAGGCCTGTTTAAGGAACTCTGCCTACCCCGAGTTTATAGAGATTGCCTATGTTTTCTTCTAGTACTTTTATCATTTATCTTTTATGAGTAGATCCATACTCCATCCGGAATGGGTTTTGCTACGGTGTGGTGACAGGGGTCAAAACTGACTGCTTTTTCTCTGTGAGCATCTGGCTGAGCCAGCAGCATGTACTGAACACTTCGCCAGTGATGCCGAACTCAGGACAGAGGCCCCTCTTGGGGGTGGGAGCAGAGAGCACGGTGAGGTCCCACATGAGCAGTGAGTGCACAGGCCGTCCTGGAGTGGCACCAGCCCAGACTTACATTGCAGCCCTTGTCCGTGAGGTAACTGATCCCTTCTTCTGGGCCAATCGCCAGTTCCACTGAAATAATCCAGCTTGACTTTTGAAGGGGAAACAGGCGATGACAAAGGTACCAGAAGAAAAAAGAGATATTTTAGATGAAAAGCCGTGGACACATTCAAGGACCAAAGTGGGGGCCGGGGAGGGGGTGGCAGGGACCTTAGCTTGTGATTCGTCTGTCCAACCAGATAACACAAAATATCTGTTAGGGTTAGGGTTAGGGAGCTCAGGCTCTCCCCCACGTCCCCGTGTACTCACACCCAGGGCACACCTGGAGCTCTAGTCCTCCCCCCCATGTCCCCATGTACTCACACCAAGGACACACCTGGAGCTCTAGTCCCCCCCACGTCCGTGTACTCACACCCAGGGCACACCTGGAGCTCTAGTCCTCCCCCCCATGTCCCCATGTACTCACACCAAGGACACACCTGGAGCTCTAGTCCCCCCCACGTCCGGGTCCTCACACCCAGGGCACACCTGGAGCTCTAGTCCCACCCCCACATCCGTGTACTCACACCCAGGGCACACCTGGAGCTCTAGTCCCACCCCCACGTCTGTGTCCTCACACCCAGGGCGCACCTGGAGCTCTGCCCCCCCCCCACGTCCCTGTGTACTCACACCAAGTGCACACTTGAAGCACTCTTTATCAAATCTGTACACTGGGGAGAGGATCTCAAAGAACTTCAGAATACTCTCTTCTCTGTTCAGGTTGGCGAACTGTCTAAATGTTTGCTGGATCAGTTTTCTTAGCGTTTTGGCCTGCATGACACAATTACAAAAACCATCTTAGAGCCATAATAGCTAACATCAAAGACGACCTTTTCCCTCCCACCACCTACTACCATCTGTGTTCACATTACTATGAAATGCCATTATTTGTCAAAGCTTTCTTTCCTTCCTTAATTAGCTGCACTAAAGTACACGTAGTATAAAACATAGAATCTTAACCCTTCTTAAGTACACGGTTCAGTGGTTCCGAGTTTTATTTCTTAAACAGAAATTTGTAAAGCAATAATTTGCTTACTAGAACACGTGGTAGAAAGTTAGGCACTAACAGGCGAGTACTATGGAGGTACTTGAAGGGAAGCTGGCAGAGGATTAGGTATAAAGGACTCACATACCCCACCTTTAGGAGCGTCAGCTGATACAATGTTGCTGAAGGGCAATTCAGCAGCACAAATAAAAGTACCTTAAAAAAAAACCCAACTCTGGATCCAGATATTAAAATTCCAAGGCATTACTCTTTAGAAATGATCCAAGAACTATGCAATGATTTGGCAACAAGGAGGTTCAGTGCAGAAGTGTGCGTGGTAACAGGTGGGTCACACGGGTCTTCGTGTGTCTGCGTCTGCCCACGTTGTACGCAGCCCAAAGGGCTGTTGTGCGCGGGCTCCTGGGTGGTTCAGTTAGGCGTCCAACTTCCCCTCGGGTCATGGTATCACCATCTGTGGGGTCGAGCCCCGTGTCGAGCACTGTGCCGACAGCTCAGAGCCTGGAGCCTGCTTCGGATTCTATCTGTCTTCTGTCTCTCTCTCTGCCCTCTCCTGCTCATGCTCTCTCTTAAAAGCAAACATTAAAAAAAAAAAAGAAGACTGTTGTGCAGAACTAATTTACTGATGTTAAAATCCAATCACGGTGTTACACAAAATAATATGGTGAAAGGATCTGTATGTATGGGACAGGTGCCTTTTAAAGGACAGCACCAGAGACAGGACTCACTCAGAGCCACGTGTGAGCACAGGTGCACACATGTATCAGAACACATAGGAAACAGACCAAATATGCCCTTTCTCTGTGTGGCGGGATCACAGGTGATCTTCCAGACTTTGCCCATTTGTGTCTTCTACTTATGCACCATGAGCATCTGGACAGTGGAGGGAAGGGCCCTCCAGGCAGCAAGCCCATAGTCCATGGTGTGTCAGAGGAGGCCCGGGAGGCCGGTGGGCAAAGGACAGGCGATAAGGTCTGAGGAAGAGGGCTGGGAGAAGACACCACGGTGAGCGCTTGGCTTGCATCGTGGGGAGAGACAGAGTCCTTGGGCGCCTTGAGTAGGTGGACGTGATCTGATGCAGGCGTCAACAGGAGCACCGGCTGCAGTGCTGTGAACAGTAGGAAGGAAGCAGGAGAGAGCAGGTAGGAGGCTCAAAGCAATCTAGGCAGGAGGTGAGCAGAGTCAGCACAAGTGCAGAAGCAGGAAGGGGGCAGAAGTGGCAGATTTATCCTGAAAACCAGAACCAACAAGATGCACTGAGAAAACTGAGGTGCTGAACCTGTGGGAGAAGCAGGCTGCCGGGCAGGGGTCTCGCAGGGGAGCAGGAGCCCACCTGGAAGCCAGGTGTGAGATGCGCTCAGACAGGAATCAGAGCCAGCAGGGGAGAAGGCTGGGGGCGGGGGACGGAGGGGGAGGACGGCTGGGGGAGGGGGGCGGGGGGAAGGCTGAGGCGGGGATGGAGGGGGGAAGGGCCCCATCCGTAGGCAGCATGACCCCCATCTCAGCACGTAGGGGGCCGCAGCTGCTCAGGCAGCTAGGACGTGGACCGCCAGGGAGTGACACACGGAGCTGACAGCCGGCCTGCAGTGGCTTGAAGGTTGCCATGTGCTCAAAGGATTACTGGATCTGCAGAGAGTGGGCCGACAGTGAGGAGCTGCAGCCAAAGAGTGAGACACAGTCACAGCGGCCTGCAGTTATGGGGTGAAGGCGACAGCGTGAGAGACCCAGGAAGGCAGAGGACAGGTTCAGAGAACCGAAGGAGCAGGTGCTGGAAGATGACCTGTGGCACATGACCTTCATTTTAAAGGCTGGCTCAGGGGATGGTGTGAGAAGCAGAAAGACCAGCCAGATTCCTGGAATAAGCCACCTGAGAAATACCAGTGACACAGGCTGTCAGGTGGTGGTGAAGGAGACAGCGGGGCATCTTTGGGACACTCAGATGACTGTAGGCGGGACAGGAGGGAAAACAGGCAATCGAGTGTGACAAGGTCTGTGGATGGGACCAATGGGTAGGCAGAAGGGGCAGGCTTGGTGAAAATAAAGTCACGTCGGGGCGCCTGGGTGGTTCAGTAGGTTAGGCATCGACTTGGGCTCAGGTCATGATCTTGTAGTTCATGGGTTTGAGCCCCGCGTCAGGCTCTGGGCTGACAGCTCAGAGTCTGGAGTCTGCTTGGATCCTGTGTCTCCCTCCCTCTCTCTCTCTCTCTCTCTGCCCCTCTCCTGCTCACACTCCAGCTCTCTCTCTCAAAAATAAAAATAAACATAAAAAGATAATCTATAAAAAAGAAAATAAAGTCACGCCAATTCTGGACGTGTGTGATCCTTCAGTCTTTGGAGCGGGACCATCAGGCAGACAGCTGGATACAGATGTGGAGCTCAGGAGAGGGCAGGGCTGGGGACAGCACGGCCAGAGTCTCCAGCCGACGTATGTACAGGCGGCTCCTACAAATCGAGTGGAGGTGGGAAAGGAGACAGGGCTGCAGCCAGGTAGGCCGACAGCTGACTGTAACCAGGGCTGGGGTTCTGCTGCGGAGTGTGACCGGGGAAGACCGGGTGTTCTCAAGAGGACTAACCACAGATCACATGATCTAACCTCGAGAGAAGTAAAATGAGCCCAAGGTTAGCATGGGTTGGTCATCAGATGTTCACACAGAAAAAGACGGCCCAGTTAGCCTTGGATGCTTGGTGGAGAGAAGTCTGGGAAGCATATTTTCGGGAATGCCCATCTAAGCACCGGCCACGGGTCAAGGGACTGAGAAGGCCACTCGTATCGTGGGCTAAGATGACATTTAATAGTTGTTCTGACTTGAGGCTTTGCAAACCTTCTCATGGCCTATGGGGTCCGTCTGTCCCCCAGGGGCGTGTAGACTGGCCAAGGAGACCTGGGTACTGTCCACACCCACCTGCAAGGCATTTTCCTCATTATAAATGAGCAACACGGTGCCCTGCGAGTTTCCTGAAAGCAAACCAGGTCCCGACAAGAGGGTCCGCTCTACTCTGGACCCAGAGCGAATCCACTAAGGAAATTCTATTCTGTGCTTAGCACTTGGGATGCACTGAAGAGTCAGAACAGATGCCCTGCTCTCAAGAAACTTGGGAGTCCAACTGGAGAAGAAAAGCTTTCTGACCCCCACAGACGCCCCCAGTAGGAGGGCCACGGGCTCAGGGCTGTCCGGGGTCGGTAAACAAAACCGGTGCCTGAGAAGACCTCTGCAGACCTGGTGGTGCACACGGACCCTGAGTCTTCCCAATGGCCCTGCCAAGCAGGTCAGGGAGGTGGCACGGTGGAGGCAGAGGGGCTGTGAGGTGGGCTCACGCGCCTCTTCCTCTGAGACACCGCTCTTGACAGCAGCAGGGAGAAGCCAGCACCATGTGCGCTGGGTCCCACCTCACCTTGAATTTATTTTCAAAGGTGGCAACTGGGTGAGATCACTGTTGGTGAGAAGTGGGCCTGAGTGGCCTCGTCATTCCCGGAGCGGATGGAGGAAGGAGTGGGGCCACAGCGGAACCCAATCACATGCTTCAGAGTGAGGAAGAGCACGCCTCTCACGTCACAACCCTCCAACAGACAAGACAGAAATCAAATCTGGTCTGCCTTGTAACTGAGGACGCTTCCCTCCCTGGCGTCTAAGCGGGAAGATCTCAATGGCCTGTGGTGGGGCACACTCCTGCAGCGTGATGTGCCCGTCGAAGGAGGAAACCAGTGCACAGAAAGGTCCAGAAAGCTTCCCAACTCCTCCTGCAAGTGCAGGACACCACAATCTAGGACATGGGGCCGCTGCAAAGGACGGCTGTCCAAAGAGCATGGGGACCAGGACGCAGGGACAACTCATTTCTATTAACGTTAATAAAAAGTCGATGCAGGCATTCGTGCCTCTGAGAGGAATACTTAACCCCAAGGAGGTGAGTAATGATGCGCAGCGCTGAAAACCAGGTCAAAGAGGGTCCAGAAAAGAAGGCAGTCCCGTGCCTTGTACCCAGCTCCCAACAAACCACGTGTTTGTGAACAGCTGCACTTCCACCTCGTCACTCGTGTGATGCTTTCGAAAGCGTGTCGCCCAAATGATGCTCTTCTCTGAAGCAGTCGAGACAGAAGTCCCTCTTTAAAGCTGAATGAATACTGGAGCCTGGGTGGCTCAGTCCACTGAGCGTCTGACTCTTAATTTCGGCTCAGATCATGATCTCAACGTTGTGAGATCAAGCCCTGAGTCGGGCTCTATGCTAAGCACCTGTTTAAGATTCTCTCTCTGACCCTCCCCTACTTGCACATGTGTGCTAAGAGGGGAGGGGAGGGGGGACGGGAGGGAAGGGAAGAGCCATTGAAGTCTCCCCTTGAGCACCAGCCTCAAGCACACCCCACCCGCCTGAGGCCCCCGCTGGGCGTCCCCTGCAGCTGCAGGCTGACGGGCCGCTGAGAGGCCTGAGGACCACACTGCACCCTGCGCCATCTCCCAGCGGCTCAAGACAGAAACCTAGGGGCTGGCCGTGACCTCTTTTCCCTAACCCCTCAAATCCACTACACCCCCAAGTCCCACAGCACTTTTCCAGAAACTGTATCGAGTTCTCTAATGCTCTCCAGCACAGGAGCCCCACCCCTGCCTCCCATGGGCACCTACACACATCGCCACATGCTCTTTTTTAAAAACACGAACTGGATCACCCCGCGCTGCAGCTTCAGCCCTCGGGCACCCAGGACACCACGTCACCGAAGCACGCAAGTCCCAAGCCGGAGACGCCTCTTGGCCACAGGGGTCAGGGGGGTGAGCACGGTGGGTGGGTAGAGCAGGCTCGGCTCACGGGGTGGTGGCCAAGTCAGGGGTTGTGCCACCACGGGCCATTCATGGAGGCTTGAGCTGGGGGCACAGCTGCTCTCTGGGGTTGAGCCAACCTCTGTCTCTGCAGCACCCTCAGAGAGAACTTCTCCCATCAGCCCCATCTTACAAATGAGGAAACTGAGGCACAGAGATGACAAAGAGCTGCACAGCAGAGCCAGGACTGATGCCCGGGCAGCCTGGCGTGAGTGCGTTCCGATGAGGACATCGCTGCCCCCCGCCCCCTCCCAGAAGGCCGTCGGCCTGGAGGCCGAGCAGCAGGGGTGAGGGCACGAGGAGAGGGCTCTGGATGGGACCCTCGGCTGCCCCGGCCTTTGCACACCGCCGGGACAGCAGGAGTCGGCACGCGGCACCTGCCGGGTGCCCAAGCAGTGTTTTGAAGGGATGGGCAGGTTCGAGAAAAAGAAAGGACACCGTCCCGTCCCATTGTCCCTCACTTCCTACGCGGCACCGAGGACCGCAGGCCGAAGCTTTGGTGAAGGGAGACTGAAACACCGAGGGGGGCGCACGTGTGCATGGGGACCTCGCGTGCAGCCGGCTCTGTTACAGCAAATCCGACCACGCTGGTTCGTTGGCTGCCTGTTTCCAGGCTTTGTTTGTTTGGTTACCATCACGAAGCAGGTCATAAAAAGGAATTCGCACGTAACAGGCAAACGTGTGCACGTGTGTACAAGGAAAACGTGCCACCTCCCAGTCCCTGGGGATCCTCACTGTCTCGCTGATCCCATGGCACCAGGGCTCCCAATCCTTCTGGGTCCTTGACCGCCAGCATCAGGGAGAAGTGAGGCTGGGCCCTGTTCCTTCTCCCTCCTTCCACATCAGAAACACGGCCTGGCCTTCTGACGACGAAGATGACGACAACAACAGAAGCCACCAGGCCTGTGCTGCCCTCCATCCCCAACGGCTCAGCCACGTGCCTGGAAGACACGAGCAAGTTCCCACTGCAGACGGACAGCCTGAGCCACGGGCTTCCTGCGTCTGAGGCTGCGGACACGCGTCCACGCCCTGCTCTCACTCCTGTCCGAGGCGCCACGCCCAGAAGCGGGAGTCCAGGGAGGCCAGCAGCCGCGGCAGCGAGCAGGCGACAGCACCGCTCAGGACCCGCTTCCTGCGGCCGCAGAAGCTCCCGGCACGCCGCGGGGCACCTGGCCAGGAGGGGTGCCCACGCCGCCCCGCGGCCCGTGTGCTGCTCCGAACCTGCCGGGTCCCGTGCCGGACAAGAAGCAGAACACGCTGCTGTTCGAGAGGCGCCCCAGAGCCACTTTCACGAGGAGGCCCTCACGGCAGGCGCCGGTGCGTTCCTGGCTTCTCAGCGAGGAAACAGCTCCCTCGGGCCTCACCTCCTAGACTCTCCCGAAGTTCAGACACTTCCAGAACCAGGCGAACAAGCAAGCTGGTTGGGCACCACGTTCCATCCAACCACTTAGAGTTCCAACCCCTCCTTGGGTTCGGCTGCATGTAGGAAACGAGGCGTCTGCCCATCTCCAGAGAGAAAACTACCCAGAATGTGACACCGGCTCAGGATGCAGCAGTGTTATTAGGTCGGACAGTCAGAAACCACTGCTCTTCACCGTGAACTACAGAAGTAACCTTACGTCAGTCGGCCTCGGATTTGGCAGACGCTGCGAGCAGCAGAGAACTTGCAGGGCTTCCCAGGTGAAAAGGTCGTAACGCGATGCTAAGGAAAATCTGCGGTAAGAGAACGATAGGTGGAGAATACGCTAACTGAGGAATTATTTCATCCATCCACCGACCAACTGCTGAGCGCAGATGGACTCCCAGTGCACGGAGCGTGTTTTCAGAGATGTAGCTGACACGTAACACCGTGCAACACAGCGGTCCGGTACCTGTTCACATCGTGAGAGGGTCGCCTCGGTAAGCCTAGCGGACGCCCCCCTCCCACAGTTCCCAGTTTTGTTTTCTCGTGATGAGAACTTTTAAGACTCGCTCTCGGCAGCTCTCACGTGTGCGCTGCGCGTTACTAACTATGGTGACCTGTGTACAGCACCCCCGCGCTTCCTTATAACCGGGAGTCCGTACCTTTGACCCCCTTCACCGCTTCACCCCCGCCCCCCGGCAGCCATCGATGCGCCCTCTGGGTCTGTGGGCTCAGTGTTTGGTTTGCTCCTAGAGCCCACATGTAAGTGAGAGCATACGGTGTTTGTCCTTTTCTGACTCATTTCACGTGGCACAACACCCTGAAGTCCATGCGTTGTTGCTGCAAACGGCAGGATTTCCTGCTTTCTTGTGGCTGGGTCCAACGCCACATCTTGGTCCTCCGTACCCATCGGTCTGTCTCCCTGATGCCCCCGCCTCTCCTGGCCTGCGGACGCCAGGGACTGATGGCTGAATGCCTGCCAAGCCTGGCATTACTGTGCTTCACAGATGCTAAGCCTGCAGTGGTCACCTGCTGATCACAGAAATGAGGACGAGGACCATTTTCTCTAAGAATGACGCGACGTGCTGCTGCTGACAGAACCCAGGAACCACATTACTCCTCGGGAAGCGCACAAGAGCCTCAGAGGACTGCTTCCTACGGGCTTCCCAGCATTTCTACTTCCAAAATTAGACTTCTACTGGGAAATGTATTGAGAAACCGGAACTTGGCTATTCTACTTGCTACCTGATTTTAGATTTACACAAGGGCTGCAAGGACAGCACCCAGCACCCCGGGGTCGACATGTCCCACGATGCCAGCACACCGTGCAGCTATGAAAGCCACACCACCACTTCCTCAACCTTGGACCCTCCTCAGACTTCAGCGGGCTGTCCCCGAACACCCTCTGACTTCTCCTGGGCCTCACACTGCATTACTCGTGTGTCCTCGGTGTCCCCCAGCTGTGACAGCTTCCTGACACTCCTGAAGGGGAATCATCAGCTCCTGGCAGACCATTCCTCAAGCTGGGTTTGCCTGTTCACCTTCCGGGTGCCGTGTTTTTAAAGATGTGTCTCTGGCACTACTAGGATCGAAAGCACAAAGACTTACAATATCTCGTAAATTATTCTTAGTAACGGAGGCACAGGCACCCCCCCTTCTCTCCTGTCACAGCTCATTTAAGCTGCACCAAATCTAACAAGGTAACCTCTCAGCCCTTCCACATGAGCCTCTGGAATGGCCTTTGGAAAAGCCTAGCGTACTTTCGGGAAGCAAGCAGTAACGAATCTGGCCCTTCCACAAGGCCGTTCTGGAAGAAGTAAGAAGTGGCTACAAATCTTGTTAGCTGTTTCGCTGACAATAGTTCTGAAGGAGGGACGGTCTCAACACAGTGCGCTCTGTCCTGCCGCTGTCACACGTCACCCGGGCGTCTGCTGAGAGCAATGCCGTGGACGTGGGCAGCGACCAGTGCGCGGCTGGAGAGATTTATGCACAAGGTGAAGTGCCGGCCTACGGAAATGAACTACCGATTTAGCTGCTTAAATAACCAAACAGACTGTACCTGTTTTACAAAATTACTTTCGTGCTCCCATCAGAACACAGGTGAGAAGTGAGTTCTGATGAACGCAGTTGAGAACCTGGAGATGCATCTATGCCGACACCAAGCAGTAGCTAAAAATTCTATTCTCTGCTACTCGCAGTAAGCCCAGCAGCAGCTGGACTTCTCAGGTCACACGTGCTCGGGGCAGGTTTCTCACGCTCCCCCAGGTCAGCGCCTCCCTTTCTGCTCGCGTGGAGGCCAGGGCACACCCGCCAGCTCTGCCTGCTCCCTGCCTGTCCTCACACGCGGCACGGCTCACACTCTGCACGGCCACCACGCCCGCAGCCCCTGGAAAGCATGCGGCTGCTTGCCCGGGGGGCTCAGGGTGGCCGGAAAAGCCCACCGAGTGAGCAGCAGCGTCAGGACAGGGAGGCCGGTCGGGACGGACCCGGGAAGAGGCCTGGAGGGTGAGCCCCGTCAGGGAAGTGCGCCGCTCTCCTGAGCGGGCCTGACCCCCGGCCCACACGCCCTCCCTCCCCAGCGCCCCTCTACCTAGGGGGCTCCCCGCTAACTGTCCTCCTGTCAGGCGCCCTTGACGCCGCCCACTCCACCCACGGCACCGAGCGCCAGGCACGACTGCACACACAGCACTCACCGTGGGGAGCGCGGCGGGCATTACCCGGGCCCTGGTGCATCTGGAATACGGTGGAGGCAGGCCGACCCCGCGCGGACAGGGAGATCCCCGGGAGGGTCCTGAGCCAGGAGAGTGGCCCCCGCTGGTACCTGCGGAGCGAGGTGACCCCAAGAGCGCGCGGAGCCCAGGTGTGGGAGAGGCGGCCGCGGGTCACCTCGGCTACACTGCACCTCCAAGTCCACCTCCTTGGACTCCCACGGGACAGTGGTCACGGCTCTCGTGACTACTGCTTGTCCACGCAGAGCACAGAGGAGGCTGCAGGGACTGAGGCTGCCACAGGGCTCACACCTGAGCACCACACAGGACGCCGCTGCCACGCACAGCCACGGTCACACGCTTTCCTGCTTTTTTGTTCCCGTTGGCTACTGTGCTTTTCCGTTCAGTGACGGTGCAAACTCACTACAGAGCTGTGTCTTCTACGTGTGTGAAGACCCCCACCCCGCTGCAGACTCGCGCAGAGAGGCAGCCCCTGCACTCGAGGATCTTCTGAGGCCTTCTCGGGGCCACAGCATGACTCTCCAGCTCACACCGTCCCCCAACCCCGGGAGGAGAGCCCGCCCACACCCCAAAACCCTCCAGAAGGATGCAGCTCTGTGGCTCCCGCACATCTCCAACACCCCGGATCTCACCTCCAACCCCTCCCGCTATGCCGGACTTCACTCAAAGCTCTTTGTCCTCTGACTACGCTCCCCCCCCCCATGCAGCTAGCTCATGTCAAGTCTGCGAGTTGCCTGTCCCGCCCATCTCTGTGCCTGGCCCTTACTACCTGCTTGGAGCGTGCTGAGAGAGCTGGCGCCCCAGCAATTCACTCCAGTGTGTCAGAAGCGCGCCAGGAAAAGGGAAAAGAGCAGAACAGCAGCGCTAGAAACCAGAGAGGCTGCAACATTACTTCTCTCTCTCACCTGTGTCTCACTACATTCGTATCAAGCACCTTATACTTTAAGACAAACCCTTCTTTATCTGCTTCCCGTAAGATTCTCGAGAAGCTGTGTGAGTGAGGGAGGGCCATTACCACCCCCCACGGGAGGCTGAGCGGACAGACTCGGGGAGCCCGAGGACTAGTGCCCGCAGGCCTGCTCCCGATGGGACCAGGAGCAAGCAGAACCCGGATGCCTGGACGCAGGGCCTTCGTCACGGATTGCATCTGGTAAGTTGTGCCAACACCATGACCCAACGACAGGCGACGGGGCACAGCCGACTGCACATAAGGGACAGACAGTAAGAGCACGAGGGCCAAGAAAGCCTTGTGCAGAAACGCTTAATGCGACAGACCACTGACTCGGCGTTTCGTCGGGACGAGTGAAAGGCTCAGTGCTCCTTCCCCTCTTCGTACTGGAGAACACCTACCGGGCGGTGTCCGCTGTTCTTAGACTTCATACTTAGGACTCCATTAATCCTCGTACGAAGCCCACGTGTTAGAAAGTGGTTTCATCCCCACTTTACAAATGTGGAAACTGAAACACAGTGAGGTTAGGCAACGTGGCCAACGTCCCATGCGACTCACGGTGATGACGTCGGAGTTCTCCCCAGGGCGGCCTGTCAGAGCCGGTTTTCTGAACCAGCACGCTACCTGCTTTTGTAGCGTACACCCCATCCTGCTAGTGTGGCCTTACTATTCTGGGGCAGGACGCCACCTCCGTGACACAACGTTAGAGCGGGAACAGCCGCCGTTGATAAACTGCACCGTTACGGGCACTGGAGTAACATGCGTACATGAACCTATTAATCCCCGCCGACCCCCCAGAAGACTACGTCCTTCAGCGTGGAAGCAGGAAACCGGCCCAGGATCACGGGGCTCGTGAATGGGACAGCTCCTATGGGCGGGACTCTATTCTGACCCAAAGCCCTCCCTCCACACTCGAACGTCCTGGCACATCCTCTGGATTGGCTGGAAACCACATGTCATGGTCCCCGGGTGTCCCTCCCCAGGGAGGGAGAGAAGACAACGCTGTGCATAAGTTACTAACGAGGAGGCGCGTCCACGCGGTCAGAGCAAGAGAAGACAGGCCTCCGCGAGACACTTAACGTGTGCACGGTGTGCACAGACACACAAGCATTCAGCTGCCACTGTGGCTCTTCTACACCCTGCTTCTTCACTTTTGCGTGTCATGAAACCCGAGACCAGACACACCTAGGTGACAAAGCCTGCCGTGTGTGCAACTTTCTTAGCCTTGTACTTAGCTGTGTGCCACACATAGTCAGGAAGTGAAACCGTGGCTTTGCGGGAGAGAGCTGTGCCTACAAAAATCTATTTGCCATTAATATGAGCAAAACGATGGGTGTTACACTGTAACTTTAACACATAAGGGAGAAAACCATACACCACGGGGGAGGTATTTACATAACGTGGTCATCTGATTACAATAAAACAGATTCTAATTACCTTGACCGAATCCAGTAAACTCCTAGGAAAAAATCGCTTCAAACCAACATCTTTTCTGAAATATAAAAAGAAGCGTATTAACAAATAACACCACCAAATCAATTAACATAATGACATTGTTGCAAGAACATAAAAGCAATTTAAATTCTTTGTCCTTCCGTATAGTATTCAGGAAGGAAGGAAGGAAGTAGACTAAAGCTCCAATTTACCAGCACAGTCACAGAAGGGGTGGGACATCATTTTCTCGACGTGAGTAGAAAATACTAGTAGGAGTTGGTTTCAGTAGAAGGTTTCTTTCCTTTTTTGCCCCCTCACTGTTGACAAGCCCTGTCCACACAGCGCGTCTTGGCAGACCACGGTGTGGGAACACACTGCTCTTTCCCAAACACCGCTGGAAGGGTTAGCCTGCAAACGCCGGTTTCACTGGGTGACAGATGTGCAGGGAAAGCAGACCGAGCGGAGTAGGAGCAGGTCTGGGATAAAACATGGAAGTTTAAAAAACACTCCTTGAAGTAATCCTGAAAGTGGACTAGTTTATTTAAGTGAACCGTCTCTGATTAAGGGACTCATCTGGCTAACCACAGTTTATCATCTCAGTTCCACACCGGAAATAGCAATCAAGAAATCAGGTGATCTGTCTAATGTCAGAAAGCGGAACGTGTGGAAATGCTGGGAGGCCCCGTGATCTCTGTAGCTCAGGCTGCAGAACCATCGTTACTACGGCGAGCCTCGAACTGGAAGCGCTCAGGCCGAGAAAACTGACAAGAAAGACTTCATCAGTCTCCTTTCCACTCCCTTTGGTGCCAAGGGCGCCGGGACCTTCGGCCACTAGATGGCCCTCATGTGCTGGTAAGACAAAAGGGAGCCTCTGCAGCGCGGCAGAGGACAGGGCAAGTCAGGGGACAGGGGGGCGGGTACAAAAGCATCAAGCAGGAAAACACGGAAACTGGAATCTTTTCAGAACTACATAAGGAAACTACAAGCTAAATGGAAACTCTTTAAAAAGGAATACAAAAGGGATGACTTCTTACCGCTAACTTTAAGTTAGTGGTCATTGTGAACAAACCGACAGCAATCAGGTAGCGTCTATGCGGCTGAGCCTGTACCCAAACATTCCAATCCCTTGTTCCGTAATGGGACTACTGCTTAGCACCTGAACCAACACGCTCCTTGCTAAATCCGAAATCGGCCTCCGTTCCCATCCGTTTTCACTGTTGTTATTATGTTCACTACATCCTTATAAAAATTCTCTCAACCTCCACGACATACTGTTTTCCTGATTCTGCCTACTCAGTTAATTCACACAACCCACTTATTTTTATCATATCTTCATTATATTCTTAACATATTTAATATATTTTATTACATTTTTCATTTACTATACTTTCCATTTATTTTTCTAACCACCTCCCTTTGTAACTCTCCTTGCCTATCTTCCAGCTCGGCATCATCTACTGTGATTCATCTACTGCGATCAAATCGCAGGGTGTAGACGAGGGAGTGTCCCCCCCAGGGTCTTCCCTTTGCCCTGAGGGTGCGGGTGCTGCTCTCCAGGGAAGGAGAACAACAAGCGGGGAGAGAACAGCCTGGAATCCTGAGCACTTTCCCCCTATTCTCCTTTCAGGGCAACTGTCCATCATAAAAAGCACTTCTCACAGAGAGAGCTCCCCACTGGCCTCCTCGCCGTGCCCCAGGACAGACGCCCCAGGACAGACGGAAGCCGGAGGCTGTCTATTTGTAGGATGGGAAGGCTAATTTCCTGCTGCCAACAGTGGTGCTGAGGATGGAACAGGAAGGTGTGAAGTCTCTACAACACTACGGGGGTGGTTTCCTTTCCTCCAGAAAGAGCACAGATGCCCCCCTGCCCCCTGCTGTCTGAGCAGAGGGAGGTGTGACCCTTTTCTGCCATAAGCAGAATATGCAATGGGGAGGGGGTCAGCGAGAAGAGCAGGCGGGAGGAGGGCTGGCAGGTGCCTAGGAAGGGGGGAGTGTGCAGTACAGGAAGTGAGAGGTGAAGAGATTCAGATCTTCTGGACACAAGGCTGTTAATGCCCAGTGACTGGACATATGTGAGAGGACCCCTCGCCCCAAGAAGGGGAGGCTGGGGGTGGGGGCGGGTCTGTTTCAGACGTGTGGGGTACAAGCAAGGTGTACCTCCTAGTGGGGCTTCAAGGAGGCAGCCGGCCACCAAAGTGGATGAGGGGGAGGCCCAGGGCAGGACTGTCCTGACTGTGAGACCAGCCCTGCTGGGACTCAACCACATAAGGCATCCACTTTTCGTAGAGTCAAGTGGAAAGCAAAAAATTTATCCTACTCGTTTCTGTCACAAATGGGAAAATTAAAGATGGACCAAAAGGGCTGTATGTTTCATGAAAAATTAAAGAGGGCATACTTCTTCGTGAAAATGAAGGCGATTACTAGGCGTCACTTTTACTTCCAAGATGAAGACAACTCCATTTGGGGGGCGAAAAAAAGCTAAGACCAACTAGTGCTAACAAGTATATAGTTTAGCTTTTCCAACTACTTCTGAGCGATGGCTCTGTAGCGTTTGTCCATGTGCTAGAACTCTTTCAAATGTGACACCTGGCAAGTGGGAAAATAAAAATGAGGCTGAAGTAAGCAAAATCACTGAAAAAATGCAACAACACATTTCCATTCATTTGATCAGGAAGCCAGGCTACTGGAGGCTTCACGGTGGAGGCCGCCGAGAAACCCCCGGGCGCCGCGTTCTAAGTTTCAGCGAGGGCCCATTACACACATCCAAACCTGGACTCTCTCTTAGGACCCCCGCCAGGCACAGCAGCCTGTCCCACTTTGCACACGAGGCCACGTCTGCCAGCCTCCTGTCTGTGGAGTCGAGCTCAGCTCCTTGCGCCGCGGCCCGAACGTGCATCTGAGCCCGAACTCCACAACCGTGAGAGGACGTTAACCAACCAGATACCGCTACGTCTTGAACACGACACAGCTCTGTTACGAGGCCTTTGCTATGAGGTAATTCCTTACTATACAGATGACTGTCAAGGGTAGAGCCTGCATTCACATAAACTCATTTGACAAAACATGATCTACGAGAGTCTTTTAGAATCCTGCCGAACCCAACCCCAATTCCCAAACTCAAGCATGAGGTTTTCAATTTCCCCATGAGTTCAAAGGACCCTTCCCAACCTGCAGGCAGCTGACAAGACATTAGTATTAGGTGAGAGCCATACTGTTCATTGCAGTGGGCCTGTGAAGCGATTTATACTTAAATTAGTTAAAATTCATCTAAAAATCTAGTTCCCCAAACCACAGGAGATTCTCAACGACAGAGAACAAACTGAGGGCTGACGGAGGGAGGCAGGTGGGGCCTGGGCTGGCCAGGTGTGGGGACCAAGGAGAGCACTTGTCCTGATGAGCCCTGGGGGGTGTAGAAAAGTGACAACTGAGTTCTACTCCTGACACTGTACATTAACTCGCTGAAACTTAAACACAAATACACAAATAAATAAAATAAAAATCTAGCTCCCTGTCGCGGGGGCTGCATCGCGGGGCCTCAGTGGCCTCACGTGGCCCATCGGGCAGACACTTCCGCCACCGTAGATGCTGCGCTGGGCCGCCACGGTGAGTCCAGGGCCCGGGGCCGCGGGTCGAGGGCTCCTCAGGAAGGGCAGGGGGGATGCTGGGCACGGCCGCACGGCCACCGCGGGACAACAACGCGGGGCCAGAACCCCCCGAACCGGGGCAGGGGGGCGGGTGCCCGCAGCTCTCACGGACGGAAAGCAAGGCTGTGCTCGTCCTTCTGCGCACAGCGGGCGCCGCCCCTTCCCAAGCAGCTGCACGGAAGGAGCCGCCCGACGGGGAGGGTGCGGTCCCCAGATCAATATAAATATACTGGCTGAGATTTAGGGATCCTGGGCCTGAAAACTGTATTTGTGATCAATTTTAAACCAGAATCCTCTGGATGAATGTTGACTTTTCCTCTGTCCTTCACCGGAAGTACTGAAACCATTACTGACGGACAGGACTTCCTTCTCCTTCCCTTTTGCTCAGCCTCAAAGCTGTGCCCTGACACGTGGCCGACGACCCGCATCCCGGTGCTGCCCACACACGCAGCCCGGGGGAGGGGACACACCCCCTCCCTCCTGCAGCGCGCCTCCCCGACTCCCGCCCAGGTCTACACACACCAAGAGGAACTCTCCAGAGCCAGAGCGCACCGGGTCCTGCCTAGACACCCTCAGCCTGCGGCCCTGTCCTGCACACGCGCATCCAAGACCACAGACCCACATGCAGGAGGCTTCTGCACCTGAGTTCAGAATTAGCTTCACTACAAACAAGTTCTTGTGTCAAAGACAAATTTATTTGCCCTTTGGCGCTGCTTCTGAGAACGCTGTGACCTTGGTTAGCTAATACTCTGTGGGCATAATTCCTCAAAGATTTAAAGCCCAGGCAAAAAAGCAACCAAACCTGATGTTAAAAATATATAACTAAAACGTGCATTTTCATATAGTACCTCTCTTATCCTTGCCCCCAAACTCTCGGAATTGAGTATCTTTAATATAAAAATACCACTGAGATATTTAACCTCTAAAATACCTTAGGCCTCTTAAAAACTGATAAATACGAACATTCTCTAACTGCAGGAGAGAAGGCTATCTCTCGGCTGGGTCCAGTGCTGCGGTCCTCCCTTGGAGCTGGGTGTGGCATGTGACCGAGACTCAGCCGGCGTCCCTCCGAGGGCCAGTACTCTGTACACACCTGTGGCCTTGCAGGGACGGGGGAGAATGCCCGCCTCCTTCTCCTCTGTGGGGCTGGAATACAGACGTGACTGGGACACTGGGTGGCAGGCCACCGATGCTGGGGTGGCCAGATTAAAGAGGCTGGCACCCTGCTGACAAGGAGCGCTGACCACCACTCTGTTCTGCATGAGAGAAATGACCCTCTGTCTTAGTCAAGCCACTGTCAGTTCATGCAGCTTCTTCTCGTCTCGACCTATGGCCACAGGCAGCTAAAGAAAGCACTAGATTGCTATTAAGAAAAGAGACAATGAAAACAATGCAAAATTATAATCAGCTTCAGCTAATTTTACATCATAAATTTGTTTTCATTCAAGAAATACCGGGGGCACCTGGGTGGTGTAGTTAGTTAAGCATCTCTTGATCTCAGCTCAGGTCATCATCTCACAGTTCCTGAGTTCGAGCCCCACGTTGGGCTCTGAGCTGATGGCGTAGAGCCTACTTGGGATTCCGTCTCTCCTTCTCTCTGTCCCTCCCCAACTTGTGCACGTCTGCACGTGCATGCTCTCTCTCTCGCTCTCTCTCAAAATAAATAAATAAACTTAAAGTAATGAAAGAAAAAAGAAAAGAAACACCAACGGATGGAACACCTATAAACGTCAGACACCACTAGGTGATGGTGCTGGGGACGGTAGGAGACCCCCACCCGTGCAGCTGACATTCTAGCAGAGGACAGAGACAAGGACGCCAACAACTGCAGAGAGATGGGTTCCATGCAAAGACTTGAGAACACAATTCTTAAAAAGGCAAAAAACTACTTAGTAAGGAAATGAGCAGAAGTGAAAAAGAGTTCGTTTAAAATGATTTCCACAATACATCTCTGTAGTTTGAAGAAGAATCGCTGGAACGTGAGATTATTTCTTCAACAATATCACAGTCGGAATGGTAACTGAAACCCAGGTTTATTAGCTTATTCCGGTTAATCTGTCATTGTCACAATGCAGTTGTTAAGCTTGAGAACAAAACATTTTTCTTCAAACCTCTGATCTGACCTCCTGCAGCAGCGCCTTCCCCTCCCGCCCTCCTTTGCTCATGAAGGTGTAAACGGAGTCTCATCCCTGCCCACGCTCTGTGCCCTGGAGGCGTGAGTCTGAGGGAGGGCACATTCGGGCCAGGGGGGTGGTCACCGCCACACATCTCCCCTTTGCCTACAGACAGGGCACACTGCTTCCACCAAGGCTGCAAAGACAGGGAAAGCAAGGCTAAGTCTTTGGCTGCTCTGAAGGAAAACTAGAGAAGCTCCTACAAAGTGCGAGACGGCGGCCCAGTGACCGTCAGCATGATCCCACGGTTATTCTGAACCGCGGTAAAGCTGGAGGGGGGTCTTCTCCACCAGGCTGTGAACAGAGGAGACTGTCTTTACATTTTCTGACAGGCACTAAGCAACATGTGGACAATTTCACAACTTTTCTCCTTACTGGCGAAGAGAGGGACCACCCGGAAATAGATGAATAGGAAACAAGTGACATTCTGCATTCTGTTCGAGAAAACATCCACCTTCCGAAGTGGCTCGGCGTTGCCAGCAGTACTGGGTAGGAAAGGGAAATGCCGAGGCCCCCGCGGGCCCGGGGCGGCCAGGTCCCTGGGGCAGGACGGCCAGAGTCTGCTAGGAGCCGGACTACCCCTCGGCTGGCACCGGCCTCCCAGGAGCTGTGCAGGAAGACAGAATGGAGGACACTGCTTTACAAACCTTTAAAGCTTAAAGTATTGAGAAAATACCTGGAGTCGTTCATGAACTAAAGCCACCTTTCAAGAGGACAGAAACAGAACTTTACCACCAAAGATACATATAAAAGAATTTCTAAATAATAAACTTTACGAAAAAGGGAAACCGACCCCAGAAGGCCAACTGAGCAGACAGTGCTCAGGCGGGCAGGCCTCAGTGCGGGGTGAGGAGCACGGGGACCGCTGGCTGCGGGTTCCCGTGCCGCGCATGGACCCAAGGGTGGCAGCCGCTGAGCATGTCACCCCTGGCTCTGGAAGGAGCCCCCCCCCCCAGAGCCCCACCTGCCCACGCCCGGGCCACCGGGAGACTTGAGTGACTTGGAGGAATAGCAGACTGACACAGTCCTGGCACCATCACACGCATGCGCCGGCAGCAAGAGGTCACTGGGGACAAAGAGCAGATCACATCCCAAGAAAAGAACCTCTGGAACTGAAAAGCACCAATGGTGAGATGAAACACGAGCCGACGAGGTGACAGAAAGACTACTTAGAAGGGAACAGAGGGCTTAGAAGACAGATCCAAGGACGGGACAGACGAATGACATAGAAGCAGAGATGGGAAATGGTTCAGAGCTGGTCCCGATGTCCCTAGCTGACAGTTCCAGAGCTCATGGCATACACCTCCCGGATGGAAGATGCAAATCCAGAGAGCCAAGCAGTCCATCCGTTCCCAGCTGGGCGAGGAGAGGAACGCAAGCTCAAGGCAGGCGTGAAGCTGGAAGGGCAGCCACAGAGAAATGGCAGCAGACGTGTCATGTGCTGTCCTGGAATGTCACCTGTCGAGTGTGGACGAGGAACGACGGGTGTGAAGGAGGACACTGGAAGGGCGGGCTGAGGTAAACACAAGAATGTTTAAGACACAAAACGGTGAACATGCAGCCAAACCAACAATGTCCGCCTGAAGTCACAGCAGCACCTAACACGTGGGCCTTGGCAGACACAACCAGCGTAAGGGCAATGGCGTGCGAGCTGGAAGGAGCCACGGAGAGTTAGCATGTCCCGAGGTCCTTGTACTACAGAAGAGGGGGTTAAGATAATTTACTGTTTTAATGTTATGTTTGTTTATTTTTAAGAGAGACAGAGACAGAGACAGAGACAGAGACAGAGCATGAGTGGAGGAGGAGCAGACAGAGGGAGACACAGAATCCAAAGCAGGTTCCAGGCTCCAAGCTGTCAGCACAGAGCACGATGCAGGGCTCGAACCCACGAACTGTATAATCGTGACCTGAGCTGAAGTCAGATGCTTAACTGACTGAACCACCCAGTCGCCCCAAAATAATTTTAAATCTAGATGTGGTTAAGTTAACTTAAAAGGTTAAAATGTAAGGGTAAGTAATAAAAGAATAGAAGTAGTTTATAAATTTCCAAACCATTAGAAACAAAAGTTTAGAATAAAAAAAAACCAATGAAGAAATAAACATCAAAAAGAAAAAAGAAAAAACCACACACCTACATATACACACACAAATCCCCTCCACAAAAAACAAAGTTAAAAAAAAAAAAGACAATAGAAATAAAGACAACAGAAGCCAGTCCAAAGCAATCAGTCATACTAATTAACACAAATCTATTAAACACATCAGCTAAAGGAAAGATTTATTAGCAAACTGGATTTGAGAAATCCCGCTCTATGAAGCTTATGGGACGTGCCCAAAAGTGTAAGGATGTGAAACAGTGGGTAGTAATATAAGTAAGACAAGAAAAGAACAGAAAAAGTAATATGAGAAAAGGAAAGGAAAACGAGGCCAGTGCTAACCTAAGACCAGACAGGAAAGTCCCCCTAAAACACGAAAGCACGACTGGGCACGCCCAGCGTACCCCAACTGTGACACGAGATTCAAGTAGGCAAGAAGACAAACACTCTGTGTTCAAATAGAAAAGCCCAAAACATAAAGCGAGCGTGAACTGAAATCGGCAGAGCTCTCGTCACACAGAAACTGACCTCGGTCACTGACGGGCCAGCCAACAAAACACTGGGACAGACAGACGCTGACAAGCTTGAATCGAAAGTGCACTGTAAAACCACACCAGCACATCTGTAAGGGCCGACCGCATGGAGCACACGCAGCAGGAGGTTGTAACCACAGGACCTGCGCAGCAGACAGACGCGTGCCCGCTGCTCGCCGTGTCTCAAGTGTCTCCCAGTGAGTGCCCGGGGAAACGATCGGACACCAGCCACAGAGACGGGCCCTACAAGACCCGAAGAAGCTGTCACCACCCAGACCCTTAAAAAGAGCTCCTTCAAAAAAATATCTGCACGTTTGCAAATGGGAAGGTAGGAATAAATCCACAAAGGTTTTAGGATAAACCTCAGATCTGGGGCGCCTGCATGGCTGTCAGTTGAGCGTCTGACTTTGGCTCAGGTCATGATCTTGTGGTTCGTGAGTTCCAGCCCCGCGTCGGGCTCTGTGCGGACAGCTCGGAGCCTGGCGCTGCTTCAGATTCTGTGTCTCCCTCTCCTTCTGCTCCTCCCCCACTCACACTCTGTTTCTCTCTGTATCTCAATAATAAATAAACATTAAAACAAAATTAAAACAAAACAGAATAAACATCAGATCTTGAAACCCAAAATTGAAAATAATTGGCAGATTTTACTACATTAAAAAAACAAAGAAAAAAAGGGACACCACCTGGGTGATTCAGTCAGTTGTGCCACCGACTCTTGATTTCAGCTCAGGTCTTGACCCCCGGGTCATGGGATCGAGCTCTGTGTTGGGCTCCTCACTGAGCCCGGGGCCTGAGATGCTCTCTCTCTCTCTGCCCCTCTCCCTGGCATGCACGCGCGTGCTCTCTCTCTCTGTCTCTCAAAAAAAAAAAAAAAAAAAAAAAAAAACCACACACACAAAAATAAAAAGCAAAATAAGAACAAGTTCTGTGTGATGAGAGCATCTGATCGCAGTTGATGGAGAAAGACAATTTGGGAAGAACATACAGAACAAATACTACAAACAGTTAATATGACAAAAACCTCTTAATAAGAAAACACATAAATATATTGGAAAAACTGTTAAGAAATACAGCCAATGTAAAACTAAAAAGGAATATGAAATGCCCCACATATGGGCAGGTGTTCAACAGTAATCAAACTGAAGTACATAAAACAAGCTATGATTTGTTGCTCAACAGGCCAAAACGAACATCGCCTCGCACTGGCACCAGCCCGCACCCCGCCCCCGGCGCTGACGCATAGACACACAGGGCCACACCTGTCTGATGGACTGACACACTGATGTGCAGTCCCTGGAAACGTGTCTCCAGAACGAGGCCATGTCTAGCATCACTGCTCGTCTATTAAACCATGTGCTGCACGGTGCTCTAAGAATATTCATCAAGACTGTAAGGCCGTGAAGGCGGTTAACGCTAATTGCTGGGATTCGCAGACTTTTATGTTGCATGACCGTGTAGTTTCAACGTTCTCCGGCTAGAATGTATCACAATCTCTGTACACAAATAAAAACTATCTCAAAAGACTCAACATTCAGTTAACAGATGAACTCTGAAATTCTTCCATGTGCTGTCTTCTTACTAAAAGTCTGAAGTGACTGTACAAGGTTGATGTTCATGCTTCGCAGTGGAAAGTGCGGGCAAACGCGCAGCCACGGCCGGCACAGCTCCGCACGCCGGGGCAGGCTTCAGCACGGGGACCCCGGAGCACACAGCGAGGACAGTCCGTGTGCAAGCAGGACCTGAGCCCAGACACTCGGCTGCAGGAGCAGCTCGGCCGGCCATCACCCAGAGAGAGGGCAGCCAGGCACCTGTACAGTCACCAGAGGGGGGCGGACCACCAGAGGGGGGAGGAACACCAGACGGGGGTGGACCACCAGAGGGGGGAGGACCAACAGAGGGAGGCAGACCACCAGAGGGAGGAGGAACACCAGAGGGAGGCGGACCACCAGAGGGGGGAGGACCCACCAGAGGGGGGGAGGAACACCAGATGGGGATGGACTACCGGAGGGGAGAGGACCACCAGAGGGAGGCAGACCACCAGAGGGGGGAGGACCACCAGAGCGGGAAGGACCCACCAGATGGGGGCAGACCCACCAGAGAGGGGGAGGAACACCAGAGGGAGCCGTCCCACCAGAGGGGGGCAGACCACCAGAGGGGGGCAGACCCACCAGAGAGAGAGGGGGAGGAACACCAGACAGGGGCAGACCACGGGGGGGGGGGCAGACCACAGCGATGCAGGAGGTGGCACGGTCACACGCCGAACTCCAGCCCCCACATCCGCCCCTCCTCTCCTTCCCTGTCGTGTCTGTTTACCATAAACTGCACACCTGTGCAAGAACACACAACAGCCGCCTCGACATAACAGCTAACTCCACTTTTCACCCCCACCCTCTGACGAGGCCTGCGATCCCGAAATTGTGCTGCGCCCGTTTCTCCCATAACAGGAGCACAGGCCCCTGCCTGTGGACAGTGACCTCACATTCCCCACTTCCTGGGTCCACCCATCAGGGCCCCGCCCGGTCCTCTGCTCCTGTCACCTCAATTTCTGTAATCTTTACAAATAAGCCAACTTTACACCAACTCTAATGCAATCTCTGACTTTCATTTCAAACAGATCTGAAACTGGAAACTCCTGTCTGCACACAGAGCGTCTGCCAGCCCACCTTGATGGATACCCGCTTCTTCATTGTCTTTCTTCCAACGGTCTGTCCTCGCTGCCAGAAACATGTCAATGCCCTATGTGTGGAGGTTTCACTCGGGCCCCTGATGTCCAGTGCTCCGTGTCTCTTTTACGTGTATGCCTGGCTCGCTCCACCCTGTGACACCACAGTTCCAGCTGTGGCCTCGCAGACACAGGGCAGGATATGGCTCAGACCATCCGTCCCCAGTCACTGCAACAAGACGGGCTCCTGTGGTGACCTGAAGGACACGCCCAGGTGGCTTCTGCACCCTGTCACTAACTGCCGGGCGATTTACAATCCAGGACCTTCTCGGACTTCACAGACTGTCCACCAAGGACTGACCTCTTTAGACCATTACGTCTACCTACCTGCTGGCTTTTCACCCTTCTAGCCCTAAACCCACGCTTCTCCTTCCTTTTCTTTTAAAAAACATGCACGTTCCCTGGGGCGCTTGGGTAGCTCGGTCGGTCAAGCATCCAACTTCAGCTCAGGTCATAATCTTGCAGTTTGTGAGTTCAAGCCCCACATCGGACTCTGTGCTCACAGCTCGAAGCCTGGAACCCACTTCAGTTTCTGTGTCTCCCTCTCTCTGACCGCCCCCCCACTCACGCTCTGTCTCATTATCTCAAAAGTAAATAAACATTAAAAAAATTAAAAGAACACGCATGTTCCCTCAGAACTGAAAATCAACGTGCTCCCAACAGCTTCTCGAGGTCCTCCGCAAACTGAACCTCTCCCTGTGGCCACACCCGTAGGGGCCCAGGACAGGAACCAGCAGAGCCCCAGGACCCCTCCTTAGGCTTCTTTACCCAAATCTAGCCAGCCAGCAAGCCGGGCACACAGACTCCAGCTCTGGCCACCTCCCTCCCAACTGCCGGGGCTGCTATGCCCACGACACAGCCTCGCTCCTTCTCAAGTGGACAGGAGGGATGCAATGGTGTCGTGTTCTTTGCTTCTATTTTTAACCTTCGTTAATAAGGTTCCAATCCCGAGAATACGGAGTTCTGAATCACAACGCTCCTCAAACCACTGTCCTAACACGGCTCAGCAGCGGCGATGTCAACGACCAAGACCTTCTGCCGAAGGACCCACCCCTCACAACGAACTGATGCGTCTTCTGGCTGCTACCCGATTGTTCCCGTTTCTGTGCCTTCACAAAGCCTCATCCTTCCTCGGGTGCAGCTACTCCCACCCGCCCACACTCCTTCCTCGAGATGGGGTGACCACACCTCCCGTGACGCCAGCTCAGACAGCAGGTGCCATCTCTCCACGCAGCCTCCAGGTACTGCTAGTTCAGCTCCTTGCACGTCACCCCACAGTTCTGCCTGCTCATCGGAGTCTCCCCTCTAGCTGTATGCTTCCTGAGGGTGGACATTTTGCATGATTCGTCCCTGGGTCTCCAGCACCCGGCAGCCAACAGCTGGGTAGGTGCGCGGTAACGTCTGCTAAATGAACTAATGGGTAAAGAACTAAATGGACAGAGGAACAATCAGCCAAATAACCAAAGAGGTCAAACCATTCCTGCTTTTCCTGAATCTCTATTTGAATTGAGGACAAACCCAGTATCGTCTAAGACAAGACCTTCAGTGATTCCTCCAATTCTGGTGATTTGTATTTTAAGCACCAAGAGTCTGGAAGGCTGAAGAATGTGACAGTTGTAAACAAAAATCTAAACCACGGTCAATGTTAGTTGCTTTCTTTTTGGGTTATTAACGGCCTCATGACTTCTACACCATTTACTAAAGGTCAGGAAAAAGTCTACCTAAAATAATTCTGCCTGCTAAGACATCCCAGCTGATCTCGAGTTTTCATTCATCTCCAACCAGCTCATTTTTTGCCCCATCCAGTCTGTAAAGGGGCACAATATATGGATAGATGGTGTTCGGATAAACACAGGGACAGTTTTGGGGAGTGTCCTCTGTGCTGCACGCAGTCACGGACCCTAGGCAGACACGTCACCTTCAGAAACCAGGCCATGAACTGACTGCCAGAACCTAACAGGACAGATGGCCCAGGTGGTACTCATTCAGCCCCCACAGCCTGCTGCAAAGGAGGCTCCCGTTAATTATAGAAAATAACCATTCCATCTACTACGACCGGTCATTATTTCAAATGGTTTTACCTGCTCTGTAACTAATTCCCAAAAATGTTTATTTCTACTTGTGTATGTAAATGACCACACCTCCCCTGCAAAGTCTTGCTGTCCAAATGGTGGGATACTAACCCTCTCCTGCGTGGCGGTGGCCGGGCTCCAAGAAAGTCCAGGCAACATCTGAGGCCAGTTCAAGTTGCTATCACAGCAGGGTAGTAATAGATAACCTTTTACTTTATTTTACTACATCTCCCAGTTACCACAAGGAGTTCAGTAATAATGCAGCCAGAAAAAGTTAGTGCTGGCCAGACGTGGCACTACCACTAATCAAACTAAAGTGGCCTTTAGTGGGACATGATAAATACACTCTCTCTTTTGCTGCATTAATTATCGAAAAGATGAAGAACAGAATTCCAGCCTCCCCAGACATACGCTCCGGTGTGGCTTACATGCATGTAATACAACCTGATACAACAGTCTAATACATAAATTAATTCCATTATCAGAAAATTTTCCAGTCATTCTAAATATTCTGATACATGAGCAACAAGTAATTCACATATCTCAACCTGGTTTGAAAAAAATCCTCTGTAAATGCACACCGAGAGCATCAATAAAAGCTGACTCGGTAATTCTGAATTTGGCGGGAACTGGAAGCGAAACTTGAGCCCAGTGTGACTGAATGCACAGAGAGAGAGGAGTCGGTGCTGACCTGCCGCAGACACTGTTGGCCTGAAGACGCCTGTCAGCAAACCACACCACCTGTCCGTACAAGGGCTGTAATTGAGAGTGCCTTCCCTAAAAGAAACCTTTCCTTCTTCCAGCTCTAACGGTTTTAGAAAGAGCAGTGTTTCCGGTTCTGAGGAGAACCTGAAGGGAGGAGCAAGCCCAGGCCCGCAGGTGCTCGCGGTCGGGCGCGGCTGGGGGTACTCACTCTAACACTTCGTAGTTGGACTTCTTCTCGAGAGCGTTGCCTCGCATCTCCCAGTACGAGCGCCTGAAAGGGGAAGACAGTTCACACGCGAGTGAGCAGTGAGCGTCCAGGCCGCCGCCAGGCACACTGTGTTGCTGCACCGTGACTACCGTGTGGCGCAGCCACAAACATCCTGTTAACCATTAATAAAGGCCCGGTCTGAGCGCCCGCATCGTTCCCGTGCTCCAGTGAGGCCGGGACCAGCTAACACAGACTGTGTCCCCATCGGACAATCTCACTTTCTCTTCTAATGTGAAGCAGGTTTGACTCTCGGTACAGAGGAGACACGAGACTCCAGGCGTGAAAGACATGAGCTACGTCGGCTGCCTGCTGTGCTCGTCCCTTCTCTAGAGACCGCGCAGGACAGCTAAGGGACCGCAGGCTCGAGCCGCGGCCAGGCGGGCGTCTCGCCCACTCCTGCGGACGCACAGAGGTCACGAAGCCAAACCGTACGGACAGGAGGCAGGCAAAGCAGAGGCGGCTGTGCGGCACAGAGCGGCCAGGCTCCCGTTGAGTGAGTGCTGGCCACCTCTCTGAACGGTCACGGTCTGAATTCTGCCTTCTTACTCCACACTGTACTTTCGAGCACTTTCAAGTCTTGCTGGAACCAAGTCCTGTCTCTACAAAACCTGCCATGAGGGGCGCCTGGGTGGCTCAGTTGGTTAAGCGTCCGACTGGGGCTCAAGTCATGATCTCACGGTTTGTAGGTTCAAGCCCCACGTCAGGCTCTGCGCTGACAGCTCAGAGCCTGGAGTCTGCTTTGGATTCTGTGTTTCCCTCTGTCCCTGCCCCTCCCCTGCTTGCGTTCTGTCTCTCTGACTCTCTCTCTCTCTCTCTCTCTCTCAAAAATAAATAAACATTAAAAAAAAAAAAAACCTGCCATGAGTGGAGAGGATTCTCTCTGCACAAAAGCATAAGCCCCGGCAGGAGCTGCTGTGGGAGACACGGACATTACACATCCTCTCGAGTAATTTTGTAGAAGACGACTTTATTTCAAACCTGTCCTTAATAATATAAATATTGGTTTTGCTTTTTAAATTTGTTTCTCTTTGGCCTACTTAAAATGGAAAGTACTAGATTTAGGTGAAAAATTAAAAAGGGCCCCAATAGGGGCAGCCTGGGTGGCTCAGTTGGCTGAGCCTCTGACTTTGGCTTAGGTCATGGTCTCACAGTTCATGAGTTCGAGACCTGCGTTGGGCTCTGTGCTGAGTGCTCAGAGCCTGGAGCCTGCTTTGAGTTCTGTGTCTCCCTCTCTCTCTGCCCCTCCCCTGCTCACGCTCTCTTTCTCTCTCTCTCTCAAAAATAAATAAACTTAAAAAAATTTTTTTAAACAAAATAAAATAAAAAAGGCCCCAATAGGGTCACTTAATTTGTTCTCTTGCTTTCTATTCATGGGGGCGGAGAGAAGGTTGAAGGAAGAGTGAGTGGCTAGTGGGTGGCAAATATGCCAAGCTTTTCCTTCAGCCTCTTATTCCACGACATAGCCACTGGGACTGAGCAGGGCGCAGAGGACAGGGCTAAACATAGCGTGGAGGCCAGAGAGGGACAGGGGGAGAGAGCTGGGTAGAGGCTGGAGCAGTACCTGGACCACTCACATGCAAGCTCACGCCTTCTGACCCCTGTTGCAGACAGCACACGGCACTACGGCACGGTAAGAAAAGCGTGCCCAAGGACACCTGTGCGCTGACACTGCAGGGCCAGGAGCAGGGTAGGAGCAAGAAGACACTGGTGAGGGGCAGCCTCTGTTATTCGGATATACGGTTACGGATGAAAACAAATTTTCATCAAGAGTCGAGAGCTACACTTAACCGTCTTCAGGTCCTTGTAGAAAACGTTACTTAACAGGCTTACGCAAAATAAAAAATGGGGACGTTGGGGGGAAATTATCACTGTTTCGAGGACACGTAATTAAATTTTGGCTAGTTTAACCAACTCATCTTAAACTAGCAGCCCAAAGCAAATTTTAATTGAAAGCTTACCTGAAAAAAGTAAAATAGTCTTTTATTCAAAATTAAAAATGGTAGCATAGGAGATAACATGACAAATGGTGACACATGTTATCAGAAATAAGAAACATATTCTCAGATTTCCATTTCCCTTAAACCTGCAACATGGTGGCCACCAGCCAGAAGTGGCTCTTTACGTTTCAATTTACACCCGCATGCGGCACTACTCAGCACCCAGCGGCTGGCGGCTGGCACCCGGGACACTGCACACCCATCACCACAGGGAATCACTGCGGCGCACTCTCACACCTGCTCATGCACGTGCACCGGTCCCAATCACGCCATTCTAATTACAATGAAACATCACTTTAAAAGGCCCTAAGATTCCTAAAATAAGCACTGACAACCTAATTCAAAATGTTCTCAAATTTTTACTCAAGTTTTATTCAATATTTTATTAATGGTCTTTATGAGAAAAATGAAAATACCTGGGTAATTTCCAAAAATAACGCAGACCACTGACGAACAAAGCCCTCAACGCAGTTCCCGCCTTACCGTATCTCTAGACAGCCCAGCTTCAAAGCAATGTCCTGGTCCACTCGGTCAGCTATCTCTGACATGTAGTCGCTCTTCACCTGCAGTCGGAAGGAATCGGGGAAACAAGGCTGTTTTTAAAGAGCACACGGCAGAGGTGTCATTCCACGACTGTTTCCAGAGTGTCTGTTAGATCCTTTCCACCTGCTGTGTCCGTAATCACGGCAGAAGTTGGATATGAACTTGAGTGCTGCCAAAATGTTGTTAAAGAATACAACGGGCTCTTCCTGAGAAGCCACAGGCTCCATGAGCACTGAGACTTTAAGAACGACTCGCACCCTCTGAACTGCAGTAACGCCACGCTGCGGCAGACCCTCCCGGTGCCGTCACAAGCAAACACTGGAAGGGAGATCTCCACTTCCCCAACGACTTGCAGTGGATGTTATCTCCTGAACTCAAACCGCATCCCAGCAGCTTTGGACCCAAGGGCAAGGGCAAGGGAAATTCACCTGCTCGGCCACTGATGTGCTTCCACCTCACCACCCCAGGTACGTGATTAATCCACAAAGTCCTGACACGCGGAAAGTCTAAAACAAGGAGAAGAACCTAAGACAATTCCACAAGCACCTTCAGAGTAATGATTACACTCAACGGAAGTAACTGACGGACTGACACCAGGCTCTGAAAGCACCTGTCAGTGTGAAGACACTTCCAAAGACAAGATATGTAAAATCTCCTTAAGAGATCGACACCTGCAACTGATCTGGTAATAGGGAGCACTATTCTGAACCTCGGTTAGTGAAATGGTATCTCTCCCCCCAGAAAGAAACTGCATTATTCTCATTAGCAGCCCTATACTACAAAAAACTGTACACAATTATTATGAACTTCACCCATGCAGACTTTTGGAAATCTGTCTTGTGTCTTATTATAGAAGAAGTATTTCCAAAACCCTTTGTTTTGCCTCTTAGCTCAACTCTAAAATATTCACTGTTGGGCCCTCTACAGAAAAAGGGTGTTGATCTCTGCCCTTGAAACAAATTCCAAAGATCCTGCTCTTCAACTATTACCTTCTAGCCTGCCGGGTCACCTGCTCAAAGGACGTCTCCTCCCCAGTTCATTGCTCTGTCTCCTTTGCATTAGAGATTTCGTCATCGTGACTTTCCCTTGCAAAGACCCTCAACTTCTCGACCTGTCATTAAGCCTTTATTTTTCCTGCCTGGCAAAACCAACACGTATGAGCCAACCACCGCCCCCTCCTCCGTGCTCACTGCTGAGCAACAGGAGAAGCCATGCTACGGTATAAGCTCTGCCTCCGTCCACGTGGGCAAACCTCACACGGTGAGCAGAGAGCGCCCGGAAGCTCAACAACGTCTGCCTAGGAAGCGTGCTAACACACCGATGCCCACTTCCTCCAGCCGATTCACCACAGTCTTCCTTACAGAGAAGATGAGACTTCAGACGGGAATATCCTGTTGAGTGTCCTGAGAATCTAGAACCCGGTGTGCACGGTGCTCACGTACTCATTCCTTTCTCGTAGGGGAGGAGCGACCGCCACTCGCCCAGCAGTGGCCAACCGTATGCTCGTTCTGATCTGAACACGGTTTCCTTGCAAAACCCCTGCTTATGTTCTGCATTAGCACTGAGAGCGAGGTGGCCAATAATATTTACTGACGAATGAGTGAGCAAATGAACGAACTCATAAAGTCTTCAAATTGGGGTCTGGGTGTCTCTGTGTGTAAATATTATTTTCCATTAAGTAAGCAACGGTAACTTGCTTGGAAGCAACTTCCATCGTTTGCAGTTGGTGGGCACAGAAGACTGACTCGGTGAGACTGATTTACTCAGTCCACGAAATGAAGTACAAAAGCTTTAACTCTACAATCACTTTGTGTGTACTTCGATTGGTCCTTTCTCCTACACACCAAAAAAAAAAAAAAAAAAAAAAATCCAAATTTAAAAGCTAAATTTTTGCATCAGAAGTAGGTTTATTATTGAACACAAAAATAAAGGCACAAGAGATAAATCAAGGCCTGTGTTTACAGGAGAGAGAAATACCATGGTTGTTCTGACCGAGACGGTTGATCTCAGTTTGTGGTTTGGTGTGGACTTCAAAGAAACCACAGCAGAGTATCAATTACATGAGGAGTAAAAGTCATCATAACAAAATTATCTTAAAGATGAAGTACTATAATTTTTAAACACTTTTCACAGGTGGGAAAATATAATCACATGCTTTATTTCATTCATCAAAACCAAATTCACACTGGTTGCAGAAGTACAAACCAGGAAAATTCTAAGTTAACCACCTCCGTTAGAAGACCCTCTATGAACATGACTTTTTAAAAGCTCGGAGAGCGGTTTTCCTCGAGCAACAGTCTACTGCCCTGGGCTCTCGGAGCTGTGTGCTCATGGCCTGGGGTGGCCAGTGTGTCCTGCAGAGTGGAGTGACCCCACATGAACAGGCCGTCCGGACAGACCCTCAGCTCCCCGCAGCCTCACCGCAAGCCCTGTGGCGGCCTCCTCGGTAGGCACACGACAGCGAAGCCCCCTAGCGTTCCCGGACAGTCCCTCCAGAGATGGTGTTCTGTGACACCACGGAGCATGCTCGCATCCTGATTTTACTTCCGCACTCAGGGTTCTATACACTCAGGGTTCATTTCTAAGACGTGTCCTGATACTTTCATCTCCTACTGACTCCCAGCAGGATTTATTGCTTTTGTTTGTGGTACCGATGTCATTTACTAAGCATGTAGGGGTGTGTGCGTGTTAGCTTGCTTCGAGTAAATGCACTGAGCAGACTGGCTGATATGTGACACCTCACTGTGTCCTTGTGGCATCGCTGTGAGTTGGGCACCACCATCACCCCCGTGTAAAGTCTCGGAACAAGCCTAACAAGAATGAAGGTGGTCGCAGAGGTGCTCCCCATGATTTAAGGAATCCTTACCAGGGCCCACATACTGAACCGGGTGTTTCGCATGGGTTTCTTTTTTTCCTTTTTAATGTTTATTTATTTATTTTGAGAGAGAACAGGCGCACACACGAGGGAAGAGCAGAGAGAGAGGGAGAGGGATAATCCCAAGCAGGCTATGTGATGTCAGTGCAGAGCCCAATGCAGAGCTCAAACTCGGGAACTGTGAAATCATGACCTGAGCTGAAACCAAGAGTCGGATGCTTAACCGACTGAGCCACCCGGGCACCCCGTCACATGTTACTTATAATCTTTACGGTGACTCTTCAAGTTTGTAGTCCCGTTTTACACATAAAGATCAGAAAAGTTAATTTACCCAAGAGCACACAGCAAGTGTTGTAAGAGTGAGGACTCACACACCAGCCCCGCCAACCCCTACAAGTCAGCCTCAGTGTGTGCACACGCCGTCTCCGAGCTCCGTCACAGGGAAGGAGAGCGGGGCAGGTGGTGGGGCACACGCCCCTCCCGTCAGCCTGCTGCCTGCAGGGGCCTATGTAGTGGCTTCCACGCACCGCCTGCTTCTCCTGCCCACTATCGTGCTGACCTCGAGGCCAGCATGTCTGCAAGAGTCTTCAAAGAAAAGACCCCTGAAAACTGGTGTTTGGCTTTTTTAATTAACCTGTGTACACAATAGCGTCAATTTCCTGCCTCAAGAGACGGGGCATCTGGACTTCGTCCTATGGCAAGTGCCATATGTAGACCCATGAGTCTTTTCCTTCTTACTCTGCAAGAGCATCAAACAGCCCAAGTTCTGTAAATTGTCCCAGCGAGTGACTGAGCTTGAGGATCGTTTTGGGGACCCCATGACTAGGGTGTTCCTACCAATGTGAGAGTCTGCCAGAGGCCCTGTGATGGACTGAAGGCAAACTTCCAACGCCCTCCCATTTCTAAAGTCTTTCATGCTGATCAAGTATTATGGGCTGAAGAGTACAGATGCACGTTCACCTACGCCCTCAATAACACGAGTGCTCCCTGAATCAATAAAAATACATGGGAGTGGAAAAAGGAGGAATGTACAGCACTAAATCTATGAAATAAGTACAGAAAATATACCGTCTAATAAGTCACACTTAGACTATGTTTATTTCACCTTCTCTCTGGAAAAAGAGAGCGGATCATCCTCGTATTGAAAAGTCGGGTATTAAACTACAATTTCCCCCTTAGAGCTGCTATTTCAAGATATTCTAACTTATAAGCTAGAAAGCATTGTAGCCAAGAAAATACAGATAAAGAAATCAACTTTTGATAATACAAGTATCTGAATAAAAACTAAAGTGAAAAGGCGGCTGGTCAAGAAGAAGGCGCACGCCCAGAGCTTCGTGTGTCCTCACAGGCAAGTCCAGGCTCAACGCCACAGAGGTCAGTTAGGTCCTGCCCTTGGAATCCTCTCCCAGGTTCCTGCTGGGGCTCCTCTTGCCACAGAGGTCACAAGTACACCACCGTCAGTGTTTTCAGGACATGATGGATGGATGTACAGTTGACCCAGGTGCACGTGTTGGAACCACACAGACCCACGTACACATGGACTTTTTGGGTAAGTACAGTAAGTGCTGTAAACATATTTTCTCTTAAGATTTTCTCAATACGTTTTGTCTTTAACTTACTTTACCACAAGAACGTTGTATATGATACAAATACAACACACAAAATATGTGTTAACTGAGTGTTTCTGTATCCATAAGGCCTCATTCTGACCAACACTAGGCTACCAGTAGTTCTAAGTTTTGGGGGAGTCAGAAGTCGTACATGCATTTATGACTGTGCAGGGGGTCAGCGCCCCTCACCTCGGCCGTGTTCAGGGGTGAACTGTACTCGTTTTAATCTTCCACTATTTCTAAGAGAAAACAAGGACAGCCCCAGGTCTGACCCACACATCCTCAGAGCTGAAAATTTCAACAGCGCCAAATGATTTCTATACAAGTTCTGCATCAATACAAATTTAGTCAATATGACAATTTCTTGACTAAACATGGGCATGGCTCTTTCAACTAACAGCCACCACTATTTGCAAAAGGGTGTCAATCAAATACACCTTTAACAAATGAAATTTCAGAGAGATAAAGGGGAATTAAATGTTATATGGCAAAGGACAAGTTTCTGTCGGGGTGAGACACACTTTCCCTGCTTTATCACGAGACATTAGGTTTAGCATCAAAACTAAACTTCTGCTCTATGGTGAACAGGGTTATAACAAGATTCTAGTTTATTTTTAGAGTGTACTAATTAATATCTTTCAAAATATTCTAAAACAGGTCAAAAACACTTAGTGAATCATTTGCAGTATCTCATGTTGGGAGTCACGTTCAGGACATTGTTAAACAACACTGCATCCGCCAAACAATCCCCAACCAGTAACCCAACACTCAGCACAGTCCACCAACATGTTTTCTTCATGACACCACGCAAAACACGGGACATAATGAATAGTGCATAGATGAAATTTCAAAATAAGGAATAACTGAATTAAATTACTTTATTTTAAGTGTTCTCTCTATCATGGGATTGAAGTGGTGGTAGAGAGAATCTTAACATAATGCTTCTGGTTTCTACCTTGATAAAAGAGCCAAAATAATAAAAAATACATCATCTTCTACAATAGAAATGACAACAGCTAACACTCAGAAGTGTTCACTAATCCCCAAGCTAGATCCTAAAGATTCCCACATGTGAAATTCAACAAAACAACGCTCAGAGCAAACACACGAGGAAACATATCACTGAATAAGAGTCAGTATAAGCCACCACCAACAGGTGGTGAAAAGCCCAAGAATTTCAGATATTATAATTCAGATTCAGAAGAGACATTAACTCTACATGAAATGATAAACCAATAAAAGGCAGAAAAATCAGAAAATAATAAGTAGTATTATTATAGTAGATGGCCTGGCAGATTTTCTTACAGGGGGAAGGGACACAAAACTTTAAAAAATAATAAAAACTCAGCAAATGCATTAATTACACATCCACGTGTTCGTCGGGGAGGAGGAGAGCTGGTGACCTGACAGATTAATCTGAATCACAGATCCCAGGGTGACAAAGAGCAGAAACGAGAGAAGGAAGTGGATGTCAGGAGTGTAGCCTGAAAAGTGCCAATGTGGACCCTCAGGGAGAGCTCAGGAGGAGTAGCAAAGAAGGGAGAAAAGGCGAGGTCTGAGTGGTCATCAAAAGGCATGTCAAGAACTGATAAAAAGATATGAGCCCATAGGTATGGGGAGCGCACCACAGAACGAGCAGGAAAGAAATGGCTGGAATTCCACACCTAGTTTGTAATAAAACTGCTAAACACGGAAGACAGAGAAAGGTCTTAAAGCGGCCCAGAGAGAAAGGACAGATCACGCTCAAAGACAGCATGAGAGTCAACTTCTCAACCGTGGCAATGAACATCAGTGTTCTGTGAGAAAGCAGCCCCTGCCCTGCCCCGTACCCAGTGACGCCCCCTGTCAAGCAGGAAGAAGAACACTAGCCACACATGTTAACAATCCTGAGTTCATGCGTATTCATCACGCTCGGTGCTCGACAATCCGAGCGGGAAGTCTGTGCTCAACAACTGGGGAGGACACAGTCTCCTCCAGCAAAACCGGAATCTTGACAAAACCTCAGCCGGTGCCAGGTGATGAAACAAATCTAAAGAAAGTTTGAACGACTAGTATCAAATGAACCCTCCAACCGCAATTCAAAATTATTTGAGAAATGAACCAAAAGGGATACATTTTTAAATCGCCTTATGATCACATCCATTTCTACCACGACAGAAGACCAAGTGTTCCGACCAGTCTGCTCAATGAAAACAACGAAAAATGCTAACGAAACATTTTTTAAAACTCTTCTCGAAGGCTTCTATGGCTGGGTGACAAAACCAATCCCCTCGTCAGGCCAATGATGGGATACAGAGGGAGCGGCGGTGGGGGGGTGGATGTCAGGCCAGCTGCTACCCTAGGCCGTACCACACACACACACACACACACACACTGAACAGTGATAACCAGAAAAGAAAAGCAAGCCAGGGGACAATGGACACCCAGGACCACGGTTACCTGCATGGAGTAGAGGGGCAGGGGTGTGGGGACGTGACAGGGACACAGACTGGGACACATCAGCTGTGCTCTCTTCATTTGGGGAGTAGGATCCCAGGTGCTCATTTTGTTACTAAGCATCATAACTTACAAAGGACACACGTATCAGATGTTACCAAAGCTAAACAATTAAAAAGAATCGGGGCACCTGGGTGGCTCAGTGGGTTGAGCATCCCACACTTGATTTCGTCCCACACTTGATTTCAGCTCAGGTCATGATCTCGTGGTTCATGAGACAGAGCCCCACACTGGGCTTTGCACTGAGCGTGGAGCCTGCTGGGAATTCTCTCTCCCCTTCTCTCTCTCTCTGCACCTCTCCTATGTGCACTCTCTCTCTCTCTCAAAATAAGTAAACATTTAAAAAAAAAAAAAAAAGAATCAGGGCACCTGGGTGGCTCAGTTGGTTAAGCGTCCAACTTCAGTGCTTAGGTCATGATCTTGTGGTTTGTGAGTTCGAGCCCTACGTCAGGCTCTATGCTGACAGCTCAGAGCGTGCAACCTGCTTCAGATTCTGTGTCTCCCTCTCTCTCTGCCCCTCCCTCCCTCCCCACCAAATAAACATACATTTTAAAAAATTTAGAAAAAAAGAATCAACGTTATCAAGTTCTGAACACCTTAAATGGGTCCTTAAAATGGTTGCATTTAGCTTGGAATTCAGTGAAAAACACAAGTGTGCACATACGTATACATCTTAAATATTTGAATCAAGTATTAGAGATTTTAAACATTACAGAATGGGTGTCATTTAGTTCTGAGGCCTGTATAAGATAAGTTATCTCAGAACTCAGAGACCATTTCCACACTCAAGTTCTTACAAAACATTTCAGTTCTGTTCTCAGTTAAATAGACCTTGGCTATAAATAGCTGAAGGGCCAAAACTGTGTGTGCGCGTGCGCCGTGAAGCAGCAGAACGTTCTGAATTCCTAACTGGTTCTTCAACGGCGGAATGGAGCCTGTTCCCGGGGGAGGGAGGGGTGCACCGCCCGCGCAGGGGAGCACGCGGAGCACCTGGAACAGGAGAGATGCCGCACGCGAAGCGACCACAGGAAGTCAAACAAATGGACAATCACCAAAGCAGCAGGGCAAAAATCATCCTATTTTCAAAACTGTTAGGTCAGGACAGGAATAAAAACGCGTGCATTTTTTCCTGTAAGTGGATTGCGTTACGTTTGTTTCACACACAGCCTGACGCGCCAACATTTTACAGACGAGCCCCCGCCCCTGTGAACAGAGCTGTGCGCTTCCCTCCTCGGCGGACACGAACATGTGAAACTTGGCGGAATGTGTTTAACCACGCCCTCCCGACAGACCCCTGCCACAGTTCCGATTTCCCTCCTGTCACCGCAAAGCTCCAAGGAGCATCCTGTGCCTACAATGCGTGTAAATCCCTGTTTAGAATAAGCCCCTGGAAGCTGCCAATATTCAACGGATTTTACGTACAAAACTGCCGGTGGTGCCACATCCCAGCCTGGGGGACGGGGACCTGTTCGCGGCCCCTCCCATACCTGCCGGTCAGGAGCTGTGACAACTAACAGCACTCTGCTCCGTCCCCCCGTCCCTCCTCCCTCCTCCCTCCTCCCTGTAGTTTGAGCACCGCCTTTACTGAGACACCGGCCGGATGAGCCACTGACACGGGGAGGGGGCGGGATCATGGCTACACTTGTATTTCTTTTAAAATACAGGTACTTGGTAGAGTATCCAAAAATTATATGCAAAATGAAAGTAATCATTAGGATAGAGATACTTAAAGTGATGCTTTAGAATATTTTTGGGACTTTCTAAAACTGTGCCGTATGACTAAGTGTTGAAGATTTAAAAAGGGCGGGTTGTAGAAGAGAAAGAGCAGGAACGGGGGAAAGCAGAGCGGGGTGGAGGGGCTGGAGGCTCACGCGGAGACCACACAGGAAGGCAGAGACACGCACCGTCACGCGTGTCCCGGAACGTGCAGCCCCTCTCGTGTTAGGACAAGCAAATGGTCCACACTGAAGGCTCAGAGGCCTGGGGCTGCCTGTGGGCTGTAATTCAAACAGTGACCGGGCCCTCGCATGGCGCCCGGCCCCACCTCGTTTCACTGGGACGGGCTTCTACGTCGACGTTTGAGCAGGTGAGGCAGCTAAGCACGCAGACACTCACGGAGCGGCGGAATGCGTGGGGGACACTGCCATGTGCGCGCTCACCACCTCCTGGGCTCTTTCATAAAGACCATTCAACTGCACGACAGGCCGCAGTGAGACACGTCCTGTGAGTAAGAGGAAACTGGGGCCACACCAGCACGTAAAGCGCTTTTAATCCGAGATACAAGCAAGGCCTCCTAAGGGGAAAAACGAGGACACCCAGCAACAGTGTGGAAGGAACAAGAATTCCGCCAACAGCGAGGTCGGCCTTCAGTGGCCGTGAGCTAATGAGGCCTGTTCGGTGAATTGCAGAAATCCGTGTCACTGAAGTAGTCACAGATCTCCTCAGGGGGCGGGTTTTTTCAAAGAAATATGCCGACAGCGATAAAGAGCATCTACAGGAGACAAACACACAGCGCAAACCTATCCTGTTAACTCAGCTCTGCCAACACCTCCCTCGCGTCAACTCGCAGCTCACCGGATCGCTACGGACGGGCCTCGGAAACACACAGGAGGGGCGTCGACCGACTGGGAGTCGTGGCGGTGGCACGAGCGGGCCTCCGGCAATCTCGGACGGAATCTAATGAGGACCTCGCTCTTTCCTTTGCGCCAAACGCAACCCCCCTCTTCCCACGCCTGTCCGTATCGCGGTCAACCTTCCCAAGCTCCCGTCAAGGCCAGTGCCCGACACCTGCCATGTCCAGGGGCACTTGAACCCCGTGCACGGGACAACCCCCCCCCCCACACCTAGAAACGCCTTCCTCGGCCTCCTGCTCTCACAGCCTGGATCCTGGGAAGTCCATCAACCTACTTCTTACCGCCTGACTTCTGAATTTAACCGAATCTCTTTCCTGACACCAGGTACCTGGACAGACACAATCAACCTCTTTCTTCTTTATTTTCATGCTCCATTTGGATCAGCCTCCCAGTCCCATCAAATCCATCCACTAAACTTGCTTACAACCACAGCTAGACCTTTCTCTCCCCCATTTCTTACCTAAATGGCTGAGGAGCCTCCGAACTTGCCTGCAGCCTTGGCGGATGCTGCCATCGCATCAGTGTGACCTTATTTAACAACAACGAAAATTCTCAGCAAGCCACTCACTACTTAAATTTCTTAAATAGCTCCCTTTACTCTGCAGGACAAAACCTAGAACCTTCCCTTTTTCCCTCACCCACTTCTTCTTAAAACTTCTGAGCTCAGATTTAAATGCACCAGGTTTCCTAAAATACATCTCTTCCTCATCTGCAGAGTCGGGGTCTTGGTGACACTTTTGAGGGGAGCAGACCCTCCCGTGCACGGCCGAGTGGCCCGTGCTCACCAACAGCAGAGGACTGAACGCAAAGTACTGTGTACAGGAAATCCTCACCCACAGAGGAATTTACGGCGCAATTCACCTATCCCACCTGTGTTCCTGACCCACAGCAGAGATTTAGAACATATTTTTATTAAAACAAAACATTACCAAGTGCACTTAACTGCAGAATGGTGTGCACATGTTGGCTATTCCTCAGACCTTTTCTCCCCACACTCATCACTAAAACTAACAAGTATTTGGTCATAAAATTGTGTTAGTTCGTTTATGCCACAGATATTTATTGCCTAATATTTTAAGCAGTAAAAAGCAAGTTACTCTGTGTAAAAAAAGCCAATTCCGGCTTCACTATGCAACTTGCTCTTGAATGTGAGCAATCTGCAGAGTGCATGTGAAGGCAGTTGGCTCTGACAATAAATTCTACGTCTGACAAATCCGCTGATATTCAGGCATGATAATTATACTTGAATTAAAGACACACTAATGACTGCGTCACTTAGGACTTACCGTCTCCGCACAAAAGAAGTATCTTTTAACACCTGCCCAAGCATATGAGAATACACAAAGTGTCAAAAATTCAAAATTTCCCACTGGTTAAAAGACTCTCGCTGCCATACTGTAACAAATTTATTATTTTCCCAAAGGTTAGGTTTAATCTAATTCTGAGATAAAACCGTGTAGTAAGTAGGATTCAAAGAAACAAAGAAAAAGGTATATTAAAGCACCCTCCTATACCTGTTGATAGAAGAAATTCAGAGTTGGCTTGTCTTCAGTAAACTGGTTTAGAAATCCTTTTGGCAAATAACGAATTCTCAATTCATATCTAAAAAATAATTCACAAAATAGAACAATTAGAAAGAAGTCATTTTCTCAACTCACAGTCTATAATTACAGTATTATTGTGAGTATGGCATAACCAATCACTCTTGGAGTAGTATTTTTAAAATAAGGTAAAACAGAATCACAGTTTTTAAGCATACATTTAACCATTTCAGCACAAGAACATGCACGTCCGTGTCTGGAGCTCAGTGATCCCGCAGGGAGACAGGACAGATGTCCAGAGGGCACAGGGCCAGCCGTCACTGTCCCGCACTGGGCAGGGGCGGCACCTCCTCCCACCTCCCTCGACGGCTGCCCTGGCGCGCGTGGAGTCACACAGAACACACTCTTCTAGGTCTGGCTTTTCTCATTCGCTGCAATGCTTGTGAGATGCAGGTGGGTCACGGCCGCCCTGCAGGACAGCCCACGTCACCACGGAGGGCCATCGGACTCATCTCTACCTTGGGGCCACCACGAGGATGCTGCTATAAACACTCCTTTTTTCCTTCCTCTAAGCATAAAAAGACTTAGTCGCTCAGGAAGCCAAGCTTAAGAACAGTCGAAATAAACGAGCTTCACCAGAATCCCCTCATGCATTCTTGCCCATGTCTTCTGGTAAACGTACGGGCACCCGTCTGCTGGGTACCGGGTTGCGGACCAGGAGCAGAGTCCCTGGATCACAGCACGCGCACACCTGCGTCCGTAGACGCCGCCCGTCAGGGAGCTGAGGAAGCCAGCAGCTCTGGGTGCTCTGCTTCCTCGCACCCTCACCTCTGCCTGGTATTCCTCCTGCGTTTTAGTCCGTGATGTTTGCTGCGGGAGGCACGGCTCGGACCCCACTTGCACTTCCCGACTGACGAGGAGACGGGGCACACCTGCATCCGAGAGCAGGCCATGCCGGAGGCCTCCCCCTGTGAAACACCTGTTTTGTCTAAAAGGTTGTGGGCCTCCCCTCCCTGAGCCCCAGCTGACCCAGGGGCATTCTTCAGGCATTCAGGGTGGTGGCCACTGTTAGATGGCCCAGTATCTTCTGCCACTCCACGGCCTGCCTTTCACTCTCCTGATGGTTATCTTTTAAAAATTACTTTTTAAATATTTATTTATTTTGAGAGAAAGCACGCATGCAGGAGAAGGGCACAGAGAGAGAGGGAGAGAGAGAGAATTCCAAGCAGGATCCGTGCCCTCGGCGCAGAGCCCGACACGGGGCCTGATGAACTGAGCCAAAATCAAGAGTCAACGCTTAACTGAGTGAGCCACTCAGGCGCCCCTAAAAATTATTTTTAAAATATTTTCATTTTAATGTTATCTTCTGAGAAAGAAAGTTCATAATTTTTATGCAGCCCTATTTATTCTTTTCCATTTTAGTAAATTCTTCTAGTGTTTCATTTGTAAGATATTTGCCTACCCAAAGGTTATAGAAAGATCTGGGTTTTTTGGTCAAGTTTAGTAACTGATCTTTAAAAAACGGAACAGGCTCACAAGGAAAACACACAAAGTAATAAATACAATGCTTGTGGTTCAGTTAAGGTGGAAAAAGTGCAAGATACATACACACGAGTTCTGCTAAGAGTTTTAAGTGTCCATCTTATTAAAACACACAATCACCAAACAATTAGGTTCCCTGTGACTTCCACTCTCAGATAGAGGTCAGTCACATATACAGATCTTCTGCAAGGGGCAAGCATTTGTGGAGGCTCAAGAGATTTCATTTAATTTTAACTGAGGACTTAGCAGGTGCTCTGCACACACTACTTCTCTCACCACACGTAACAGTCTGAGAGCAGAAGCGTCATGATCTAGGAAGATGACACTCATGAGAGGAAGCAATCGGCTCTGAGGCTGTGCGACTGGAATCACACAGGATACAGGGGGCCGCTCTGCGGTTAGTGCTCCCGCATTTTAACAGAGAGGAAACGGATCCCAGGCCAAACGCTGCGCAGCCTGGCGTGTCCACGCTGTAACATCATCCTGATGCTGATGCTGGCGATGGCCTCAACGGACAGGGAGCACTCAGCATCTGACAGAAAGTGCGATAAGCATTTGACCCGCAGGCGTCTATGTTGGCGGCAACAGCCCTGAGAGGAGCAGAGAGAAGGTGGGCTCTGCGTCGTCGGGGCTGCCTGGGTTGGGAAGCTGGTTCCGTGGCCCACCCGCCATCTGCCGTCGCCCTCCGGTACCTCGGTGTCCTCACCAGGCGGCAGGGGAGTACGGCAGGCTGTGACCGCGCAGCACCGAGCACATTCGCTGGCACACAGCCACCAGGGGCTCCAAGGCGCACTCATTACATCAGTAACTACCCGGCGAGGACTGAGTCCAGCACCGATCCCACACCAGGCACGGCCCCAGGGGTTGGAAGACACCAGTAAACAAAAAAAAGCAAAGCGCCGGCCCTTAGAAAGTTTATATGCCACAGGTGTGAAAGTCAGACAGCAAATGCACAGGTACCGACGAGGTGGCAGTAAGAGGGACAAAGACAAATAGGCAAGGTGAGGGGAGTGACACATGATAAAGTGTTATTTTACAAAGACTCAATGATACCTGAATGAAGATCTGAAGGGAGGAAGACAGTCATGCAGTTACGTGCAGGGACAAGAGTTCTAATCTGACGGCAGAGAGTGCACGAAGGCCCTGAGGCTGGAGGATGTGTGGGAAGGCAGATGCAGCCGGAGCCTGCTGAGCACAAGCAGTGAGTTAGGAGGGCTTCAGGGAGGGGAGGACCGGGAGGGGCAGATCACGGAGGACCCTGCACGTCGTGCCTGTGGGGCTCGGAGCACTGTGAGCAGAGCAGTGGCGTCACGGGACATGCCCCCAAAGCAGAACGAAACTGAGAGAGGCGCCCACGGCTCAAACCAGAGGGACGCGAACAGCTCTGACTCACATGGAGGAGGCAGGCAAGCTCTGCGGATCATCAAAAGGATTCTGGCCCCTGCTTTACGACACGGAGTCCAGCACATGTGCCCCCACGGCCCTGCCGAGACGGCCCGAGGTCGCCCGATGTAGTGGCATCCCCTCACCCGTCTCAGTCCTTAAACCACAGTGCCCAACACCCACAGCCGCCCGGCCCATGAGTGCGGACGTCCCCACTCCCCTCTCTTCTGTGAAACTCCCCGCTTTCCCGACCCTCCCTGTACTCTTTCAAGGGACTGGCTGCATCCTGAGGCACATCTCCACTATTCTGCTATGTGCCATTCCGTGGATTTCTGCATAGCGGCTAAAAACACGCCCCACATAAAATCATCTTTCTTGCCACTTCTCCTAGGTAATAATTTCCTATGACAGCCACTGACACTAACCTCCTCAGTCTTACCACCAACAATGAGCACCAAGATACCCATAAGCTACCCAACTAACGGTGGGGAGGAAGAGGAAGCGTTTGGACAAAGAACCTGTTAAGCTTGATACTGAGAAAGGTTAGCCAGCCCGTCTGTGTGTAGTGAAATAAAGTACAATTTCCAGAAACGACACAGATATCGTAAGCTCTTACAACAGACTTCCACTTAAAAAATCCTCAAAGGAGGGGCGCCTGGGGGGCTCAGTCAGTTAAGCGTCTGACTTTGGCTCAGGTCATGATGTCACAGCTCACGAGTTTGAGCCCCGCGTCAGACTCTGTGCTGACCGCTCAGCACCTGGAGCTGCTTCGGATTCTGTGTTTCCGTCTCTCTCTGCCCCTCCCTGCTTGCGCTCTCTCTCTCAAAAATAAACATTTAAAAAAATATTTTAAAAAATCCTCCAAGGAAGGATAGGAATAGAAATTCATCATTAGACAAAAATTAAAGCAGTAATAGCTGTGGGGAAGAATCGCCAATGATACCGAGATCGGTGGGTGAAAATACTGAGAAACAGGTATCTGCAGTCTCCATCTACCTTCCCAGGAAAGTATTTTCCTTTTTTTAACATTTATTTATTTATTTGAGAGACAGAGAGAGACAGAGCGTGAGCAGGGAGGGGCAGAGAGAGGGAGTCACAGAATCCAAAGCAGCTCCAGGCTCCGAGCTGTCAGCACAGAGCCCGACGTGGGGCTCGAACCCACAAACCGTGAGAGCACGACCTGAGCTGAAGTTGGATCCTTAACAGACTGAGCCACCAGGTGCCCCCCAGAAGTGTATTTCTTAATTATAGAGGAAAAAACAGTAACGTTTTTCCTATGTACTTAAGAGAGGTGGTGGGAAAACCTGGCCACCACCTTAAACCAAATGATGCAAGTTAAAAGCGCCTGTAAAAAGGAGTCACGTCATTACAGACTTCCTGCTAGGATGCAGTGAGACAGGTACAAAAGCGTGGCTGAAGAATTCTGGCCAAAAACACATAACCGCAACATAACCATGAAAAAAGCCCCAGAGAAACCTAAATTGAAGGACACGGTACAAATAACCAGCCAGTACTCTTCAGAAGTGTCCAGGTCAGGAAGGACACAGACTGAAGAACTGTCCCAGATCAGAGAAGACTCGGGGAGTCTAGAACAGCAGCGTGGGGTCCTGGGCCAGAAGAGATCCTCTATCACTGTGAACCTCCTGGTTCAGTGTCCAATTACCGTACTATGTTTATGAAGCTTCAGTATTTGGGGAATCGAGGTGAAGGGTACACAGGACTTAACTATTCTTGCAACTTCTGATACATATCGAGAATAAAAAGAAATCCCACAGGTGCAGACTGATTGCTCCGTAACCATGGCGATAACCCCCACCAGAAGCTGTCCGCCTGCAGCCTAGACCGAGTGGAGGCTGACTGTCTTCCAGCTGCCCATGTCTGGTGCAGAAGCATCCGGAAAGGGTCTCGTTAACAGACCAGCAAATTGGGAGTCCATCCTCGTTTTAAAGGTATCAGGCCCAAACCCGTCAGAGCTCCTCTACTGTCTGTCTTTCTGCTTTAAACCTTTGTAAGGACTCTTGCCAAATGCAGAATTACAACGAAAAACGGGCTTTTAAATGAAGGCATATGCAGGGGCAGTGTGATTCAAGATACCTTAGAAAACTATCAAACATAATCTAAAGCTTCCTCAACATTCATCATTCGTTTTCACTGGTCTTCTCTGAAGAAGGACACCTCTCCTCTGTCACCCAGGGCGAGGGCTGCAGCGCAGCCGTGAGCGGAGCGGCGCTAGGCAGAGGGCGGGAGCCGCGTCTCACCGACAGGAGGAGGGCGTTCCTCTTCACCTGCTCAGCGAGGCCCCAAACACTTTCTCGAATGCGAAGAGGCCATCTCTTGGACTTGGCCCTCGATGCCCTGGATCCAACATCACAAGGACTGGACCGTTTCCCCCAAAGCCCTCACAGTCTATTTATGTCTGATTAGCCCACTCGGAAGCCAACAGACCGCTCGACACTCCAGACAACTGAAATTCAGTTACCAAAATGTGATTAGCTAGAATGATCTAAGAGCAAAACTTTCAAGCTGAAATCTGTTTGACGGACATCTCCCCAGGACACGGTCTGCGCGGCAGACGCTAGCATGGCGTTGTAACGGAAGCACTTCTGGCGGACTCAGATCCTAACAAACACTACCCACTCAACTGGGACCTCCCCTGACAGGGACCTCCAGGTCTCCTAGTGACAGGGAAGCCAGCTCCTGCTCCCTCCTGGACAGACTGGGCAGGAAGCAAGGCAGGGAGGAACATGTGTCTTCTCAGGGGATGACTTTTTGAGCGCTGCCTCAGAACCTGACATCTCGGCCCAAGTCCCTGCGGGGACTTCTAGAGATGGGGGAGGGGGCGGGACGCTCCCCGTGGAGAGGCTCTGGCCTATTTCCCTCTGGTCCTTCACCTGGTCCACACTGTCTTACCCAACTGGTGAGTTCCCAGCAATACTCCTTTAGGGTTTTCTTTTCTGTTCACTTTATAAAAGCTTATCGTGCTGTATGTCATCTTCTGGGACTTCTTTTTTTTAATTGAGATAAAATTCACATTACAAAAAATTAAGCTTTTTAAAGTGTACAGTTCTGTGGTACTCGCTGCACTCACAACAGTGCCCTGGGAGGCTCCACTCTGCCACACGAGGCCACACGGCTGAGACGCACCTGTAAGGCTGCACGGCCCCACAGGTCACCCGCTGTGACTTGTGTCACGTCCCCGCCCCTGCGACCGCATGGAAACCTGGGGTCTCTGCGGGACAATCTGCGGGGATCTGCCACGTTGCCGAGTGTGTGATACCCCCGTTTCCCCGCTGGTCCCCTAGCGGATTTACCCATTCACCTTCTGTCTTTACCCAGCAGCACAGGCGACACCCTGCTGGAGCCACCACCTCTCCTGCTATGATTCTGCCAACCAGACAGTGTGGAGCTTGTGGTCTAGACCCCCATCTCCCTGATGGCTAACGAAGCTGACGGCGTCTGCCTCTGATGGCCGGCCACACTTGTTTTCTCCTTTATGACAACACCCTCACGTGTCTTGCCCGTGGACTGAGCGGCCTGCAATGTTCATATTAATCAGAAGAGCGCCATCTTTTGTCAATTACACATTCCAGGTACCTCCTCTCAGCAGCAACTTGCTTTTGCACTTTTAAAACTATACTTTTTAACACACAGAAGGTCTTAATCCCAGTACAGTCAAATCTGCTGTCCTCTCCTTTCACGGGACACTTTGGGGGCGCTAAATCCTCCTACTCAGGACCAGCGGGACATTCATAGTTTGCACTAAACTGTTTTCTCACCTGATCCATCTTAAGTGGGTTCCTGTGTATTGTTTGAGGCAGAATCTGATTTTGTCGCTATTCTCCCCACCGGGGCAGCCCTTCCTTTCCCCAGCGGCCAGCCACCACTCCTCGGTAAGGTCACCCTGCCCCACACAGTTACAGCCACACGGTGTGCCACACGCTGGCTCACAGAGGTGTGGGAAGAGCTCGGGACTCGGGTGAGCAAGACTGTATCTCAGGACTACTGACCAGGAGGAACAGATCCTAGAGCAGATAGCGTGAAAAAAATCCGTGTTCAAAAACCTCCCGAGAACGGACACTGACGCCCAATCATTCCGGTGAGTCCTGGCGCTTCCAGCGGAAGGTCTCACTTCTCTGAACTAAAGCCGGGAGCGCAGCTGTCCTCACAAAGGCACCTACAAACTACAGAAGGTGCCTGCCAGTGAGGAGGAAGTATTACCAGAAATGTTCTGTCTCTTGTGCTTACACAGGAGAAGGGGACAAAGAGCTGAGCGCATGGACTCATGCCACCCACTTAAGCTGTATGATCTCAAGGAAGTTTTTAAGCTTCTCTGAACCACAGTTTTGTCACCAGTAAAAGGCAAAAGGTTGAGTGTGCACCTGATAAGACTATGCAGTAGGAACTAATTCTGGTAAAGTAAGCCACGTGCTTAGCACAATGTCCGCACCATCGTAAGCAATGTGTGTTAGTGTGAAAACACTGTTATCCACACAATCTAGAACTGCTGGTCCCTAGATGAACACAACTTACTATTCCATCAACCTGTTCTGCCTCTTGACTAATTTTACATTCTCATTACCACTAATTCCGTTTTCACCTAAAACAATTTTATGAGGTGCCTGCTATATACCAGGCCCAACCAACTAGAAACTAGGAATAGAGCAGTGGGTACAACAGAGTCCCTGAGGGAGAAAGGTCATCGGGTGGCAGGCCCTACACCCAGAACGGTCGGGGAGGAGCACAGGGAAGACGGACAGTGCACACGTGGCCTGGACGACGGGAGGCCCCAGCCGTGCTGGGAACGGCAGGGGAGAACATTCAGCAGAGTCACACCAAGCACAAAGTCTCGTTCAAGAACCCGAAGAGAGCCGTGCGGCTAGGGCGGAGCAAGAGGAAAGTTCTCAAAGACAAAGGAAAGGTGAGATGGAGGTCTGTGCTAGTCAGCAGGCCAGGAAGCTGGTGGCGGAGAAGATCCAACAAGATCCTGACCTGGCAGCCAAGAAAAGACAACACTGAAATGCGCAGCCGCCTGCGTGGAGGAAGCAGAATGACAGAGAGGAGGTGGGGCTGGGAGATGATCAGGAGCCCTGGAGTTGGCTCCAGGTGTGGTGAGGAGCTACTGGAAGCTTCTGCAGTAATGATTTTCATATTTCATTGGATGCTCGTATTTTTAAAGACTCTTGAGCAAATCCTACGAGCTCCACCTTAAAAAATCGCCAGACAACTGCTCCTCACTCCCTCTTACTGGTCCCCCAGGCCACCTGCTTTTAGGATTTCTGCCTGGGCTACAGCAATACTGGTTTATGGGTTTCCTGTGTCTCTCCTATTAAAGTGTGAATTTGATGCCAAAGGCAGGTCTACAGAGAGAAGAAAGAGGAAAGAGGTCACTGGAGCAGCCCAAAATTTAAATGCTGAGCAGAAGACAGACTGTTTTTGCTTTACACATTCTGAGAAATGGCTTCAGGAGCTCACAAGTTTAACAGTCCCCCCTATTTCTATACTGATTAGATTCTTGTGAAACAAGCCTTTTATTATTATGTAGCTGCCCTCCACATCTCTAAGAACGCTTTTCTGTCTTGAAACTTTTTTCACAGGATATTAATAAAACAATTATCAATCCCCTCGCCCCCCTGGTTAGTAGGTAGGGAGGTTCTTTTCTTTCTACTGACCTACCTATCTCTCCACCCATCCATCCCCCCCATCTGCCCCCCTCTCCCCTTCCCCCCTCCCGATATCCATCCACCCATCCATCATCCATCCCATCCCCCCACCTCCCCCTCCCTCCCTCCCTCC